>CM037838.1:31441968-32041968 GCA_021234535.1 Stichopus chloronotus | reverse complement strand
AGAAATCACTAAGCATCTTGGCTTTCTTTTTTTCCTTTATCTCAGCAAAAAAAATGAATTCCTCTGTCCCTTCATGGAAAGTTGAGCTGCAACGAAGGAAAAAGGAGAAATTGATGAAAGAATCAGAGAATGATAAAAGCAGTGGCAAGCTACCTTGGAAAAATGATTTTAATGAACCTGTTAATGTGATCATAATATCTGCCAAGGATGGAGACCTGGATGCTGAAAGTGATAACCACAGCAACGAGAACCCATTCACCAACCATCAGGATGATTTCTTACATGCATCGGACAACCGTACCAATTGTGTTTCTGAGGAACATGTCTCCTCAGTCAAGAACAATCCGTTTCTCAGGTTTGACCAGATGGTTAGCTCAAAGAATGATACAGCTTCACCAAGGCCTAGGAACGTCCGTAGACAAAGTTCTGGTTCCATCGCTCACCCCTTTGATGATGATACTTCAAATGGTGAACCTTCAAACCTAAAATCTCGAAGTAAATCAGTGGAAAATTTGAATTTTAGGTTACAAAGCAATATACCTGTAGAGGATGATGACGTGGATGATGACATTGGCAAACACAAAACTCATGGTAAGGGAATTATTGCATCACTTCGTGCCAAGTTTGGTAAACCTGCATCTGTGGATGAATTTTTAGCAATAGTGAAGAGACCACGTTCAAGGTCTCACACCTCACATAAAGAGGCTGCAGACTTCCCTTAAGCTTTCGGGCAGTGCCTCTGGTCCTTCTAGGACAGGAATTAATCAGGAGAATCCCAATCCTTCTAAGACGAGCATAGTTGAGTCAGATGACAAGCTTGACTTCGCGGAGCCATCAAATTCTCGCTCTTCTCAGATTCAAGGTACTCTTTCAGGGATTGAAAGTCTTTCAGATCGGAGCATGCCAGAGCAAAAGGTTGATGCTGACCTAAAGGGAGAAAAGGAAATTATCCATCCAGTTGTGACAACTGAAGTTGCTCAGAAGAAATCTTCCAATTTATCTGCATCAGCATTGATCATGTTGAACAATGAGGATAGTGGTACAGGAAAGATACCGAAGAGACCGCCATCAGTAGTAGATGGTGGAGAGGACTTCTACTCTGCTGTCAGCAAACCTGAAGTAGATGATTTCAACAATAGCAAACCCAAAATAGGTGGCACAATCACAGGAAAAAATCATGAAGACAAGGACCATACTATGTTGCCCGTAACAGTGACAATAAATGAAAATCACATTAAGTCTGGAACTGATGTACAATCTGAACCAGTTGTGGTGTCGAGTTCAGCTAAGACTGATATTAAAAGGACAGATAGTGATGTTCCCCCAAAGGAATCTGTGAGTGGAAGGACTGTTAATGATGTCAGCAAAAAAAGTGACCATCTAGGTCAAGTGAAGAAACTGGCTATTATGAAAGGCAACCATCAGCAGGGAGATGTTAGTAACAAAGCTCCAAAACAAACCACCTCAACAAACAATGAGTGTATTCATGACAATGCCATCAAAACAACTACCATAAATTTTGTTCCCAGCCATGCTGAGACAGTAAAAAGAACCACTATAACTACTGTTGAAAAACTACAAAAGAAAAAAGATACAGAGAAAATCCTTGCTAAGCAAGAAGAACAGAGTACTCTGCCTGCTTCCTCAAAGGTTGACTCAGCTGAAAAAGAACAATTAGTTGAATTGAAAACTTCCACATCTCGCACTGTCCCAGCCAACCCTTTAGGTGATGATGATCAACCAAAAGCATCACCATTTGCAGTTAAACTTCGAAAAGTGGAAAAGCCCCCTTCTGCCAAAGTTAAAATTGTAAGGTCGTCCAAGGGGAAGGAGGCCAACAAGAAGGTTGTAAAACAAGATGTACAGACTCGTCTTAAGCAACAGGTAAATGGAGAAATACCAGTCACTAACATCGATGATGTGGACTTAAACGAAGTAAAGGGAAAGCAACAACGCGTAATCGAGAAGGTGAACTTTGAGGTGATTGGATTCAACTCACATACCAATTCTCCGTCTCTATTGCTGAAAAGGAGGAACAAAAAGGTTAGCATATATAGTTTGAATTACAATTCTGGGATGGAGGGTAATGAAATCCATACAGTCATGGATGGGCAGTGTGTACAGTATGTGGATGTATCTGTGCATGTCCATATCCAAGTGTGCAAATGGTTTGAATCTTCTGTACAATTAATATCTCAAGATGTTTATGATGCTTCATTTCAAAGTTTTACACTTCAGTATCCCCTTGATGAATAGATGATCAATTAATAGGAAGTGATCAGTATTCATGGAAGATGTATGATCAGTTAATAGGAAGATCACTTCAGGGTGACAGCGGTCTGAAGACCACTTATTAAATCATTTAGGATGATTTAGTAAGACTGTATAGAGTTGTTGAGAAGGTAATTCTACTTTTGTATTCAGGGTATTCAGTATGAACAGATGGTAAGGTCTGTAATAACATTTTGATTCCTTGCCAAAGGCAAAAGGAACCTTTGCGATGGTGATGTTATGCAGTATGTGTATGTGTATACTGTACATGTGTGGATATATACAGTATGATGCCTTGCTTGTAAAAATGATATTTCAAGAAGCATAGTCTTGACTAATGTCATACGTACAGTAGTTTGAGTATTGGTCATAGTGAGCAGATGATTCTTATTGTTTTTGGTGAAGATTAAAGGCCATCAGAGGTCAAACTGAAACCTTTTTAAACACTCATATCTCAAGAGTTATCTTGACTAATGTCTTACATGGTGTGTAAGTTGGTTATATTTTAGTAGGTGATCCCTCTCCTTTTGGATAAAGTCAGATTTTATTTGAGGTCACCAGAGATCAAAATATGAAAACCTTGTAAACACATTGATTTTGGTGGAGGTCAAATTTCATTTGAGGTCATCAGAGGGCAAATTGTGAAAACAAAAACTGCTTAGTACTCACAGTGATCAAAAGAGCTTAATGTAGGCATGCTCTCTCTAGAAGGATAAGGTGCTTTAAATTTCAAAACTAGTACATGTCCTGTGTTCATGAATATGTCCTTTGGTCATGAATATTGGCAAGGAATCACAGAATCCCTTGACATTTTTTTTAATTGTAGTACATGCGGTATCTCAAAGTACTGTAGGTAACAAACATACTGTTCACTGCACCTGAGTACAGTTTATTGCATTGATTGTTTCATCGCATCTACAGAACTGCTGAGCCAAAATGCTGAGGGTCCCTAGAAACATGTTTCCCAGTATCTGCTGTTACAGTCCCTACATACAGTGGTAACAGGACTTTCTGACAAGCTGACTTGTCAAAAAGTTTTGTACTGTAACATGCAGTACAGCAAACTGCAAAGTACAGTACAAGTGATCATTCAAACCATACAGTAGTCAAGATGTTATGGCTCCTTTTAAGTCAATGTTTGATTTACAGTATACTCTCAGAAGCAGGCTCAGGTCTGATAGGAAGGTATTGTAATTAGCATCAATTGTGATGAAATATTGTGTATTTTCCCAAATCATGGTACAGTAGAAAGGTAACTAGGGCCACCGATTTTCTGTGATTGCGGAAAATCGTGGGAAGAAAGGAAATTGAACTTTGAAGTAACTAATTATAGAGAAACTTTCTACAATGAGATATTTTGTCAGGAAAAAAGAAAAATTATTGAAATGTACAGTACCTTGTTTACAGTTTGAAGTTTCCTGCATAAGCATTACAGTTGATGTATCAAAGAAACAATTGTAATAGGTGTGTACCAGATATCCGGTCTGGCTGGACTATCCAGCAGGATAATGAAAAATTATCCGGTTCCGGCCGGACATTTTTAAAAATCCGGCCGGAACCAGCTTTTTTGTGAATCATTAGTAGAAGGCTCTACAAGTACATTTAAATAATATCATGCATGATGAAAATAGGTTATTCAAACCAGTGCTGTTACCTACTGTAGTTGGTGGGAGGAGGATGCAAGGAATTCTTTTTCAAACCGAGTCCCTCTCAAGGAAGGGAGGACATCCCATCCATAAAACGTTGTATTTTACTGTGACTAAAATGCTATCTGAGAACTGGATCAATATTTTATTGAGGGCGCTTCCCACAAAGTTTAAAATCCTAGTACCAACTCTGGTCAAAACTAAAACTACAAACATTTCAGTGATTCTTTTGCTTGCAAATAAAAAAAAAATTGTACAGCATGAAAGATATCTTTTGCATTTGGTCCCACTGGGTGTGGCAAACTCATCAGAAAGGTTACACTCAGTTGTGGAAGATACGACTTCATAGATTTGTTTAGTATATCAAACAAAGAATAAATGTAAAAAGTACTTTATTAAACAAGTAACAACCAGACTCCAATGAAAAACATGGTCTTGTAAAGCTTAACTCAGAAACATGATATTATAAGATGACTGAAGCTGAATTAAATCAAATATGAGGATTTCTCTAAAGAACAGGCCACATAGCAACAGTTAACATCAGTATAAATCAGTATTCAGCAGATCTTTTCTCAATGGAATGCCAATTCTGACTTTCTCACATATATTCATCCTTCAAAAGAGGTCAAATTGCAAGATCTGACTTCCAAATAAGCAATAAACTGATACATATCATCCCTTTTTAGGGCAAAGTAAGAATAATATGTTTCTTATTGCACCCAACCTTTTTTGAGTGTCTCATTTATAGTCACTTAATTATTTTAGTAGAACTATCAAGTGCCATAGAAAATGTTTTGTTCAATTAGCCAAAGGATGTAGCTATCGGCTAGACTAGTAATACCCTGTAAAATTATTGCAGCCCCCCATCGTACTGTATGTGTGCCCCCACCCCCTCCAACACATGAAGCCATAAAGAAGAGGTCCTGTACCATTCCAGTATTTGTAGAGGAGGTGTATTGATCATTAAAATTTACTCTTAATACATACAGGTACATTGCAATTGCTTGTAAAGTCTAATGGGTAATCTGTAAGCCCAACCCTGTTGCCATTATATACCATTGGTAGGCCTACTTCTGTTTTACTTGGACCCTGATTTCAGGTACAAGATTCCTAATGAAAAAATCCGGTCGGGCTGGATTTTTTCCGGCCGGATAGTGCGTATTGTCCGGTAAAATCCTGCCCGGCCCGATCTTAAAATTCCAGATCCAGTACATCCCTAAATTGTAACACTTTGCAAGCATAATACGAAAGTTGGCCCCAGCACAGCAGTTGCAGCTGGCCAAAACACCTAATTGAATCAACAGAGCAGTCCCCCATAAGCGCTAGCACTGACTGCAGTATGCCTAGCCCTCGAAAATTCGAAGAGGGTAATTTACGTATGTTAATGCTTCTGTTGCCTCAACAAAGCCCAAAAGCCGTATTTCTACAAATCCAATCTTAAATCTCAATATTTTAAGCCTCTTGGATTGTAAAAGGGTAGAATACATTTGACTGTTTGCTAAATAACACGAATTCCTTAACTTACAAATAGTCGGTAAATTGTCAAGGGGGATGAAATACTGTACGCACGTAGTCTCCAAGGTGGTTTGGCTATTCTCCATACATCTAAGTACGTTAGGATATAATTACTGTAACTTTTCAGAAAGTTTTGGGCGATCTTTTGAATTTATTCAAACGAGACCTTTCTGTACATTTTAACTTTAAAAAATGCATACATAATCAACTTTGATTTACATGAAATATGCAACATTTTGTGAAGCATTTAAGTTTTGAAGCGATATGGAATGATTTTTTCTTATTGAACCTTTGTTACGCTGGTATAGTTTTCATCCTAACGCTACACTGTGTTTATGGATTCTATGTCTCCGTGTGCTGTTACAGTATACACATGGGGGACAATTCTCTCAGGAGTAGCTTGCAATTGCCATTTATGTTTGAAACGGAAATTCACGGAAATGGGAAAGTTGAAAATGGAAAAACGTGGAATCTGAGAACTGAAAACGGAATTTTCCATTTTGAAACTCAGAAAGTCGGGGCCCTACTGTAGGTAACATACTGTGAATGTTCAGTAGCAGAGGCTGAAGCGTACAACACCTAACCAGTGTATACGTAGTTAAAATTATGTCATAGCAAATTTCACTGTGTGCAGTATTTCTCACCATAGCCTCTTGGATGTCTCAGTTAAGGTATCTCTTACACTGTAGGTTACTGACACTATTTACATTTCATACATTCACCACCACAGAATTGCAACACAACCACTGAAATCTACAGCAACAGAATTTTCACACGTCACTGTGTAATGACATTACATGTACATAGATGAAAAGCTTTGTGCATAGTCATCTGTACTTAAAGCTATGCAAAGTGGATAGTATTGTAGGCCTATAATAGGTACTGGTTGCTGTTAATCTGAGAAGTCACAAAAATACAGAATATTACTTGAAATGCAGCCAGACTTCCATTAACAGTCATCACTCCCAATGAAACATTGGAGCCAGACTGCTGTGGGTCATACTGTAACTAGGCCTAGTCATAACCATTAGGTAATAGAAGTTCTCCATCTATTGCTGTACATTGAATACTTATTACTACGTGCTCTTACATTAATTACAACAGATTGCGTACTTCTTTTTAATTATTTTTAACCTCAGCAAGCAATTATATTTTGACCTTCGATTCAGGTGTGATCTTGACAATGTCACTAGCAGATGATAATAATTGGTCTATGCAGGTGTCCTTTGGCTTGAGTTCAAGGTTTTTAAGATACTTTTTTGTCTAGTCTGTTCAACTCAGTAATATTTTAAAACCCAGAACAGAATATGAAGTCGTCTTTGACAGTAATGGTCATTTTGTATGTTTTGTCAACCATTGCGTTTAAACTCCAAGTGACAGCATTGTCATTTAACTATTTAACTAACAGTGCAGAGAGAATACTGTAAATCCCATACCAAGAGTAAAACCCCTAATCACCATTGCGATGAGTAATAACCTGTGACAGCATTGTGATTTAACAGTGTACAGAGAATGGTACTGTAAATCCCATACCAAAAATAAAACCTGTAATCAGGTAAACAGTTAAGGGAGAAGATCAATCTACTGTATGTAATGTTGATCAAGGAATGTACAATGTCTGGAATTTTTCTGTTCAGAGAGGGGGTACTCTGCAACTTAGTAAAATTACAGTATGACATTAAATTACTGCAGAATGAGGTAATGTTAGAAAAAAGTGTGTGCTCTGGAGTATTTAGTCATGGAATACGCCAAAAATGCTGCCAGTTACAAAAGTGATATATACAATTTTAGAAGAGAAAAAAGAAACACAAACATAAGAACAGGAAAGAAGTTTGCATTGGGTGGGAGCTCTAGATACAAACTTCAAAATTTCTGTTCCCAGCTGGTGAATGGGTTTGCAGTGGCTTTTCCCTTGTTGTAACAAGGGCTTGATACATTCTGTACCATCCTGATGGTACTGCATCTGTACAGGACATAGTCTGACCGCAGAATTTGGACACGTGTGATCATCTCATGTCTTTATATTTTTGGACATTTTTCACATGGAATGAATACTGTACATGATATGTTTTTGCTGTCTTCTTCTCTATTCATGTCATCTCTCTTGGGTTGTCTGTCCTTACCTTTTCATCTGGCTGCAAAGCAGTACATTTTGTTTGCAATGTCAGTATGAATGGATAGCCTTACTGATACTGTACATTATAGGAGCATTGGATGTGGAAAACTACATTTTTGGTTTCAATGAAAAGAGAATCTATAGAGTCATGATTGCATGTGTGTGTGTGTTTGTGACACTGCTTGCGCACACAATATCTCAAGATACAGTAGGAATAATGGATACTTTTCATCTTTGATGTGTGCTTTGGTCATACTGAGAGGGAGAATCTTATTGTTTATGGTGGGGATCAAAGCTCATTTGGGATAACCAGAGGCCAATCTCTAAAAACTGTGTGCATGCAATATATCTCAAATAAAAAATGATGAATTCTTTGCATGTTTTACATGTGGGTTGGTCATACAGAAAGGAAGCACTCTATAGTTTTGTGGAGGTAAGGGTCATCTGGAATCACCAGAGGTCAAACACAAAAATCAGTGTGCATACATATCTGAAGTTGGGAATGATGGATACTTTCTCATACCTGGTAAATGGTTTGATCATATTGGATTAGAGAAGTCTATCATTTTTGGTGGAAGTCAAAAGTCAACTAAGGTCACCAGAGTTCAAACAATGAAAAAGATAGCTCACTTGGACACTTTTCACACTTAGTGTTATTTTTCTGTTCAAATTGAGAGAAAGAAGCCATTGATCATTTTTGGTAGAGGACAAAGGTCATGTGAGGTCACCAGAGATGAAATAGTGAATCCTTGTAACCAACTTACAGTAAGGGTAACACTGATAATTCTCATTCTTGGCATGTAGGTAGTACATAATGAGTGAGTAGACCCTACTGTTTGTGATGGAAGTGTGATCTTACAGTACAGTAGGTCACAAGAGGCCAGCTGCTTAAAACTTTGAAACCAGTGTAGAGTATTTCAAGAAGCATAGCCATGATAATTTCCACACTTGGTGTGTAGCATTGCTTATTGAGTAGATGAACTCCATTATTTTGGTAGAGGTGAAAGGTCATCTTAGGTCATCTTAGGTCACCCACAGTCAAATCCTAAACATCCTGTAATGACATCTCAAGAGAGAGGTCTTGGATACTTTTCACATTTGAGTATGTTGATGGTATGCAGTTCCTGCAGCTAAATCCTATTTTTGGTGGATGTCAAGTGTCATCTCTGGTATACCAGGGTTTTAGAAATGAAAATTGTCTGAACGCTATATCCCAAGGTTAAGAAGCAAGGGTACTTTCCATAATTAACATATGTGAATTTCCTACTGATGGCGGTCCTTGATTTTGCTTGGAAGTGTGAGGCCAGCTGGTTGCACCAGTGCCCTCAGGCTCTGAGGGCTCAACTGCCACAGTAGAATTGTCTTGTTGCACAAGAGTGGTGCAGATATGTAAACATTCATGATTCATTCTAAGCGTTTTGTAATGAATTCATTGAAAACTCACTGCATCTTTGCATTCTGGTTCTTCATATTGAGCTTCATTTGAGTTGATTTATTACAACTGCAGTACCTGTACAGCACACACGATCAATACATGGTGCAGTGCGTTGAGTCTGGGGATACTTGAAGTACTGTATGTACTGGGCAACACATAGGAAAAGTTCATAATGTTCAGTACAACATTGCACTGTGTGCAATGGAAGCAAATGTCATCATTGCCTTTCATGTTCTGTTGGCTGCGCTCCTGAGTGGGAATGACATGAACAGTTCTTGATATCATTCATGTACAGTTCATTCTCCAGATTATCACCAAGACGCTACCAAATATTGATGAACTAAAATATGTACTTCTCTCAGGCTTTGTTAATGGTCTGTTCAAGTTCAAATTTATTGATAATGATCATAAAATGACAATATAATAAAATGGATAACAAGCATCTCGTATAAAACTATTTAAAAGTTTAATACAATACAAAAGCCTAAAAAAAAATGAATTGTTAATAGAGTGGATAAAAAAATCATCTCTGAATATTACAATTTAAAAGCTTAATACTTCTGGGTAAAAATGAATTCCTAAAACGTTCTGTACGGATACGTGGCAGGGTGTAAAATCTCCTTGGCTGCAGTAAAACCTGTGCAGAGGATGGTCAGGATCACAGACAATGTCAGATGCATACTGGGAGCAAACATGATCAATATAGTCACTTTTAATTGGAGTATACTTCCTAAAATACTTATTCATGAGTTCTATTTGACCATTGAAACAGCAGGATAACCACACTGGAGCACAATAAACGATGAAAGAAAAAACCATTGTCTGAAAAAGCCAAAGTTGTTTGTCAAAAACTAGACCAAAAGCAGCAAGTTTCCTAATACAGTAAAGCCTCTGCCTGGCTTTTGCTAACATGTTTGCAATATGAGTATTCCAAGTAAGTGTATGACTGAAGGTAAGCCCAAGATATTTGAAATCAGACACAACTTCAGAGGCACAATTATCAATAGTAAGAGGATCATGATTCTGAACTGTACGGAAATCAACTATCATTTCTTTAGTCTTAGTACCATTAATAAACAAGAAATGCCTGTTACACCAGTCAATTGTTTCTTCAATGATAAAGTTGTAGTTAACAATACATTGCGGATAATTATCATTGCATAACCCAATAATAGCTGTGTCATCTACATATTTTAAAACGTAAACATTATCATAATGTGAGGACAGAGAGTCTGTGTAGATTGCAAACAGTAAAGGGGATAGGCAACAACCTTGTGGAACCCCAGTGTTAGTCACTAACACATCACTTTTAACTCCATTACATTGCACATACTGAGTACGATCAAACAGAAAGTGATAGAGTAGTGAAACAATGTTATAATTAACATAAGGACTTACAAGATGTAATAACTGTGAACAACAGATAGTGTTAAATGCGAATGAAAAGTTCATAAAACAAACCTGGGCGTAATTACCAATGGACAAGGTTTTCTACTGTAATGAAAAGTAAGATTAAAACAGAATTTCAGTTGTTCTCAGGAAAGGTTTAGCTCAATGTTGGTAGTCACTAGTATACTCTACCTGTACATAGTTCTAGACATACTGTGTTGATCCAGCATACGGTGTAGAATTCACGGTATATTTAACACTAACTAGGTATGTAAGTGCTTGTCTCTCATCTAGTGCTACTTAGCATATTGTCGATGGTTCACCATGGAAGTTAACTCGGTAGTTTTACAGCAGTACTTGTTTACACTTGTAAGGAGTTACAATTCTTTGTTTCTATGACTCTCTATGGTGATAAATTTTTTTGGAGTTCAGATTTTGCAGAGGACTGGGTGAGTTTGTGTTTAAATGTGGGTCAAACCCACTACTGTACATGGAAGTCCCTTGGGACAATTACAGTACAGTATGCTACTGTAAGAAAAAAGTATCGGTATATAGGCAAGATAAAACCAATATAAAGCAGTACAGGTATTTAAAAAATTAACGATTAGAAATTTCACAAAACAGATACACACACTGTTTTGCCGAAGGCGTTGCCTGTGGTAGTGTCTACTGTAGCGATCGCTAAAACTCATGTTAGTTATACTCCTTCAAACGTTAACGTTTATGATATTGTCAACCTTCCTTTGTTGCAGAAAATACAGTTAAAATTTCATATTTAGTTACACTCTGACAGATGTCTACATTTAAATTACTGAAATACAGTACTGTAACAGGTTTTTCTCTCAAATAAATTTGAAATGTTCATTGTTATATGCAATTTGAAACAATAACCAACTCCATGGCCCTGCCACAACTCAGTCACTATTTCACGCACGGTCCGTTAGAATTGAAATGCACATGCAGGTTTCCTCAGGCCCACACTGAAATCAGCTTTTGGCCCAAAAAGTTCTTGGCAAACTTCAAACAACATTACTCAAAGTGCAGTGAACAAGCAGCAACCTGCAAAACAACTAACTTTCCATAAATAAAAGCACCCCAGACAACATCAATATGGTACACTCTGACAAATCTTCATATGAATACTGTACAAATTAAAGTTCCAAACTCACACAGGATTGGAGGATTTGGAATATACTGTAGGATTGAAATGGGTCAAAGCAAGTTTAAACATCGGACCACATCAGTTCAAGTTATGTGTGTACTGTGCCAAGCCGGTGCCTTAAGGGTTAGGAGAAAGCTGTTACACGTACATGTTGATATGAGTGCCATGTATCTATCCTAACAGTATGTAAGTTCAAAGGAAATACCCTGTGGGTATTACTGTAACTATGTTTTCTATATCGGTATTTAGTTTGGGTATACTGTATATTGTCAGTATTTTTTGTAGATTACAGTATATTGTTGTTAGAGTTTACCTTAATACTGCATCGGTATGAATACCGCTGGGTGTACGACAAGTACAGTAGGTTAGGGTCTATCAGTATTAGAGGAGATCAGGAGTGGACACTGTTGACGTGTGTTTACTGCGTTCTTGTTGAACAGTGTGAGCTTGAGATGGGATAACTTGGTTGTGTGGTGTGGGGAGATCTGCCTTAGGACTGTCCAATTTCTGAACCCCAGTCAGAAGGAATTGACATTGTGTTGCAGTAGCAAACATCGGGCTTTTCTAGTTATCAGTCAGTGATATCTAGTCATATGAATGGATTACCGACAATACGTCCCACCGATATTTTCTGTATACACCCATATTTTGTACATGTATACCGATATTTACTATACTGTGTATTGGTATGAGTCAGAAGTCACTATACCTGTATCTGTATGAAAATGAATACCGATAGAACCTTATACAACTGTATCAGTATACTGACGGAGTTCAATGCTGAGCAGTAGCAACTGAGAGTATACATGTGTGGCAGTTGTTTTATAGTGTCATAGTATCTCAATTGACCTCATTTTAGGTAACCTTTGCATGGTGTTTGTCATCCACCTATTGTCCTTCTCAACTGAACCAGACATGCTTAGTTGGAAACTCCCATCAAGGATCAAGTGATTTGCATGTGAATTTGCAAAAAGCAGAAGGATAAAATTTTGTTTGATCTTAGGTTTTTTTTTATTTGTAACTTAGGTATGCATGGATGGAATTCAGTGTGTCATTCCATGAACAAAAATGACAGCTACTTCTCCGATGGAAACTGCACAATAACAGTAAAAAAAAACAGAACTTTGAAGATGTTTTTTTTTATTATACTGTAAGTGCCATCATAATGCATATCCAACAACACAAGCCTCCCTTGTGTATCAAAATCATACAAAAATACTTAAGTCATTGCTCCTTGATGTATTGTAGTATTTTGTGAAACAAAGGACTGTTTACAAATCAGTTAATAACCTTTAGTACAAATTGATCACCTCATTAATCAACTGCTTGAATTAAATTCCATTGGCTTGGTCCAAGAAACATATGGTTTAGTTGAATGAAAACTGTCAGCGTCTACATTTATCGGATTTCACACTTGTTATCATTGCGTTAGGAAAAAATTGAACTCCCATTGTATGGCAGAGTTTATTACCTGAAACCTTCAGCACAATATTTGTTCTCCCAAATTAAGCCTAATTATTTGCACCATACACAAAAATCTGTAAGTTGTCTGTCAGTGGTGGGTCTAGGGCCTCACAGAAGGAGGTCAAAGTATGGCACCATCAAAGGCACTGTCAGAGGCTGGAGTGTTCCTAAGATAGCACAAAACAAAAGAGGATGGAGTTTCCCATGCGACAGCAGCGAGAATGTCCTCTAAAGAAATGTCGCAGAACCAGAAGCTACAGACTTAGCATGCCCCTGAACGTCATGGGCTTGGATGCGCTCCTCGAACACAGCATGTGGCTGATTAGCGATATGATCCAGCATAAAAGCATTTCTTTGGAGGCAGGAGTGGCCGTCGCGGTAGTAAAAACAGGCGATCCGACGTACTCTCAGGCTTGTTCGTTCCACATACCATTTGAGAGCCCGCACCAGAGTTTGTCGTCAGCAACCGAAGAAGCAGTACTAAGTTTGGGAAGCAGTACTAAGTTTGGGAAGCTAGATCTCCCCTGGGGAGAACGAGAGGGTTTGATTCTCAGCCAGGAAGTGCAGGTACAGAAGTAACTGTACTCTGTCTGGGCCAAAACGTGTAAACCTTGGCTGGAGGGTGAGCACAAGCAATGACGCTTCGCTTCACGCGGAAGCCATAGTCACCAAAAGCAAGGTTTTGTAGGTCAGGAGGTCCAACGGCATGTGGAGCAATTCATAAGGCAGACGAGCTGGCATAATGGACCAAAAAAGGTGCCAAATGACATGTCGGTGGTCAACTGTGAAACATGCCCCTCAGAAGCTGGCGGAGGGCAGAGCTGGTTCCAATGGTGGAACCACCAGCAAAACCGCGGTGTATTGCAGCGGTAGTGGACCGGTAATTACGTAAGGTGCTCACCTGCTTACCCTGCCTGAAGAGCAAGCAGAGAAAACAAGATAAATCTGAGGCAGACATTTCCACGGAATCAAGAGCGTTTTCTGACGCACAGACGTCCTGAGATCTCTCCATACTCAAAAGGGAGGCTTAGGCAAACGAAGTATGCATAAAAACACAGAACTAAGTTGGTCCAGAGCTAGGGTGAAGGAAACGAATGCTCACACTAAGACTCCTGAATTAAAACAGGCAGTATTGGCATAAAGCCTGCACGAAGGAGCAAATCCCCACGTAGGGCTTCTTGGCCATCACAACACAGAAAACAAGGCCAAGGTACTCTGGGGGAGGGGAAGAATGCCCCAACCTGGAATTACGAGGCAAAAAAGTAAGATAGACACAAGCAAAGGCTAGCATTAGAGCCCAATGAATGTTACGTGGAAAACAAGACCAAAGGCTGGCAATTACAGGAGGGTGGTTACCAGATACACACACACACAATTGCCGGATGCTAGACCATCCTCAGTACGGTAATGCATGGGTTATATGAGGTAAGTCGCTAGGGAGTTTGGAGAATTTATTGTAACTGGTACCATTTCCAAAAATTAAACAGTAACTATCCTTGAAATGTGCTGTTAATTCTCACATTTCTTACAATACTGTATCTCAAAATTGTTGATACTGTCAACAAGTAGTAAAAAGTCCTGAAAGACATTTCTGTTTTGGTGTAGCTTACAGTAACCATTCTTTGAGCCTAACACAAATAACTTCAGCTAAAAAAATCTGACAACATTGGTCTTCCAGAGGTTTCAAGGTTACTAGTACTGTAAAATCCAAAACATCTGTTTCTGGTAGTATTCATCCGTCAAATGTGCTTTGGCGTGCCCAGTCTAGAATTTATTTGGTTAGGTGAACAATATTTAAAGAAATAGTAGATATCCTCACAAACTGCACTGCCCCAACATCACATACAGTAACCTAAAAGCCAGCTGTTCACATACTGGTGAAGCCGAACACAATTGGTTGCATCCTTACTGAGGATTTTAAGCAGAACAGTTCTGTTTTTCCATGCATATGTACCTGTTGCTCAAGAATTTGTCATCCTTTTGTTGCTCCTGGACCTGCTGGTGTATTTTTTTTTTTTTGTATGGCTCTAACCTACTGTAGTTATATTTTCAAGTGGGTAAGATTAAGCAGGGCCTACCTTTGTGACTGGCCTTTGATTCTTTGAAGTGCCAGAATTTTTCCAAATTAATGTATGATCACAAATAGCCAGTATATTTTTATGAAGCAATTAGTTTTGATTAAGCTATTTGTAGGTGTTTTGATTACTCTGTAGTCTGTATCAATCGTGTAAAGTTTTGCAGTAGGGGCCTATGTTTTTCAGCTCTGTTCTCTGGCTAAGTTACCTATCAGAGTAACATTAGAGCTTACAGCAGGTGCCTAGTGTAACATTACTACTACAGTAACACTTAGAGATGAAGTACGTACCCACATAGGCCTACTTAATTTTGTCAGTTTTCCATAAAAACAGCTATATACATGCTGTACATCAATATTGTACTAAAGTTTGTTTCTCAAGACTCCTCTGCTTTTATGAGTAAACATTTACAACAATTCTAGAAATGTAAGCTACTGTACTTACTCAATCCAAAGTCCCTTTGCAGACAGTTTGCACATACAGGGCTAAGCTTATATTTTACCAGTTGATATTGAACATAGGCGGAACGTAGAATCTTGTGGAATTATTTGTTAACATTTCTTAGAAATTATCGATAGTGCATAAGAAATAAGACCAAGTTTAACAGCCAGCATGAATAGTTTTACTTTAACTTATGCTTTTGATTTAATGTGGGTGGATGTAATATTTCAGAAATGCACTTTTGAGGGGAAAAGTATCATGCTGGTTCTTTTTGGTACTGCCCAACCCTAAGTGCCAGCATGCATTACTTCCCTCAGAGTGAGGTAGTGCCTCAGACTGATTTTCTTCAGTTGTTGGTCTTGCAAACCTCTACTCAGTTTGGTCTTGCTAACCTTGGTCTTGTAAACACCGTTTGGTTTTTCTGTCTCAAGAACAATCAGTCTATAATGAACTTCGTCCGATTTTCAGTTTCATGATCCTTCGGTCTCGTGAACCATTTCCGACTTTTGGTCTCTCAGACCTTTGGTCCCATGAATCTGTTGTGATTTTGGGTGTCACGAACCTTCAGTCTCGTTACTAACTTTCCCTGATTTTTGGTCATGTGAAGCTTTGGTCTCAGGATTCTTTCCTGATTTTTGGTCCTGAGAACCCTCAGTCTTGTGAACCTTTTCTGATTTTAGGTGTTTTGATCCTTCGGTCTCATGGGATGCCTTCCCTTCCTGCATGGCTTTTTCTTGTGCAATGTGTGCACCAGTGTAAAGTACAATACTACTGTAGTTGCCTTGGTACAAATTGCTCATCATCTTCAACTTTATTGTGTGCTGTGTAACTTGCATCTATAGCACACTCACTTTAAGCAGTAGAATTTATCAACCCTATATATTCACTGCCCAATCATGAATGTATGTATTTTGCTAGTACTTATGAGAAATATTGAGTGGGTTTTCTTTGTACAGTATGAATCAGAATGACTGTATTTTAAACAAGGACATGCAATTACTGCAGCAAGCCACAAACATGACCAGAGCATCTGTTCTCAGTGTTTGAGCTACTGTGAACTTTATAAACATGTTGGCTGTTCTTGTCTGTAGTGCAGTGCTTTACTGTATGTGTGCACTGGGTATAGCATGGACAAGGTTTAATTAGTGTGCATTTTATTGATTAGTGTAGAATATGTCACATTAGTAAACATGGAGATACTGTATGTTTACCATAACTTGTAGCTGCCAATTGAGCATGTTGCTATTGGTTTGCCTCGTGTTTTCTTTACCTGCCTGCCTGTCTCTGTCTATGGGTGTCTACCTGTGACTGCAGGTGTGTTGTATGTCTCTGTATCTGTGCTGTAGGAAATTGTCCCTTTGCCTGCATTTCTCTGAGTCTGCTAAATTGTCTCTCTGACTCCTGCCTACAGTACAGTATGTCTGTATCTGAGGCTAACTGTCCCTTTGTCTATAGATACTGAACAGGCATGTGTGTCTCTCGAATTTTCATTGTGTATGCTACAGTACAGCACAGCTGCTCTGTCTGAAACTGTGGATTGGATTCTCCTCTGTTTGGTAGTACTGCTGGTACTGTACATGGAAGTGTACTCACTCCATAGTACATCTATGTACTATTATAAAGTGTTTTTGCTATGCTGCATTAATTACTGTGTGTAGTGAACTGTACTGTAACTCTATCAATTTTCAAGTTGACCATTGCATCCTTGATTCAACACTTGAAGCCTTATACCCCCCTGTAGTGTGTGTTGATCAATTGCTCTGTTAATGTGTGCTCTTTTACATCTGTATGCAAATATGATACAATACTGTACTAACCACCATAGACAATGAAAGCAGAAGTACAGATTAAACATTAAAGGATTTATTTCAATTTTTGTTTACCGATCTTGTAAGTCATCCTGTTCTTTCTACATTGTATGCAAATTGAAAGTACAGGAAATAATTTGTTCAACAGTGTGGTAACTTATTTTAAAACATGTTTGTTCCCACAAAAATTTTTAATTTAAATTACTGAGAGGTTGATAATTGTTGGAATTTAAAAAAATCATGAATCAGTGTGAAATTACATTAGCTACAGTTAAGTTTTCTTTGCATACTTTGTGTCAATGTTCCTTGAAATATCAATATATGAGTGACACATATTTGATACTGCACTTTATACCCACAATGTCGATGTTGGTTTTTGTACATGCTGATGTATGTAGATAACATTGATAGATAGTTTGGAAAAGAATAGTACAGAACATGTAGATTATAGTAATAGAAGAGATTGGCCTTAGGTAAATCAGTATGTGATTGTACTCTTCCGAACTAAATTTATCGATAAAGTTTGAGCTTTTGCACCATCGGTGTTCTGGCTCCACTACCCTATGGACTTGGTTGGTGTATGTTGGACAGTATTTAGTGCTTTGAACAGACAGGCATGGCACTTGTACAGTATACATATCAAGAAACAGAAAAAAGAAGACAGTAGCTTCTTCCAGATCTTTGCAAATTTCAAGTTTTTATCATCGATTATCATTCTGAAGGTATTTGCACAGTAGGCTCTTAGTATACATGCACACAAGCCAAGAAATGTTTATTGGCCTACATTGCAATACGTGTGCTTCCACTGAACATTACGGTGATTACTGCAGATTCTGGTTTTCTGTCACAGGCTAGCTGCTGCAAACTGCCTGAAATTTATTGATTGATAGGAAACGTGATAATTACAAAGCAACACGTACGATCAATAGTCTAGATAGCATTGTCAACTTGTGACAGGCATGTAGTATGTGATGTTCGCTTGGTGGTGATAATGGATAAATACAAGCAACCGTAAATGGAAGCAACCATCTAAGCAAAGTGTAAGGAATATGTACAGTAACTACACAAAAACTGAAGTTGTCACCACCTTAGTTTATTTGTATGTTTTCATTCTATAGATTTAGAACTTCAGTACTTTTGTTCTTTAATATGCTCAGATGGGAATCATGGGAGAATAATAGCTAGGATGCAATTTTGAAAGGTGACAGCTTACATACTGCACAGGTACATACTGTATGACCACTTAATTTACTCTGCTATTCACTGTATGTACATTGTTGTTGCCATTCCAACACTAATTCCATAAGCAGTTCTGTAAATGTGCAAGGTAGTCTCAGTGAATACTTACACATTTTATCAACCACACTACAGTGCTTGATGCCGCCATGAATTTTGGGTTCAAATGCATGCTTAGTTTCTTCAAGAATGGGTGATTCTAGGATTTTGACCATGATATACTGTAAATATGTGAGGCAGTAATTACGGCATTTTTGGGGGAGGCGGTCTTAAACAGTTGCACGGCAGCCACCTCCACAATTAAGTACCAGGGGAAACCCTGGATTCCCATTAATGTTGGTGGAGATCAAATTTCATTTGAGGTCACCAGATATCAAATTTTGAAAACATATAAAACTGCTTAGTACACACAATGGTCAAAAGAGCGTACTGTAGTGAAGGCTTTCTCTCTCTAGAAGGATAAGAAGTTTGAATTTCAAATTGTTATGTATACATGTTTTACTGTGTTCTTTATGAATATTGGCAAGAAATCCTTCGTTTTCTTGTTCTTTTCCAGCTTCAATTGCAGTTTAATGACAGCATCCAAACTTACGAGTACCAGTCAGAGGAGAGCGCCCTAAAAGAATACATTTTGCAGCACGGCGATGAGCCTGAGGAGGAAATTATCCGGGTTTCAGAGAATATTGATGACGACGATGACGATGAAGATGGTATTGACATAGAGACAAAGAAAAAGACGATAAACAACAATACATCATTGTATGCTGAAGGTTGGTTTGTGATGTCTCATACTTTTAATCGTAACAAATTCCTGCTATCTCATTAATAAAATTCTTTGATATTACTGTACAATTACTGGTTGTGCTCATTGTCAGAACTTGATTGCTTGATTTTGTGAATTCTTTTTAAACTCTTGAGCTAGACAGACCTTGACCTGGAGAATGACAATTGGAATAAAATAGTAGAATGCTGTCTTAGAGATGAAGAGAAAAAATGTGGTGCTTGATACATATTTAATGGACACCCATAGAAAAATACTCTGCAGTACTTATAGTTGTATAGTTTTCTCTTAAATTGTCCAGTTGCTTTTTTTGCAAATAACTTGTTTTCTCTGCAAAATTTTTCAGATTTTTTCAGTTGCTGAGTTAGTGTTAGTCTAGACAATTTGCGAAATTTTGTAGAGATAACAAGTTATTTGTAACTCTGTATCTCAACAACTTGCAAAATTTTTTCCGAGATGTTGACTTAGTGTAAGTCAATATCTAGACAATTTGCAAAATTTTGTTGAGATGAGATATTTGTAACTCGGTATCTTGACAATTTGCAAAAGTTTCCAAGATATCAACTTAGCTTTAGTCAGTTACTGAACAGTTTGCAAAATTCTGTCGCGATAACAAGTTATTTGGAACTGGGTATCTAGACCATTTGCAAAATTTTCCCGAGATGTCGATTGAGCATAAGTCGTTAACTCGACAATTTGCAAAATGTTTTCAAGATAACAAGTTATTTGTAACTGTATCTGGACTATTTGCAAAGTTTTTCAGAGATGCTGACTTAGTAAAGTGGGTCAGTATTTCAAAATTATAAAAATATCGATATAACGACTTCAAAATACCGATAATATCGATATATTCGTGGAACAGGTACACACAGTAAATGTGCATTGAATGGTATGCTTTGTATATGACTTTACTATGATTGATCAAGAGCTACGTACTGTGAATGCAACTATTCGTAAAATATTGAATATTTCTTTGTTTTTTTATGCTGTTTTCCATTTTTGCTTGTCTTTCATAATAATCATAAATACTTGTCAACTCCGAGTGGAAATTGTAGTCTCCCTCCTTTTCGATTTTCCGTGTCACAATGTGGGAAATTCCGTTCTTCACTTCCCAGATTCCTCTGTTTATTTTGGGGTTTTTTTTCCATTTTGTACAGTTTAGCTTTCCAATTTCTTTGAATTTCCATTTCAGACGTAAACGGTGGTTGTTAATTTCTGTGATCTTCCGTTACTCTTGGAAGAATTATCCACTTGAACAGTTAAGTGTTTGGCCGAAAACCACTTCAGCAGGGTAACAAAATTTTGATTAGAAGAAATCATTCCATATTGCTTCAGAACTTAAGTGCTTCACAAAATGTTGCATATTCCATGTACACCAAACTACATTACATGTATTTTATAACTTCAAATCTACCAAAAGACTTTCATTAAAAACATTCAAGAGATCATGCAAAGTCTTCCATAAACTTACACTAATTATATTCTAACATAGTTAGGTGTGTTTGATGAGGGCAAACAGGTTAACACTATTAACAACTACCACTCGACCATTGCAGCAATCCTCCAAGGCTTTCCAGATGGGTCTACTGTGGGTTCAAGCAGGATCCTTAGCCAGCTCCTGGGGGGATGGCCAGTAGTAGACCGGTGGTGTGATGGCTTGCACCGTCCTGGTCTATCAATAGGGTCCTATGGGCTTTGGCTCAGGCCCTGTACAAGTCTATGCATACCAGCCCCCTGGAGTATTTGACCCGCAAGACCTTGTTCCTTGTGGTGGCGGAGTCGGTTAGACGAAGGAGCTGCCTCCAGGCTCTATCTGTCAAGCCAGACCACTTTAGGTTCGAAAACCATGGTGTTCACACTGTTCCCAACCCCTCAATTTTATCCAAGACCCAAACACTAGCTTTTGTGCTGGGGGATATCTACATCACAGAGATATCCTCAGCATCCTTTGTTAGGGCAGAAAGTGTTGTCCGGTAAGCAGTAGCGGTATCTTGATGTTATCGATAATACGTATATTCAGTTTTTAGGAGTATTATCGATATCCACCTTGGAACTATGTCAATATAGAAAATATTATAATATAGAAAAATATCGATAATATAGACTACTGCATCTATAACTAAATATTCATGAAAACCTGTTTCAAGATTTACCTCAGATTTCACGCTAAGTCAGTCAAAGCACACCCAGATAATTTATTTCTGTCAAACTGCAGCTGCCCAGTTTCGCGCCGTCTAAAACAGCTGTTGTGTAGTAAATGACTGGGGTATGCGTGTTGACAGCACTGATTGGATGAACTCTGGAAAAGCCCCACCTCCGATCCTGTAACCCGCCTTGTGTGACACAGACTCTTTCCCGGATGTATGTATCGTACACACATTTTACTAACAGAAATTCTATATTTTCATTGCACCGATATTTATCTACGAGACTATATTTACAGAAAAAGTCTATCTTTATCGTTTTATGCACGTGGCCCAATAGTCCAGTACATCGCACGACCTGCAGTAAAAGCCACATAAGCCCTTCCCGCATGTAAACAAAGCACACATTTGACTCTCAGAGAACCTGTATTTTTATTACACTGATATTTATTTGCAAGGCTATATTTACTGAAAAAGTCTCTATATATTGTTTTAACGCGCCTCCCAGTAGTCCAGCATCTGGCACGACCCGCAGTTTCAAGCCACACAAACCCTGTATGTATGCACACATTTCACTCCCCCAAAACCTATACTTTCATTGCCCCGATATTTATCTACAGACTATATTTACAGAAAAGTCTATATTTTATCGTTTTATAACACGATGCGCTGCACAAGGCACACTAGAAAATCTGTATTTTCATTGCGCCGATATTTATCAACAAGACTATATTATTGAAAAGCCTGTATTTTATCGTGTTTGGTACACAGCGATAATACGGAGAAACTACTTACTGTTTGCGAGGCTACTGTATATTTACCGAAAAAGTCTCTATATATCGTTTTAACGCGCAGCCCAGTAGTCCAGCATCCCGCACAACCCGCAGTTACAAGCCACACAAACTCGGCATATATGCATACATTTCACTCCCCCAAACCTATACTTTCATTGCCCCGATATTTATCTACAGACTATTTACAGAAAAGTCTATATTTTATCATTTTATAACACGATGTGCTGCACAAGCCACACTAGAAGATCTGTATTTTCATTGCGCCAATATTTATCGACAAGACCATGTTATGGAAAAGCCTGTATTTTATCGTGTTTGATACACGGCGATAAGACAGAGAAACTACTATAATGTCTGTATATTTATGTTTTTCTGTATTTTCATTGTGCCGATATTTATCGACGAGACTATATTATAGAAAAGCCTGTATTTTATCGTGTTTGATACACGGCGATAATACAGAGAAACTACTGTAATGTCTGTAGTCATGCGATTGCACGTGGTCAGTAGTGAAGACAAGCAACGGCCTGCTCACGCTCACAGCCATATATGGCTCTTGCCCAAGCTTTCCCTGCCCACAGCACCTGTTGGTAGCTCGTGATGAGCGATCTGATTGGGCAGTCGGTTTCCAAAACATGCTCACCCCAGTATATATTACATGAGAAGAATTTCTAGTATCCCCCACAAAATACTCCTTGCGTTGCACGATGAGCTTCATGCATAGCATTTTTTTTACTGAATGTACAAGGTGTTGCTGTTGAAAGACGATAATAGCTGCCACTTTTGTTTTCATATAGGAGTTACAGAGCATAGGTTCACAAGTTACACTATTCAGGTGAGACGTTCAGGAGAGGGGTAAAAACGCGTCTAAGTAGGAAAACACACCTCAAACAATTCACATGGGGAAAGTAACATTTGAGAATATGAGGATGGGGTGAAAATAGAGTAGGAAAAAATAAGTTTCAATACACTTTCTTTCAGTCAAACTGCTAAAGTATAGTGAAACATGTGTTAAGGCCACAGTTTGGGTTTATATGTGCAGTAGCACATTGTGTTCACTTATTCTGCAAAATTATCAATAATATTGATATAATGTATATTTTGTTGCCAATATATCGATATTTTTTTGGAATATTGCTACTGCTTAGTGTTCGGGCAAGACGTTGGAGTGGTATCTACATCGGACAAGGACATCCGTTCGTCTGATTGTCTCTTTATCCTCCCCGAAGACCCCATTCCCCGGCCTCTGGAGATACCATTTCACGCTGGCTGACCGAACAAGTTTCCCATGCTGTAGCTGCAAGGAGAACATCAACAGAAAAAGAAATGATAGCTTTTACTGTTTGTACATGCAGGGATCCATTCCTTTGACTTTGGTGATATCTTTTGTGCAGCTTGATGTAGTTTTTAAAGAAACTGAAACTTTCCATAGGGATGACAAATTGTGATCGTTGTTGCACGTTAATGGCTACGTGACAAGGTGTGTTGCTACATTCCTACTCCGCACGGTCTGTACATGCTGCTTTGAGCCCTCTACAGTACAATTTGTGTGTACTTCGCACTATTAACCCCTGCCTAACTAATGTTGGCAACTGTTTCTGCACGGTTGTAATGCATGTATACACGTGTGTATTGAGGGCAGCTGTACCTTTAAGGGCTACTTTTGCTATGGAGGTCAGACACACAAGGTGAACGTAAGTGTCCTTAAAACATGAGATGGAGGGTGTTTGATCATTGTCGTCTAGTCAATACTTTGTCTCACTACTACAGGCTATCAATATTTACAGTTGACCCAATATGCTACTATTTTACTATCAACTATAATATCGATATTTTAGATATTTCTTCTATATATCGACTATGCTATACATCAATATTTTTCAAAATGCATATTGACGATATGGGTATTGTGGGAATACTGACTAATACCAATAATATTGATATACCACTACTGCTTTACTTAGTTTAAGTCGGTTACTGGACAATTCGCAAAATTTTGTCAAGATAAGTTATCCTAATAAGTTAACTTTATATCTCGCATGTCACCTTAAATGTCTGCCATACAATAACTATGAATTGCTCTCCCTCTCAAGCAATGTTAGATAGATTTTCTTGAAACTTGTGGACAGTGATCCTTGGTCATGAGTGTCTTTTATGAGTGTACAGAATGCGGGTGTGAGAGGACACATGGGGGCCAAGGGTGGCCCAAAGGGCCCAGCTTTTGAAAGTACTGTACACCAATTGCTTCTCATTAGATTTTACTACAGTTAAGTTGAGGTTGTATCACATTTCTACTATGGTTGTGGCACCTTTAAGTAGGGTTCAATAATTTGGGGTCCAAGGTCTAAATGGACCATATGGATCATTTTATGAACTCATGCAAAATGCAAACTTCTACAGTTGTATGATACAAAGTTGAAGTTGCGTCACATAACTACACGTTAGTGGTACTGTACATTCAAATTGTTCAGGAGTACAGTATTGGGTCCAAGGTCTAAAATGGGTCATTTTATGACAGTGTGTAAAATGCTTCGTGTACAGATTGTATGATACAAGCTAAGGTTGTTTAACATCTCTACTATGGTACAGTAGTTCTTTCTGGATATTTGTTGTATTTGGATCCAAGAGCCCATGGTACTATGACATTGTGTTGCATTACTAATATGGTTATGGTACTGCACTGTTGCATTTTGCCTGAATTTACCATTAACAGATCATTTTGTGCTACAAATCTGTAAAGGAGATACATTTTTATACCTGATTTGGAATCTTGAAGAAGATGCAAAATGTTAGATGTTAAGATGTATGCAACACCTACCTTTCTTCCATTAAAGCTGGAATACAAGCTGTAGTTGTGTTCACCTGGTCATCTACCTTTGTTCTTTGTCAATGTTTCAAGGAAGAGAAAGTAGAGGAAAAGATCACTTGGCAGAAAAACTGAAAGAGATCTATTCATTCATCTTCAGATATTTGAATATGCAAATTGTCTCAACATTTTTGTTGGCCCTACAAAATGTTGACTCTCCAAGAAAGCATAGCAATCAATCACACCTAACTTCAAACAGACGAATTGGGAATGGAAGTATTCATGCAAAAATAGGGCTTCAACAATGCTATTTTGTAATTTGTAGTTGCTATGACATATTTGACAGAATTTGACTTTCACAAATTCTCAACTCATACTCCAGCTTTAGTACTGCAAACTGTAGAGGTGTACTGCATCTTTTTGTAGAAAAGTTAAGTGAATAAAAGGTCACTCAGAATGCATGGTGAATATTTATATTTCAAAAGAGCTGTAGGTTCCTATCTTCTCCTTAGCAGGTCAGTAAATGTGTTGCTGGAGTGTGAAATATTGCACTGCCATATGACTCTGTTGCTTAGTACTGTATAGCACTGTAAGTAACCTGTACCCACATATCAATAGGGAGAAAGTGATTCCATGGAACTGTTTGTACTGCACTCCAATGCAGAGACTTCTTGTGCACTAGCTTTGAACAGATTTTGAAGAAGTACACAGTAAGACTGAACACAAAGTTTTGTGATGTACAGTATGTCTTACCTCTGTGGTACATTTTGTCACATCTTTCGGAGAGTATGTTTGGTTCATAGGCAAAGCCCTTTGTAGCCATGTTTACATGTTTGTTATGTACAGTAAGGTCTTTTGCCTAAATCATTATTTAGATATTATTATGTTGAGCACTGGTTTTGCACACACTACAATACAATACTGTAGCTTAGGTCTGCCGGTACTGAAAATACAGTAATCTGTATTTAAATCGATTTTAAAATCTCAGTTTACCCCCCCCCCCCCCCAAAAAAAAATCACTGAATATGGTCCAGTAAACATCATCAAATGTATATGTGCCTTAAACTCCACCTCATCTCTAATAAATGTACCTTATTGTTTTTCATCACATTGCAGGCTTCAAATTTAATGTATGGATTTGGTGCCAGTCCATTTTAGGTCTTTTAGGTTTTTTAGGTCTTTTAGGTCTAGCCTGTGTAGTAGCTTAGTATTAGCCTAGGTTTCTGTTACATAGTTTCAGTGTAAGGCCTAGCCTTCAAACAAAGTCACGAGATGAATTCTCATTTTTTTAGCTCAACCCACGAAGTGTGGGTAGAGCTTATGTGGTACTGTAGGGGGAGAAAATGTCTGTCTGTCTGTTCAAAAACCTACTTCTGCTGCAGTTACTGGTGAATTTTTCTGAAATTTGCAGTGAAGGTGCCACATTGGGATGGCAATACAAGTTGTTCCTAACTATATGATAGGACAAAGGGAAGTCATAATTTTTGGCTATTTTTGATCGTTTTTCCTTGTGCTTTAGATACTTTTTGAAGTCTCACTCCCTTAATTTGTGTGGTTATATTATGTGGTAGTGAGTTGAAGTGAGCTTTATCTGGAGGGGCATGCTCACCACCTTAGATGACTAGCCTCAAGCTAAAGCGTGTGTAAGACAGTTTTCAGTTCCTTTGTTTTGACTGTTATTCTTGGGCATTACTTGTACTCCTTGTAGTATCCAGCGTCCACTGTGTACACAACTAATGTACCATGATGGCAAAGTTCCCAGACAGCTAATTTTAGAATCTATTACATAACCCTCCTTGCTGCTTGTGTGGACATTGCATACAGAGGGGTTACAGTATTGTTCTTCACCAGTTGTTTCCCTGGTCTAGCTAGAATGGTTATCAGAGAATGTTAGGGAGTTGAGGTTTTGTCTTGGCTTGGTCAAGGCCCTGCACCAGTGGCATACAAGCCGTGTTCCCATTTGAGTGAGCGCGGTGGATCATGGTTTTATTGCATCGAGTAGTGTCGAATAACTTGATCCAGAGCCGCGTTCCCATTTGAGTGAGCGCGGTAGATCAACATGTTGTATGAACACATTGCACAAGGTCACCAATGTTTACAAGTAGGCCTATCATTTCGTATATCACACACTAGCACTGTATCACAAAAATGCACATGAGTTTGCGTGCTGATAACTGCATACACACTACAACAACAGCATAGTATTGGTCATATTATTATTTTGCAGTTTATCACTAACGTTGGGTCTACTTCCACGACGTACTGTACCTTCAGAGGGAACGTGAGATATTAAAACATGTCAATAAAGTCGTTTGTTTTTAATATGGAGGTAAACATTGCTGTTTTGGCAAGTTTGCTTGTGCTTCTATCTCAGTTAAGAGTTCTTTTACATCGTAGGCAGTTGACGAATGCATAGCTAATTCGACAACGTTACCTTCTTGGCGAAGAAATTGGTTCAATATAGGCCTGGTGCACCTATACTTGCATTTACTAACATTGGCAGCCACTGGCATAGGCTTTAATGATAGGGAACTATTGCACCGTTCAGTCTGGGTTATACAAAGGACTAATGCATTATGGGATGAGATGGTACTGACTTTGACAAACGAAAGATGGAGACACCATTTCAGAATAAACAAAGATACATTTCAGTTTGTGTGTGATAGACTGAGACCAATTTTGCAAGGGAACAGAACAAGTCAACGAACAGACCAAATTTCTTACAAACTATCAGAACTGCAGTAGCTCCTTCTCGATCAATCTCTAGCGGAATTAAGGCAGAAAATGTGCGCTGCACATGTACGCTACAGTACTGCACTGTGTTGTATATATACACTTGCCCGTAGCGACGTGCCCAGCGAGGCGTAAGTTAGAACTAATTTCCTGCTTTTGCCACCGGAAAGCAAATGCATGCCGGGAGGAATAAACCGGAGATCCGGGGTCACTTGATCTACTGATGTGTTCCCATTACAAACTTTGTTCCAGCGCGGTCGATCTGATCTACCCCGATAGGTGTATCAAAATCGGTGGATCTTGATCTTGAGTGAGTATTGTTGATCCACGTTCCCATTAGAGTTTGATCTAGCGTGGTAGATCTTGATCCACTGCGCTCACTCAAATGGGAACACGGCTACAGTAACCAGACTTTTTAATTTAAGGGGGGGACAAGTGATTATGGCACTTTCTGAGTGTAGTGTAGCATACCACTAAAATTTTTGCCAAAAGTTCCTCTCGTAGTGAAGGAATCGGCAGTTCCCAACCTCCCAGACCTTGTGAATTGTGGCCAAATATTCTTCATTTTTGACAAACCACATTTAGAAATTTACACTTCCAAAAGGTCAGTCTCTGCAAGGGTGGTGAGTCAAAGCCACAAAAAGAAATTGTTGATAAATTTTTGATAACATCAATAGTGCTAGTTTAGTTCAGTTTAAATTAGTGTATTCAGGCACTTACAGGGGGGTTCACTAAGTATAGATGCAACATTCTTATTTGTCAACAAAAGCCTACATATTTCATCGTACTAAATTCTTTTCTTTTCATTAATTTGTTTTTTACGGAATCAATATTAGACTCCACACCACTTAGCAGCATTTACTTAAAAAAAGCATGGTGTGGTTTTCATCCAATATTTTTTTTACTCACCAATTTCATTGGGGGTAGTGGGAGGGGACAATTAGACATTTGACAGCCCCTTCTGGTTATGCCACTGCCCTGCACAATCTGGTGGCTTGTACTAGAAGTCTACTTTCTGATCCCTATCCCTGTCCCCTGTAGGCAGTGTTATATAGCTAAGACTTATCCCTGAAATGGTCCAGCAGCGAAAGTTAATTGCTAGGTCAACACTGTTTATGTGCTGGCCAGCCCAACATGAGTTTGTGTACAGTATGAACCATGTTAGGACCATAGATGTGTTCCAAATTAATTTTGAACTGGACACTTCCTAACATAAGAAGGGTTGAGCAACTGCAGCATCGCTGCTCTAGTTTATACTACTATTGGTGGCAGATTTCTCCACAATGCTTTCCCTCTGGGAGTGAAAACAGATATTGTACAGACAAAACAGTACATCTCTCTGTTGCCACAATAGTAAGTTAAGCATATGCTTATGCTGTCTGAAGTAATGAAGACAATCTACTGTAGTGCTGTACACTGCAAACCATACAGCATCAGTGACTTCTGTGACTTTAATGTATTATTTTACAAAGATGTAGAAATGATACTGTTTATTTGTGTTTGTTACAAATGAGAACATTCCCCATATCTTTCAAAAAAAGGTTTCATGCAAAGTGGTGGCACTAGTCTAGAATATTTTGCTCTGGAACGTGCAATCATGATTTGTGCAGTACCTCATATCACATCGCATACATACATGCTTGTCAAATTTCAAATGGTATTCCTTACTTGGCTTTGCATCTGTTCATCAATGATACTGTCATGTTATTCTCATTACTGTTATATATGAAGATCATCACTCTGCCTTCATCATTTGCTTCCTTCAGTTATTCCTGTTCACATGGAGTTAATAATTACCTCAGAGTGATATTAAGCTCCTGCATGCTGCTCATGCATTTATCACACTGACCTTGCTTTTCATTCTCAAGATGTACCATAGGGCTTAGGTCTATACAACACAGTAAACTGAGGCACTTACACAGTAGCGAATGATAAAGCATATTTTTTTTTTAATTTTAGGGGGGGGAACTGCATTGGCATCACCAGACTTTTCGTTTCTTGGTGAGGCGTGCGCTGTGGGGACGGCACTGTGGAGCACAGTGGTTGTGATGGCAGCATCACTAGGCACCACTCCTGGTGCCGGCAGCACCATCAAGTGCAAAGCGCGTGGCCTATAAAGGGTGGTATCCCGTGGAAACTCTTGGGATTTATTTTGTTTGTAATGAATTAATGTTATCATTTTGAAGGTAGTTCTAACACAATTCTAAAACCAAAGTTAGATGCTGTAACTTCAAGTCCAGGGGCAAAGCCCCTGCGGGGGACCAGAGGAAAAGGCCGCGGAACGTCTTGGGATTTAATTCACTCCTCCCTTACCTGTCTCAGCGTAACAAATACTCTCCCATCCACTGTGCCAAGATCACTGGTAACCTTTAACATTGCCACTAGCCCCGTCTGGCCCAATACTGTGCTAACTCCTCCTTCCCATCCTGAGTGCTAAGAGTGTGGCGGTTGTCTGTAAATTTTCATCCACAATTGTCATCCGCTTTTCCCTCCATCTGGTTAACCCTGATGTTCAGTCCGCCTCTCCAAGCTTTTTTTCGCGACTCTTCAATGCTCTGATAAGTATCATTTCCTTGTAATTCATGTTCTGGTCTCAGGTTATGTTTTTTCATGCCCTTTTTGGTTTCGATGATAATGATGATTTGAAAATTAACAGTTCTTACTATGAACCCGTACATGAACGAATATGCAACAGTGCAGATCTCTCATATAAGTGTATCAAAAACATACCACACAAGTCATCTCTCCTTGGTCAGTATTTGGGATTGTAGTATTTGGAAAAAGGAAGAACTGTATTTACAAATAACCTACAAACTGATCCCGTCATTGCGGCGTCAGTGATCCTAAATTGCTTTGACTAGCTGAATATTCAACACTAGTATACTTCCCATTGTCTTGTTCAAAGAAGCACACAATTGATATTAATGAAAAGTGTCAACCACTACATTTCGTATTTTACACTTTTTGTCATTATGTTAGAAGAACTTGAAATCATATGGCAATAACCCCATGAAACCTGTTTATTTTCCCAAATCGTCGGAACATTTCGTGAAATTAAAATCCTTAAAAAACATTTGGACTTGAAATGTCAATTTTGACTTTTTGCCTGTAGATGCACAAAATCACTGTAAGAATTTACATGTGTTCTCCTCTCCTTGCTTTCTCACACATACCAGAAGCCTTTCACCCTGTTAGACTCTGTTGGAAGGGTTGGCCTAGCCTAGTGTTGCAATTTGTGTATTGTCTCATCATTTCGTAGGTCCTAACATGTTAGGCTACCCTGCTCATTTGTTTTAGGGGTTATACCTCACAGGCTTAAACAAAGCATTCTCTGTGTCATTCCCTTTAGGGTCGCACTCATTACATCATTTTTGTCACAGGCTTAAGGTGTATTCCTTTTCCGTAACGGTACTTTCAACATGGCCTCGAGATCAGTCCTGTGATGTCTCACTTGTTCTATGTTTAGGACAGGCCGCCTCCGGGATGAGCACCAACAATGCCCACAGTACAGGTCCTGTTCGCGGAAAGACCTCTGCATAATTTGCGTTGATTTTACGCCAGCCCAATGAAGTGAGTTAGAGAACTGGCTAGCTGGCCAAAGAAACAAGCTCCAGACCCAGCTGGACCAGCTTCCTGTACCGGACCCACAGAACTCACCGAACCTGACCACTGGACACAAGGTGAGTGCAGTAGTAAAGGCACAAGGAGAGGAGAGACAGTCCTCAGAACCAGTCCGTTCGCAGCGGCCCGTAAGCTTACCTTCGACCGGATCCAGACTGGCCAAGTCAAAGAGTGAATGGACGTTACCTTCATTGAAAGAGAAGTCCTTGTCAAACAAAGCAAAGGGATACGCCCCCCCACCAGAACCCAGACTGAACCCGGCTCAGGGCTCAGAGACTGGACACAATTCAGATGCCGTAGCAGTCTCGGAGCCTCAAAGGCCAGAAAGGATGGCTCCCAATAGTAGTGTTGTTGCGATATTACGATATCAGCAAACGATATTGGCAAACGATATCGATAAGAGATTTTGCTTCCGATATCGTTTGTAAAGTAACCTAGACGATATCGTAAAAAACCTCTTGTAAATAAAATATCATTCTTTGAAACCTGATGCTTAGCAAATAAACTTAAAATTCATCATCTTTCATAATTGTATTGCTCAGTGAACAGTGTACAACATGTGAAACAAATGAGGCTGATTTCTGATGAATCGGTGAACTGTTTATAGCGCGACATCGGTGTTGCCTACAACATTCGTTGCTAGCTGTATCTGCCTAGCCTATGTGTACAAACTAATATTTTTATGATGACATGTCTACATTGTGTAACTAGTGTTTTTGGTAATCAGTGAGATATTTTAGAGTCTTTGAGCAGCCAAGTCAAATCCCTACTACCATACATTCAAGGTCAGAAAATCTTGTTAAATGCCCAAACCTGGTTCGGGGGAAATTCGTGGTACTCGCCGGAATTCCAGGACCGCCATCCTGCCACGAAAAAAAAATTTTAAAAAAGTGAAAAAAAAAAAATCGGAGCAAACATTTGAAAAAGAGAAAAGAAATTAAGAAGACTGTAAAAAAAAGAAAAAGGTCTTTAAAATACCTAGACCAAATGGTTGGTTGTACACCAACATAAGAACATCGACATCAGCAACAGTTTCCTATCTTCTGACTTCCCGCTCACTCAACATATGCTTGACACTTGCACAGAATACCATATGTAAACTTTTTAGGCTGTCCCTTCATTCCCAAGGCTTTCCCACCCTTCGCTTTGTGCCAAAAGCCACACGTCCAAAAGTTCATGAATGGCATTCGCCTGAGCCAATCATATATCGGTATTTTTAAGCTGGCAGATCACAGGTGCAGATTCCGATCGGAATGTTGCACTCACAGCGCTATGGCTTGGTGCAGGACTTGTGCAGTAGTGTATAAATGTGCATGTCAATAGAATAAACTGCAGTCAGTTCTGCTTCCTCCATTTACTACCAATTGGACTGTACAGACTATGCTCTTTGTACGTATTTTTTTTCATCAACCCCTTTGCAAAGAAAAACTTTGTAAAAATCCAAAGAAAAAGAATTATGTTTTCATCTTCATCAAGCAGAATGGAGAAAAATTAAACAACGTAAATGATGAATGGATACAAACATCGATCGTCACCACAAACTTACAGTACAGAAAGGGTATGTTCAGAAGTTACTGGGTTAGATAATCGTGGAAACGGAAATCTGGGCTCCCGCAGTAATGCTCAAGCTTGGATGAGATGATGAACATTCTGAAGGTATTTTGGTTGATGTAAAGGGTTAAAACTTAAATCACCTCCGTATTGAAACTTCAATTTCATTCATTAAATATGATGGCATGTAGCTAGTAGGATACACACCATGTCACAGTGAAATAGCGTACCAAAATATCTAATACTGCTTTACGCTAGATTGTAGTATTACAATACACTGACATAGTGTATATTGTGTAGCACACATATTTTCAGACGATATCGTGATATCGTTTGGCAATTTACGATAAAGTGCTCGCGATATCGATAGCTAAAATCTCATATCGCAACAACACTACCCAATAGGAGAGATCACTGCAGGACCTGAAGCCTTTCAAGATCTTGGTCTTGATCATAACACCCAAGAAGGAGGAGAAAGAGAAGGCACCCGAGCTTGGACTCAGAAGAAAGAGGCAGAGGCAGTGACTCACCTTCAACCAGTTTGCTTGAGGATACTTTTACTTCCCCTTAGGGGCCCTGACCTTTTTGCAGGCCAGTTCCAATTGAGACTGCAAGAGGAAGTTTCTCACCAGGAAACCATATCAATGTCAGACTTCCAGCTCCCACTGCTTTTTGGGGACACGTGAAGAATATAACTGGTAAATCGTCCAGACTGAGTAGAGGCAGTCACAGGGGACAGCAGAGAGAAGGTTCTATGGGCTGTGGAAAAGGGTGCAGCTCCAGTCATGGTGGTTGTGGCAATCAACCCTCGACTAAGATCGCAACCAACCTGCCACAAACCTGGTTTTTGCTTCCCAGGCCCTATTGGTGCCCACCTCACCTCGGAGGTTTCCAAGGTGTGGGGAGGAGGTTGAAACTGTTTGCAGATGGACACTGATCAGGGCAGATCAGTGGGTAAAGAAACACCATCAAGAAGGGCTCCCAAATCAAGTTTACATGGCACCCGCCTGTTGGGGTCAGAGGCAAGTTTACGGTGGTCCCCAAGGACGCCCATCAAAAAGCGGATCTCGAACTAGAAATTACTGTCTGCTGGCCAAGCGAGCAACAGTCCCGGCATTGGGAGGGGAGGGACTCATTTTCTGATCATATTTCTTTTTCACAATAAAAAAGACAGGTCATTGAGGGCCATTGTGTAAACCTGAGGCCTCAACCAAAAGTACATTTGCCCCAAACACTTCTGGATGGGAACGTTGGCAATCATCTTACCAACTCTACAGAGATGCCAACCGTTCCGATTTGGGCGGAACTGTTCGGATTTTTGTGCATTTGTTCTGACGTCCTGCAAAATGCTCAAAAGTTCCGATTTTGTCAAAAACAGTGAAGTAAAAATATTCAAATGTACACATCGCATTTGTCTTTTGTGTGTTTTCTTTTCATCTTGTGGTTTCGTACACAACGTGTGTCTGACACTAGTCGTGCAATAAAATTTCGACCATTTTCCTTCCACAAATATGCAATCCAAAAACTTTTGTCATCAAGGTAAGTCAACAAAATCACACATTTGTAAGCACTGCGGCAATATATTATGGTACTTGTACCGTCAGTGAATGTGGAAGGTCTGCAACTACTCATCTTTTACAAATCACAGTTTGGAATTCTACGTCACTGAAATATGCTAGCTAGCTTCACTTTTCGGTACGTCCGTACATAGCTACAATCTTGGACAAAATACCTTGCCCCCCGTCAATGTTGGCTATAGGATTGATTTAGCGTCAAAAAATGTAAAAAACCAGCCTTTACCAATGTTCTACCATTATTTCAATTTTAAGCTGAATGTACAGTTCTGACTTTTACGCATTTTGGTAGAACGTGGAGCTACTTCAGAATATATTATAACTGGGATTCCTACCAGCATTCTACAATTGCAGTAACACTCCTGTTGCAATGCAACAGCTGCCCATCAATGTTATTTCTAAACGCAACCATTTCTGTCCGCATACAAAACCATGAAACAGTCTATTCATTCATGATCACTCGTTTTCAACAAAATATATACAAATAAACCCCCAAATCAAAATTAAAGTTGTTATGTTCATAGTCGAAATTCAGAATATTTTCTTGTGAAAATCCCCAGACCCATAGGCCCCGATAACTAATTTTTATGATGCACCTAACCCAAAATTTCTCCCAAAAAACTCAGACAATCTTGGACAAAATACCTTGGGACACCCCGCGCCCCCGTTCAATGTTGGCTATAGGATTGCTGTTCAAAGGGTACATTCACTTGCATAGCGCAACATTGGAAAGGGGCACGGGTTTCATGTTATCCTCTCACCTAAAATTCAGTATTATATTTGCAACGTGTGACAAAGTGTCCCAACAATTTTGTCCAAGATTGTAGCTCCTATGCTAAGCGTACCACTAGCTTGCATTCATGCGTACGTACATGCCCCAGCTGGTACATACGTGCGGCTTCTTCGTTGCAGTCACTCATTTTGAACAACTGTGTGTACATCTCTTCAACACTTGGCTATCTCTTACTTTGCTAATACAAGTGATCGCAATATATATGTGGTAAGCCACATAATCCTAATGTTCAAGTATAATTTGTAGCTGTCAATGTGTGTAGCGAAAGACAACGAAAATGGAGGCAAAGAAATCTTGACGACTGCAAAGATTTAAGGAAGATTATACAACCATTATTGAGTAAACCTTCATATGCTGCCCAATGCCAAATTAAAGTTGATGCATGGTTGTGTCTTAGCAGCTTTATGTTACAGTATCCAGAAATTTTTGATTCCTTGCCGAAGGCTGAAGGAATCTACGCGATGGTGATGTAGTGTGTGCATGTGTGTGCATGTACAGTACGTGTGTGTTTGTGTAGGTAATGCTTTGCTTGTAAACACAGTATCTCAAGAAGGGTAACTTTGACTGATGTCATACTTAGTGTATGGGTTGGTTATTTTGAGTAGATGATCCCTATTGTTCTTGGTCGAGGTCAAAGATCATTTGAGATCACCAGAGGCCAAACTGCAAAACCTTGTAAACATGATATTTCCAGATGGGTAAATGTGACTTATGTTATACTTGGTGTGTGGGTTGGTCATATTTTGTGGATGATCCCTTTTGTTGTTGTTCGAGATCAAAGGTCATTTGAGGTCACCAGAGGTCAAACTGTAAAAACCTTGTAAACACAATATATCCAGAAGTGTAACCAAGACTGATGTAATACTTGGTGTGTGGGTTGGTAATAATTAACAGATCCCTATTGTTTCTGGTCGAGTTCAAAGGTCATTTGAGGTCATCAGAGGCCAAACTGTAAAAACCTTTAAACACAGTATCTCCAGAAGTGTAACTGTGACTGATGTCATACTTGGTGTGTGGATTGGTCATATTGAGTAAATGACTCCTTCTGTTTTTGGTGGAGGTCAAAGGTTGTTTGAGGTCACCTGAGGTCAAACTGTGAAAACCTTGCAAACACATTATCTCCAGAAGGGTGATGTTGACTGATGTCATATTGATATGTGGGTTGGCCATGCTGGGTAGGTGATCCCTATTGCTTTTGTGGAAGTCAAATGTTGTTGGAGGTCACCAAAAAGTTTGGGTTAAAAGCTTATTAATGTGGTGTTTCAAGAACAATGACTGTAGTTGATCTCATACTTGTCATGTGGTTAATTCGTGTTCGGTAAAATATAACCATGTTGCAAGGAATCACAAAGCCTTTTGGCTTTCTGGTTTTGAAAAGTAAGGAATTTTGTTTACACTATACGTAGTATTGCATGTGCATGGTCCACAGCATTTTGCATTGTACCGTAATTTGGACATTGTTTCATTCAAAGAAACTTAAATTGTTACAGTAGATGCTGCTATACAGTAGTATTAGTATTGATGGTCTGACTTTTGCCCTTTCCAATTCTGCCAGTTCCAGTAGTTACAGAACTTAAGTCGGTGTATCCCAAATGCAATATTTTTAGGAGACAATCTCTGTTTATTGGCATGTACATTTACTATGTAAATCAAAAGTATGTGCAAATGCAACACATCATAAAATCAACCATGTTCTTAAAGTGATTGCGTGTGTACTGAAAAACCAAAAAGATAAGATTATGGTTGATTTTAACTTCATCTTTACTTGTAAATGTACACGAGAGGTTGTACATGAACGGACTATGTGTTTCAACGAAGGAAAATGACAGTAACTACTTCGAAAAGCAATGGGATTGGCATAAAGACAGTAAAAGACAGAAATCATATTTGAAAATTAACGGTTCTTTCTGTAACCGCCTACATAATGGATATGCAACAGTACAGGTCTCACTAGTGTTTCAAAAACATACTACTCAAGTCTCTGCTCCTTGGTAGGTATGGGGAATTGTAGTATTTGCTGAAAGGAAACACTGTATTTACAAATAACCTACGAACTGAACACAACCTTGCCCGCAGCGTCAGTGATCCTGAGTTGTTAACTGAATATTCAATACTAGTATACTTCTCATTGGCTTGCTCAAAGAAGCACACCTTTGATTTGAAAGCAAACTGTCAGCCACTACATTATCGTATTCTACACTTTTTGTCGATATGTTAGAAGAATTTGAAATCATATGGCAAAATTAACCTACTGAAACCTATTTATTCTCCCAGATTGTCTGAATGGTGTAATTAAAAAATTTCAATGTTTTTCCTTTTTGCCTTCGCACACAATCACTTTAACCTTCTTAGCAGATGTTGGTACAATAGGTATGGCCATTTAACATACAGTAGGCCTGTAAACATACACATCTGCGAACAATTAGAGATTTGTGTCATCTAAGATCAAAGGTCTTCATACTGTATTTATGACTCTTTCTTAACGTCTGATGTTTGGCTCAAATGAGCATGAATAATCATAGCCTAAGAGAAAGAAGCATTGAGTGCTACTGAGTGTAATTGATTATGTTAGACTGCATGAATTTTAAAGGTCGTGTGACATTAAAATAACATTTTGTAGTATTGGGTGCATTTAGCATTGAAAATATTAAAGATAGCCATAAATTCCATCAAAATATGTCAATGATTGACCAATTTACAGGAACATTAGTGTTTTGCAGCTGTATCATGAATAAGAGCTTTGGCTAAGTATGTCATTTTGTGAGATCAAGAGATGGACTCCTATGATATGCCTTATGTTAATCCTTTGTTTATGTAACCTTTATTTCAAGGACATTTGAGAATTTCATATGCCCAGAGGATTTTATTTTGGAAGCATGAATTTTTTCTCCTGGATATCACTTACCAATGTGAAACTCCGTAACTTAGTAAGAAAGAGGCATAGTATGTAGGCTTAACAAAAAGAAATACTGACACTTTGCATCACTCCACGTCATCTGCTTTGCATTTTTCTCAAACTTTGAAAAGTCGTATCTCAAAAATGGTTAAAGATATAAAAAAGGATTTTTGCTCAGGGTTCTACTTTGAAACTTTCGAATGAAGGGTGCGCTCTTCTAGAAGCATATCAGACAACCTTTAATAGCTTACAATTTGTACACAAACTGAGTCAAAATCCAAGCGATAGTTCGTTGGTATTACGAATGTAGTCTGAGCTTATGCATGCCTAATACATGTCTGTTATGGGGGCTACCATGGTCTGGGAAATGTTAACTCCAAGCCATTCTGATAAATCCTTTCACCAGACAAGGCAACAGGTTTTTTTTTTCTCAGCAGATGAAGCATGTTCATTCAGTCGTGATATTCCTCAACAGAGGCATTACACAGATGAAGGAAATAATGACATTAATTGCTTGGCCTTGTTTCATTTTATTTCACATTTTTCATCTTTGCTTTTTGAATCATTGTTTCCACATCTTTCCTCATCTCTTTTAATGTCAGGTCTGCAAAATATAACCAAGTCTAACAACATGGACCTCTCCGCTTTCCTTGGTCGGGGTCCCCATAAAAAGGAACCTGATAGGCCTGCAGTAAGGCCCCCTCCTTTTTCAGTGACCCCCACAGAACGTGAACCAGAGATGTTAGCCACACCCTTGGATAATGGTGATGGGTTTTCAATGGGTAGTTCATCTGCTATGTTATTTTGAGGCTCAGAGTTCAAATGTGAAGGTGAGTTTTGGATGATCACATTTCACAGTACTGTTTAGTCAGTATTGATTCAGGTCAGGAAGGTTTATTCTTATATGGTGGATGGCATCATGGTGGCTGGCTGCTAGTGAACATCATCCATCCAGTGGATGGTGTCTCTATCTATTACACACAGTATACTGTAGCTCCATGATGGTGCTGTCTGACATGTTGTTCTTGCATTCTTAACTGTATGCAGTATAAGATGTCCATTGTAACCATAGACATAGCTGTAACATACAGTACAAGTCAGGAACATAGACTCTCATCTCAGTCATTTGAAAGTGTGCTCAAAAGGGATGAAGAAACTTTGAACATACTGAATGAATATGAGTACAGTACCAATGAATTGACCAAGATAAGTATTACAGAAGTAACGAAATTTGTGCATTGTAACTAGCTTCTATTTTGAGCTAGTTATTTTGGGAGAAGGGAGTAGAGTTCAGTGTATCAAGACTAGACCTAGGGGGTGAACTGAGTATACTGTAGGATACCAGGATCAGAGGTCAGTGTACCAAAACCAGAGAGAGGGGATGAACTTAGTAGAACATGCCTGGAGCAGAGGTCAGTGTACCAAGCCCAGAGGGAGGGGTGAACTGAGTAGAGAGCACCAGGAGTAGACGTCAGTTTACCAGGACCAGAGGGAGGGGTGAGATGAGTAAAGGGTAGCAGGAGCAGAGGTCAGTTTACCAGGAGCAGAGGGAGGGGGTGAACTGAGTAAAGGGTAACAGGAGCAGAGATCAGTGTACCCAAGACCAGAAAAGGGGATGAACTTACTAGAACTTACCTGGAGCAGAGGTCAGAATGCCAAGACCAGAGGGTGGGGTGAAATGAGTAGAGGGTACAAGTAGGAGAGGTCAGTGCACCAGGACCAGAGGGAGAGGGTGAACTGAGTAGAGGGTAGCAGGAGCAGAGGTCAGTTTACAAAGTCCAGAGAGAGGGAGTAAACTGAGTAGAGGGTACCAGGAACTAAGGTAAGTGTACCAAGACCAGAGGGAGGGAATGAACTTAGCAGAACATACCAGAACCAGAGGTCAATGTACCAAGACAGAGGGAAGGGATAAACTGAGTAGAGGGCACCAGGGGCAGAGGAGATCAGTGTACCAAGACCAGAGGGAGGGGTGAAGTGAAATGGTATGATGTTCAGAGAAAAAAGGTATTTTTTGTAAGACGGATGGTCATCCAGTAGCTTGCAAGTTGTACAATTCACATCATAGATATATACTTACCCCTTGCTCACACTATCAAATAGACAAGCTAGCTCAAAGCTTTCCCGAAACCATTCTTGCACCGAACCCTATATCCGCCAGCTCTGCCTCTTTAGACTTTCGCGTGGCAAGCTCACACATGGTTTCGCATCGGCAGCTTTTTTCTCTTGGAAAAGATGTTGGAAACCTTCCAAAATTAAAACACTTGAATATTCTTGTTTATTCTTTAGTTGTTTACTACAGGTTCTTGTCTTTTTCTATTAATTCTGCTCGCCTTTCCGATTTTTTAGTTAGAATTTAAATTTCACGCCCAGGAGGGAGATCAGTTCCACAGGGAGTCTCGTCCTCCTCCTGTATAGTATAGTGACATATGTTTTTGGTATAACAACATATCAAATAATATCATCATCATATTTGGCCCTTTTCGCGCGCCATATTGAGCTACTGTAGCTAGTCTATTTGATAGTGTGAGCAAGGGGTAAGTATAGTCACTTGTGAATACCCATGCCAGTAAGTTGTGGGGATTTTACAAAACACTCATCCAGTATTAAGACCAGATTTATACTACAGGCTAGAGGTATACTGTAGGTAATATTTAGAGAATGTATTGAACCAAAACAATTACACAAACATATCACCTGCAGAAGGTTACAGTTTAGTGAGTGAAATGTGATACCTGGGGTCTTGCTTATTCAGTACTGTACAGTACCTCAAATAAATGTTTGGCAGTATACAATGCACTTCTTTTTTTTTTCTGCAGCTTTGTAAGAGTATGCACTATATCATTTACAGTATCTGCACTGTTGATGCAGCTCATATCTCCATACATACTCTTTAATTTGCTTTGCCATTGAGGATAATTCAAAACATTTTTGTAGAGATGTTAAGTCAAAAACCTATCAGCATTCAATTCTTTTTTTTTCAAAACTGTTTCCATGTTTTCTCAAGAGCTGCTCTTTTCTTCTGCTGGAAAGCATGCATGTTCATTACAGTTCATTCAATCATATATCAGAGGGCCTAACACAGGCATGCTACAACACATGTCATGCCTTGAGCTGTTAAAATTTAGGTTTAGTCATCTGTGTACGGTAGCTACATGACTGTAGAGCTGCCTACACCCATTCAGTCATAACAGGCTTTCAAAATACAAATTCATGCAAGTTAAATCCATACAAGATGAAATTTGAAACGTATAAGTTCAAAAATTATTGCACCTATTATCGTATTTTTAAGGGTACAGAAATTAAGATATTAAGCAACCCACAGATTTTTATACCAGTGTGTTTTTGTGAAATATAAATCTGACTTCATGCATGTAATCATTTAATCTTTGCTAATTTAACCAATATATACTGTACAAAATGCTATGTCTTGCAATATTTTTCATGTTAAGTAGTGGGGGAGGTTGTTAAAGCAAGGATTACAAGTAACTAGTGTATAGTATACTGTAGTCGATGGGCACAGAATGAAGGCAATGCAATGCATGTTGCCTATGACTGTTTGATTATGTGTTTGTTCTCACGTAGACTTTAAATGTGTTTTTAATAATATTCAGTGACCTTGTACTGACGTATCACTGTAATTGTAGCATCCCTTCGGAAAAAATCCTGCAAGAAAGAAGACTTATTACTATATATTTGCCTGTGTGCACTTCAATGTTATTTTCCTAGTAATTGCATACTGTGTATTATTGCATAACTGATTCCTGTGCTCACACATAGAAAATTTACTCTTCAACAGCTGCCCTGAAGTAGTGTTCATAGAGCCACTATTACATTGAATAGGTACACTATTAAAGTTGGTGTGGAGTTCATCGTATCTTTCTTATTTCAATATATGTCATTATTGCAATACTGTAGATAGTCATTTCTGTACACTTCAGATTCACAGTACTGTTAATATTTTATGTAATGTTATTCTGTATTTCTGTAGTTATGCACTTGGTTTAGTACAAACATTCTTTCATATCTGTGGGAGTCTGTACTGTACATAAACTGTACAGTCGGTATACCACACAGTGTCTGATGACACAGATTTGAACTATTAACATAACTACAGTACGTAGTGTTGTACTGTTCTTTCTTAATTAATGTTGTTGCTGGTTTTGTACCATACATTTACATAACACTTATAATGCTGCTGTTCATTAAGGTCACATCTGACATCTTTGTTAATATTTACCAACAGTATTTGCAATGCATGTATACAATTAACGCATGACTAAGTAAACTGATCATTTCATGCTTGTTAAATTTACCCACACATACCTACATCTCACACGTACGATGCAGTACTGTATCTTAAATTTAGTAGGCCTTAACTATTTCATATTTAATTCCATAGACAGCTCCCCATGTACAGCTGGTTTATGTTTAATCTTACACGAGGTGTTATACCTACTTCTGATGTACATCCACTTCTGTGAATCTTTCAGGTTGGCTTACCAAATCAAGCAGACATTCTAGTCCTTTTGGAAGAGCCACAGAAGACAAACGATTCCAAGCTGAGTCCAAGAACACTGACAGAGCAGTGAATACTCATCTTTAGAGTTACCTTAGCTGTTTCTAGGAAAATGGAGTTTAAACTGGGAAGTACTCAAAATGGAGTAAAAACTGAAGGGCCACATTCTTAATCCATGTATTTCTTCATTGTCAGAATGGTTCACTATAAGAAGCATTGAAACATGAAATTCTCAGGAAATCGGACCTATCCTCGACCCTTGATGCTACATTACCTTTAACCTATGTATGGCATCGTACATGACAAACACCACATGATCTCTTTCGTACCAAATGCGTCAAAAGATTCATGTTCACATTAAGCCACAATGCAATGCTTAATTTATTCAGAACCTACCTCTGTGTTGGTAAATGCATTTGGCTAAGATTGTATTTCATTTGTGGATATTGTTGTCCTTAATGATTATTAAGGTTTATCCTTTTGTCTGTTAGTACTAGGTTGACATGTTTTTTTTTTTTTAAAAATCTCCGATTCAGCGCTGCTGATGTATCCAGTTCACAATAAAAGCCATCAGACTTTCATCTTAGCTCTTCCTCAAAGTGTTTGGAATCCTGTTTTAAAGTCATGTATGTTTTATTATCCCTTTTAATTGGAATAGTGATTTAAAAAACTCTGTCAAAACATGGAAACAATTTTAGATGTTACTTGTGTCTTTTACCAAACAATCCCATGGCTTTGTAGTCTCTCGGTTGAAATACTCAACATTAACCGTAGACCACCGTGTAGGGTCCGATCACCTGTATAGCATACATAAAGTTTCTCATACCTATATTCTCTCTCAGGAATTATGGTTCTCTGCCCCTGGATGAGCTGGTTATGTATTCACACTTATTCAGAAACAGCATTGATTTTTCACTACAGAATTAGAAGCAAAAATGAGAACCAATGACAATGATCCTTTCAAGTTTGTAGTGGAACTGACCATAGTAGGGGGTGTGGGGGTGTATGCAACTTAAGGATTGTTTCGAAAGCAAATTGAAAACTGTTCACTAGATAAATGACAAATGGAAAATCAAACACATGCATTATGCTGTCAAACTTTTGGAGTACATGCCCATATTAATTATAAATATTGCACAGCACTCAATTGCATACATCTCCCACCCCTTTGTTGAAAATACCATTCAGTGAAGTGAAGTGGTACAGCATGTCCATTCTGATTGGATGACACTTGTGAAATTTTAATATTCATTACCCTAAAACTTGCATGTGTGTATATTCAGTTGTACATAATGACCTCCCTTCCAAGGTCTATTTAGGAGGACGGCAGCAGTCAGGTGACTGACAGATCAGAGAAGTGATTGAGAAGAGGTCAAGTAAAGTTTTCAAGTGCAGATAATAAATTGGTATAGTTCAGACTACATTGCATGTAATGTGTCAAAAAAAACCCTACATAAACCCTAAAATAGTAAACATCACTCCAAATTTGTGAACGTGATAAAGTTTTAAAGGATTATATTGATAAATTTTATGATTTTAATAAATGTTAGTATTTACAGTGTATTCAACTTTTGTCCGCAACATTTGTGGAACAGAACTTTCATGAGTTCAAAAAGCTCTCGTTTGTTTTGGCAGTCATAAGCAATCTATTAGTTATAAGAAATAGGGACTACTTGTTCCTGGTTGTTATCTCATAGAAACTAGCACTTTTTTGTTCTTTCATTCATGCACAATAGACATAAAGGTATTGCCATAGAATTTAGTCGACCATTGAAAAGATTCGAGCATCTTCATATTGTCCGCACTTCTTTAGAATTTTGATAGGAAACAACTATTTGCATGTTTTGATTTGTTAAAACAAATGTTCATGCTATGATACAGTGTGCTTGTTATTCTTAGACACAAATTGGATTGTTTCATGTTCTTTGCACTTTTCAATCTTTTTCATGCTTTCTGCACACAGCACAATTGTTTGTGATGGGGTAGTGCATAGTTATAACTGTATACCTAATAGAAGAGAGCTAGGCATATACTGTTACAAGTAACTCAAGAATAACCACAAGATAGATGTGTAAATCAATCGTAAACTACATGGACTTCCAGAATGGAATAATTCAATTTTTACTGGAACCAGTCATCACCACTGCACCCCGCAACAAAGTCCCCACTGTGCAACAAATTTATCCCAAACAAACTCACTTCTTGTAGATCACCTTACTGCCCATCAGCCTTTAATTTTCTGTGTGTTCAATGGTTATTAACAGTGATCATACAAGGTAGGTATTATTTTACAGTATTTGCCTATTTTTAACATATATGTGCTGTTATTTGGTCTTTAATGGAGGTCAAAGGTCATTCAGTGTCAACAAGGGTATAATTGTTAAAACCTTGTAAACATGATCTCAAGAAAGGAAGTTGCACAGATCTCATATTTCATAAAAAATATAGGCAGCTTAATGTGACACATACTAATGCTGTAATGTCAGATTCAGAAAAAATGTTCATATCGGATCATCAAAAACCACAATGCATTTGTGAGTTCTGGTTATCCTTTTTGGTATACGTTTGAAAACAAACTTTTCATCTGGTGATTGGTTCACTTTTGTTGTGATGATAGGTCACTGTGGTTGTGATGATTGGTCACCAGGGTGTAGTGATTGGTCACTAGGGTGGTGATGATTGGTTCACTAGGGTTGTGATGATTGGTTTGCCAGGGTTGTGATGATTGGTCACCAGGGTTGTTATGATTGGTCACTAGGGTGGTGATGGTTGGTCACTAGGGTTGCCTTGATTGGGTTGCCAGGGTTGTGATGATTGGTCACCAGGGTTGTGATGGTTGGTCACCAGGGTTGTTATGATTGGTCACTTGGGTGGTGATGGTTGGTCCCTAGGGTTGCGATGATTGGTTTGCCAGGGTTGTGATGATTGGTCACCAGGGTGTGGTAATTGGTCACCAGAGTTGTGATGATTGGTCATCAGGGTTGTTATGATTGGTCACTAGGGTGGTAATGATTGGTTCACTAGGGTTGCGATGATTGGTTTGCCAGGGTTGTGATGATTGGTCACCAGGGTGTGGTAATTAGTCACTGGGATTGAGGATTGGTCACCAGGGTTGTGATGATTGGTCACCAGGGTTGTGATGGTTTGTCACTTGGGTTGAGCTTTTAATACACAGATACAGTGACTGATTTGAGTTTGTGTTTGTTTGTGTTTTGGTGAAGAGTTTAAAAATGAGCCAAAGGTACAGCAGCTGTGATTTGTAAAGACTCGTACCCATCCTTACACAAATGTATCAGATTATTTTGAACAGCATCCAAGAAAGCCAATTTTACTGTAGTTTTAATTGTTATTTAGTAACCTGCACTTGAAGGTGATCAGAAACATTAAGCTCAAGAATATACAAACCTCTCCAGTCAATAGTCTATGTTAGTGCCATGTTTGTTATTGCTTTTACCTATGCAGGAAGATACTTTGGAAAATTATTCTTGTATATAAGAAGAGAAGTACTGAAGTAATTACCTACAGATCATTTGGGAGAGACACCTCACTGGTTACATCTTGGTTATACAAAACAAAAAAAAATAAAATCTACCTTTTGGTGGTCAATCCTAAGTGGGAGAAAAACAAAAACCCACCTGTTGCAACAGTAATAGTTGAAAGATTGGATAAATGTAAACAACCAGAGAAGAAGAGGAATATAGCAATTGATGTAGAGGTTGAAATATCAATGTGACAGTTAATTATTGTGCAATGAAATATTGGTTTGGGTCTTGGTTTGATAAAACCTGGATGAAAAATGTTGATTTGTACACTTAATACTTCCAACATTACAATCTTATAGTTTCTTGTTACGTGTGACTACTGATGTAAAGTAGTACCATAAAGTGATTGGGTACATAGGCAACAAGTAGAAACATTAAAATTTCGTATCCCAAAGTTTAGTATGCCATTTTATTGCACCATTCAAACATTTTGTGAGATACAGTAGGTTTCAGGTGATGAATTTTGCCATATGAATACAAATGCTTCTAACGTAAGGACACAGATAATAAAATATGATAATGTAGTGGTTGACGGTATTCATTCAACTTAATCATCCGCTTCTTTTAACAAGCCAATTGGAAGAAAACTTGTAATGAATATTCAGTTGGTCAAAACAGCTGATCACTGATGCTGTTAAGAAATGACCAGTTTGTAGGGCATATGGTAATACAGTGCTTCATTTCACTCAATACTACAATTCCAGATATCGATCAAGGAATGACGACTTGAGTAGTATGTTTTTGATACACCAGTGAGACTTGTACTCTTGCATATTCATCATATAGATGCTTATAATAACTGTTAATATTCAAATATAATTTCCATTTGTTACTGTTTTTGCGCAGTTTCCATTGCTTGTTAGAGTGGTTTCTATCATGTTTGTTCATTGAGTGACCTATTTTCATCCATGAGCAACCTCACATGTACATTTAAGTGTAAGAAAAACACAAGTACAATCTTATCCTTCTTGTTTTTCCATATGCAATCACTTTAACACTACTGAGGTGAAGGAAAAAGAGATTGTTGGTCCTCTTTCCACGTGTAACTGGCCGTTGAAGCATATTTGACTGTGGTTTATGCCTCTAATATTGAGGAAGAGAAGTGTCAATTGCATTTTAAGGTCACTCCAACTGTGTAATCTGATAAATGCCATCACTGGGAGGAAGTTCCTGGTAAACAGATGTATCCTTTGATCAGCTTGTTTTCCCTGGTAATATCATAAGCAACAGAACAGCAGTAAACAAATGATCAGTTCATGTAGACTCATGTAGACTCATGTAGTTCATGTAGGTTTTGAGTTAGTTCATTTTTTCAGATAATGATCTCTTGAATTGATACTAGATTTTGCTGATGTTGTGTTGTTGAGACATTCTTCTTAGTCAAAGAAGGAGCTTTCAATTGATGAATCTTGAATATTGTCAGATATGTCTCATCACTGTCTTTAATTTCATATAAGCATCATTTTGCCAAAATATTTTTGAGACCAGAGATGTGATGTGTAGGAAAGTAGTAATGTTTGTCAATGAATGGTGCAGTGCAGTGTGTGATATATAATGTTACACACTCAGTTACAGAGAGAGTTACTATACCCATTTGTTCTCTCTCAGTCAACCTTACCTCTGCTGGTAAACACTGGTGACCTTCAACAAACAACACTCCTTCTAAGGGGGAGGCATAAAGCACAAACTCAAGAATATTATGTAGGAGACATCGAGATGACAAAAAATAAAAGACACTCTCTGTCAGAATTTGTGAAGATCATTATTTAACACAAAGCTGTTGAAGATATGCTTATTGTATATGCTTATATATGTAGAAGATATGCTTATTATGTATGCTTGCATACTCGAATTGGAGAAAGAAAGAGCAAAGGGTTATGGATAATGTATGTGAAAACTACCTATACTCCTTTAACACCAGCCTTGTTCTCTCATCACATTTGCCATTCCAGCACTGTGTCCCTTCCTCCATTTGCCATTCCATCCTGGTCATATATCCATGCCTCTTATTCATTTTGGTGAGGTGACAGTTTACAGGATGTATCTACCACACATGATATATTTTATAAGCAAAGGTACAGTAGTAATATTGTCTTTCTTAGTTGACCTTACCTATGCATTCATGGAGAGCTTTTCCCAGAATTGGGAAATGTTCAACATCTACTGTGTTCTTTTATTTCTTTTGTTTTATCCTATTTGTCACTCATTAATTCTTTCAATGTATATAGTGAATGTGAGTCCTATCTTCATTCATTACATGGGGAATGTCTCTAGTGTGGTATGCCTTTGACGCTGTTTGCATCTCCATTTTACATTCAACATTATTGTGACCAAAAACACATGGTATTTCCATATCTTGTGGACAATGTTTATTTGCTGGCATTTGTCAGCAAACACACTATCAATCTTCTCTACATTTCAAATAATAATTCAGTGTAAGATTCTTGTAATTGATTGCATTGTTCTTTTGTTTTGTTTGCTGGTAATGGTAACATATAAATCGTTCTATTTTGATTGCAGGTGTATTTATTGTGAATATTAAATCTTTAGGGATAATCATAGATATTTCTTCTTCAACTGTTTGTTCAATAATGGATTGCAGTACTCCATTTTAATTTTTATCTAACCAAATTAGTGGTACAATTCTTAATCACTTGTATCTACAAATCAAGTAATAACTGAAATTTTTAGCCAAAAAGATTGTAATAATTATTGTTTGGTCTTTCAATATTCCATTTATTAATTGCCTTTATTGTTGTTTATTTGTTACTTTTTACTCGTGATTTTTGTGAAATCTATTCATTTTAATATGTAATGAAACATATGATTATGTATCTCTATTATCTCTATCATACCTCACTTTGTTTTTGGACATGCAAAGTATCCTGGAAACTTTCACACAATTTTTTTTTTTATCAATAACAAGGTATGTATTTTTTCCTGTATCATGTATATCAAATCAAGCTCCTGCCCCTCTTGCAGTCTATACTTTCCCCTTCATATGATTCATTTTGTCATTTAGTTGGTGTGTAGGCTGAATCAGACGAGGACGAATAGGTTCATTTTGCACTGCCTTCTGCATGATTCACTTCTGGTGAACAGCATATGACATCATCTAAAGGTGTTTGAAATGGGAGAAGTACCAGTATAAGTTGACCAACCCCCCACTCACTTAATACATGCAGCTTTCTTAGCAATCAACTGACATACATGTGTGGCAGCCTTTTGATGTCAATAGAACTTGTTTTCAAGTTAGGTCATATTTAATTCTGCGATGTCTTCCTTATATTGAACTATTTTTCTTCTTGTGATCATTCGACATTACCATTTTTGGCTCTTGCGTCAGCTAGAGAACCTATGCAGTCAGGTTGGCGTGTGTGTTGGGGCCACTTGCTTAGGTACGCTTTAACTCAAAGGTCATCTGGTGGCACGGGGGTGAAACTCTGTGTTTCTGTGACACTTGCTGTGGTACACTCCAGCTCAACAGTGAAAGTCAGATGAAAGTCCAATTTTCTTTGTATTGAGAAGGTGTGCCCTGTTGTTCTTGGTGGGGGTCAAAGGTCATCTGGGAACTGGGGGCAAAACTCTGAAAACATGTTTAACAGGATATCTCAAGTTGCAAAGTTTGGACAAAGTTAATTCTTGGTATATGGATGCATTATGGTAGTGGTGCCTTTGGGGTGTTACAGATTTTGGGGTCCAAATGGGCTATATGGACCATTCTATGAAATCATGCTAAAAGCCTCTTTTCCTTTGTATAGTATTAAGTTGAAATTGTGTCACATGACTACCATGGTAGAGGTTCCCTCAGGTTCTTCAGGATTATTACTCCTCATATGTACCATTTTATGAAATCATGGAAAATGTTTCTTTTTTCTGCCTATTTTGCTTTACTATATGAAATATTTGTCAAATTAGCATTGTTGTAGTAGAACCCGTGGTGTTCATGATATTTGGGTCCAAGGTCTAAATGAGCTGTATGGGCCCTTCTATGAAATCATGAAAAATGCTTCTCCTACAGATTGTATGGTATGCAGTTGAAATTGTGACACATTACTACATTAGTGGCTCCTTCAGGTGGTCCAGGATTATTGGTCCCATATGGGGCCACATGGACCATGTATGAAATCATGCTCTCCTGCATATTTTGCTTTACAATGTGAAAGCCTAATCAAATTACTATTGTGGTGTAGTGGAACCCGTGATGTTAAAAACATTTGGGTCCAAGTGGGCCATATTGGCCCTTTTACAAAATCATGCAAAGCAAATGCCTCTTCTACAGATTGTATGGTATTCAGTTGAAATTGTGACACATCACTGCTACGGAAGTGACTCCTTTAGGTTGTCCAGGGTTATTGATCCCATATGGGGCCATGTGGATCATTTTATGAAATATGCTTTCTGCATAGTTTGCTTTACAATGTGAAATGCAAGTTGGTCAAATTAGCATTGAGGTGTAGTGGCACCTAGGGTGTTCAAGTTTTTCAGGTCAAGTGGGCCATATGGGCCCTTTTATGAAATCATGTGAAATGCCTCTTCTGCATTTTTACTGCATTCAGTTGAAATTGTGTGACATTACTACTATGATAGTGGGTTCTTCAGGTTGGTCAGGATTATTGGTCTCATATGAAATCATGCAAAATGTTTCTTTTCTGCATGTTTTGCTTTGCAATGTTTAAGGTTTGTCAAATTAGCATTGTGTTAGTGAAACCCTTTGCAGTGTTTAACATTGATGGGTCCATCTTCATAATGGTCCATATGGGCCATAACTTTAATATTACATTGTGCAAAGCAATAGTTTTTCTACAAAATATATGTGACAATTTTGAGGTTTTGTTTTTCATATTAGTAAGTTCTATTGTAGTCAGTGCCTTTGCTTGATCAATATTCTTATGTTCAAATGGGGCTATACTGCCATTCATTTATGTTTTCATTATGTATAGCATGCTGCTGAATGGGGATTATTCAATTCTTAAAATAGACTCACAATATACCACCTTCCCCTCCAAGGACAGGCAGGTCAGAGACTGCTGAACAGCTTGTTATTTAGAAATTAACTGCCTGTTTGGAATTATAGGTCAACAGAGGGGGAAGACAGGTTCCAATAGATAGTCATTAATATTCCTCTCTGGTTTCACTTTTTGTTTAAAAAAAAACTGAGAAAAAATGAGTGTTTCAAAGATTGTTTTTGCTTTAGCCAGCATTCCTGTCAGCAATTTGATGAAGACATTGCTTGCTGCATTGTAGTTCAGGTAAGTTCTATCTATGGTAGTGGAGTTACTAACTTTCCTTGGATGTGATAAATTGTGGATTATCTTTGGTTAAGATGAAAGGACTACAGTCAGAATAATCTCCACATCACAAGAAACCACGAGCAGCCGATCTGGATCTTGCTATTTATTCTCTGTGGATAATGCTGTCCAAATATGTGATGATTTAGTCCCATGGTGTTGTTTCAAATTTGATCCATTTTAAGTAAACTGCTAAATGTTTGTATAAGCACAGACAAACACAAAGTGTTCTTTCTTTTACTTTATTTTCCAGTTTTTGAACAAAAATAAATTATTAGACTGTCTTTTCCTTTGGTTGCTGATTAATTTGTTTCTGTACATGTCATGTGTTTGTCCAGTTCATGCTGTTATCACCAGTCCCTTAAAATGAATAATCTGCATAGGTAGCTATTCAAATTCTCACTTGACAACCATCAGATAATCTCCTTCATATCCATCCAGAAATAGGAGTAATTTTGTTTGGAATTCTGAACCCATTTTATCCCCTGACCCACTCCACACCCAATAAAAAGTAAAAATAACTTGTTAGTATACCTATTCACTCATGTCCACCCAGTAGTGGTGTGGGGCCTGGCCCCTGGCAGCAGTTTGTGGTGAGCCTGCAAGATGGTGAGGGCATCTATGAGTCTAAAAAGGTGATTTTTGGTCATCTTTGGGGTATTTTCCTACAAAAAGTTTCTGGTAAGCTCAGTTTCAATTCTCAAGGTGACACTCAGCTTAGATAGTCTTCCTAGCTAGCATGTAAGTGACGATGTACACCACTTGAGCCTTGTCCCCTCCAGGAGATGTGTACCCTCGCTTCCCCTTTTCATTCCTCATCACTCATACTGTTAATATTATTATACTGTAAGTGACACCTTGTACCACCATCTGCTACACAGCGGTCATCATCTTATTCACGTCATAGAATGAGCGATCTGGTTTAAAACAAAGGGATTGGTTACTGAATTAATTGATATTTCATAAAAATTAAGAACACCTTTCTCTTTTGGTTGAAACCATATCTCAATAACACGTATAGTTTGGAATTTATATGTATTCATTTCAAGAAGGTTTATTGGATATTGGAGAAATTTTGATGTCACCCAGGCACATCTGTATGAACCTCCTCTGTATTTCTTTATAATTTTGACTGCCTAAAAGAAACATTACAATAGTTGTATAGGTGTGACCTTAATTCTACAATATGTAAAGGTAAATTTACAATATATCCAATCTACGTTTCACTGAGTGCCACATTTCAAGGTTAAATGAGGGCCTCAATTTCAAGGAAAAACAAAGACATCTTGCATCTTGTATGGAGGGTTTCTAGTACGCCCTCTGTATTGATTCTATGCTCTTTATACTGGTTCCATGCCTTTATATGGCGAGGGTGGTTCTGCGCCCTTATGGCAATCCGTTTTACTTTTATCGATATTTGATGATATCATCAAATAATTGCTGATATCACCAATTCATTTGGTGATATCAGCAATTATTTGAAGATGTCAGCAATCAATTGCTGATATCACCAATTAATTTGATGATATCAGTAATTCATTTGCTGATATCAACAAATGATTTGAGTCTATTACCAATTAATTGTTGATATCAACAAATACTTTGATATCAGCAATTATTTGGTAGTATCGGCAAATGAATTGTTGATACCACCAAATGAATTGGTGTTGTCAAAATAACCCAACAGTCCCACATATCATTAATTAATCGGTGATATGAGTTGTCGATTTGTTGATATCTTCACATGATTTGCTTGTATCACCAACATATTTGCAGATATCACCAATTCATATGCTGATATCAGCAATTGGATTAGCAATATGTTGGACAATTAATTTGATGGTATCACCAATTCATGTGATGATGTCAATAATTCATGTGTAAACGCTTCTATAGAAGATAGCGGGAGAAGAGCGACATCAAGATGATCCCCGAAAACAACAACCTGCTTTGTAATAGCGGTCCGGATAGTGCCCCTCCGAGTCTGACGGAAAGGTTAGGTATAACAATAACCTGTCTGTTAAGAGCCTCTCCACTTCGCCCAAAACCCGAGCAGTTCTGACGGCCTACTCTTCTTCAGGTACAGCCATCGTGCATGACTGTGGATGACTGTACTGATGACTGTATTTGAACTTTATTTACGCAAACCATGACACCACCAACTCAAAGATAAACCCTTCGTTCTACCAAGGAAGTTCATGACTCCGCCAATCCAATGATGTGCCTCTTCATTGTCCACATGTTTTGAGATAATCTTGATCATACTTGTTAGTTGTAGGCCTAACTCATTGTACGATACCGGTAGGGAATTGTAGTAAAATAAATTGTGAAAATAAACCCTGATTTCCCCTTAAGCTTAACTGAATTCCACTTAAGTTGAATAAAATTAAGCACATGTGAAATGTGATTATGGATCGTTATTGTTCATATAACATGCGCGCGAAGTAAGATTAGAGGCAAGATATATGGAAAATCTAGCGTTAGCATGCACTTGTTTGTACGTACACAGTGCACACATGACAGAAAGCCCATATCGGGGACGTCTCAAGGTTCCTGCACATGTAGGATAAGGTTAGGCGTAACTACACTTTTTACTAAATAGGCCTACTGTAAGAAGTATATGTGTGCTGCCCTGCAAAGTCAGCAATAATGCAGCCAGCTAACGAAACGTTGGAGACTGTTGCTAATTCTGTAGGAAGGGCCCTTTCGAGGGCAAGGGGACGGCTCAACAACGAACCACTGCAATCCATTTCTACTTCTAGCATGTCCAGTACTGCTAGGACTAGCACTTCTAACACCCACCTTGCCTATTTTTTTTACTTAATGGAAACGATTGTTTCCTTGAGTTAGTTGCAACACTACATCCTGCATTATATGTGAGATGCTTGACAATACATCAGACAGATCAGTAGCCATTGCAGCCATGTTGTAATGAAATTACGGGAGTGTCAACTTCGATATTCTTCAATTTCACTGAAGTTAAATTGTATTTTACTTAAGTAGAATTAATTCCACTTAAGTATAATAGAAATAACCGTAATTAAGTAAAATACAAATCTTCTTAAGTACAATTAATTTCATTTAAGCTTTATTACATTCTACTTAGGTGTAATTAATTCTACTTAAGTAAAATTGCGAGATAAATGTTAAAACGGCTTGCCATAACACCGGCCTCAAGAGTGACAGGGTTTAAACATAGGCTACTGATGCTGTTTGCCAAGGGTTTCTCTTACAAATCACTTTTTAGCACCCTTGATGGTTGATGGCTCAAAGAAAAAAGTTGCAAGGGGAAAACTGAGCCAGCTACATGTTATCACTTTATATATATATGTCAAGGCAATGGCCACTAACCTTAATTAATGATGAATGAGACAGCAATTAAGTGGTATCTAAAGTGGAGAGGGGAAAACTGAAGATTCAAGCCAAGTGATGGAACATCTATCAGTGTATATGGTGTTTCAATCGTCACCAGCGGGAAATTGATGTGCTGAAAGATCGTGTACAAAGAGACCAGAAAAGGTAACTGCGGCAAAACCGGTGTGGGAGTAAATGTTGTCCGTTGTCTTAACGACGTACCTTCCATCCGAAGACACTATTGTTTTAAGAACAATTGCAATACTAAAACAGTGTCTTTTCTCTGTATGACTATTAATTCGTTACCAGCTGTAACAAGAATGACAGAAATGTACAGCTCAGCTAGCTTATAAAGCATCTAGGAATAGGCTATGTGGGATAATAAGAAAGGCGTTGATTAGCATTACAAGCATTACCAGAAAATTTCTGGTTAATTTTTGTTGTTTTTTGTTGTTGTTTTTCGTTGTTGTTGAATTGTTTTACGGTGACAATGTGGTCATCATGACCGTGGACAGCGAGTTGAAATAAAACAATGTCAAGTAACCTTTTAATTTTGGTTGCGGATATTGATGCAGGTATTTCTTTCACGCTAGTAATTAATAGTCTGTAATTACAGATTAATAATATGTTCCTACAGATTATTAATCTGTTATTGCAGATTAAAAATATTTATATAGATGGGGCATTAATAGGCTTTCGTACAAATGTAGCCTAATTTTCAAAAGAAACTGTTTAGTAGCCATGTGTTAATGTGTGTACGTCATTTAGAATATTACACACTTATAGCATAGAGTCATTTTTCGTAACTAAATAGAAAGCTAGACTGACTTAGAGAAATAATGGTTTGCTGGTATTTGTATTACAATGTCATTTACTACCTTATATTTTGCGCCCTTGTGTGCACGCGGACACAACTTACTAGATACGGACAAATTTTCCTGTTTTTGAGTGTCCGGCCTGACAGGAACTACTGTTCATTGGACATAATCCCACCCAAATAATGGTCCTACGGGCACATTCTCCGTGAATTACTAGGACACATTCTCCGTGAATTACAATTTGTGGAACACCCGAACACTGTGTCGTTTTACACCGGATTCCATATGGGGGGGGGGGGGGGGGAGGGGGATGCTGAGCCTTCCCAAAAATGTCATTGTTTGGCGCATAACGATTGACAATCAGTGATAATCAGTGACAATCAGTGATGGTTATAATCATGTTAATGCAGTCTCCACATTTCTTGATATTGTTCTAATGATGCTTCACTTTGCCTCGTAGCAATCTTATCTTTAACAATTCTTCACACCGTGGAAAGGAATTATCCTGCCACATTCTTCCTCATCGGTCATAAACACACCCTCGGCCGGAATGTGAGAAACTGAATTCCATGATTCCCCCCCCCCCCCCGCACCCCTGGCATTTTGACACTGATAGACCCATACAATGATATCATGGAACTATCGGATATATCTACTATATCAATGGGTTCATCATATAAAAAAGGAAAATAATTTTAAAGCACATGAAAGTAAATTTCTAATAATGTAATAATTTCTGTAAATACAACAGGCAGATACGGTAATAAAGTGTATTTTTTTTAAAACTATTTGAATGCATAATACATCATAACCAGTGGCGGCACGAAGGGGGCAAAATAAATAGTAAAACGGCTTGCCATACGCCCTTTATACGGCGTATATATTTGCGGCTCTTTCAGGAGGGTCTTTAACTCCCGTTGGAGAGCACAGTAGGGTCAAGATTGAAAAAAGACGGCACATATCTTAGATTGAGGATATACTAGGTTGAGCACATATTGAGACGGACATAAATAATGAATTGAACTAATTTATCCAGAAAGACTCCAACAAAAAGTATCAAATATTTTAGAATGTTAATTTCATGCTTTATTCTTCTAAATTTGCACTTCATACTTATGGAACTTATGGTTCAACCAATAAACGGATGAACCTAAGGAGAAAAACCTTTGAAATATTATTTTGGACTAGTAGTGCATGTTATTTTGAACTGGTCGAAGTGTGACTGAAAACACGGCCACTCCCAATGCCTTTTTTGTTTGTTTGTTTCTTTCTTTCTTTCTTCCTTTCTTTCTTTGTTTCTTTCTTTGTTTGTTTTACTGTACAGATGTCTGATAGAAGTTTGCCAGGTTCACTTCGATCAATGTTTCATTTCAAATAGGCGGAGGGAATGATTGGTTTGTGTGGACGTTGACCCAAAATACGATACCTTGCATATACACCTTGCATATACAAGTTGAACACCCATCCAGATCCCCAATGATAGGCTTAACAGTACACGGTGGTCTTTGCCTTGTCATTGGGGATCTTGTCGAAACGCTGAAGGCAAAATAAGTTTTAAAAGTTTTCCATTTCCTTCCGCCTAAGTTACTACATTCATTTACTTGGTCAGTATCTTGAACATCATTTTATAAAGCTATGAGACAATGATATCGATAGTTTTCCTATTCGAACCCTCATGTGTTCCTTAGTGAAAATCTTTGATAAATACACATAGTGCGTTCAGCCAGCTAAAAGGATTTCATCACACATTTTTTTACTGAGAAAACTTTCATACTTCACTTTACAGTGCACACAGTTGCTCAAGAATGAATTTATAACTCAACAATTCTGTAAATCCGTTTCGATAGGATGGTTCTGACAATGGACAATCAGTGGCGGCACCAGGATTTTGAAAGTGGGGGGAAAATGGAGGGCAAAAGTAAATGTTGGGGGGACAAAACAAATTTTTCGCGCACATCGCGAGACTTACCGGGTGGGGTCCGGGGCCCCGTCTTAGAGCCCCTGTTGGGGGTCCAGGGGTGTAGCCCCCGGAAGCTCTGAGGTTTTAGTAAATCTCTTGGTAAAAAATTAAGTCTCAAGATAGGTGTATGTTGGTCCATAATGCATCATCCAAAGCAAAGATTCCAAATGATTTGAATGCAAGCTAGGCTTATTTGGCTAGTGCTCTTCTTAGCTGACAAAATGAAAAGTTGGAAAGCGACAATATATTTAAAAGCTACTTAATAGCAATCTCTTGACACTTTTTACACTTTTCTTAAAACCGAAAGGTGAATGCAATATGTACAGTATTGTTACGAGAAAACGGCAGTCTTTCTCGTATATTCAGATTCCTCCACTTGAACAGCTTATCTTAACTAATTGTATGCTTTTACGTGCAGGCAATGTGGTATTTCAAGGAAAAACCGTATTTTGAGATTTGTGCTCGTAAGTGTAGGGGGGGGGGGGGGAGTGATTCAGGGCTGAATGCCAGAGTTTGCAGGCTTCCGGTTCACAAGGTCGGCTTTGTTCCCCCGAGAGGGGAGTAGCGAGGGTCGCCCAGACAGTGAGGCGGGGTTAGTTTGCTTACGTAATACGGGATAGGATACTTGACCATCTTGTGATTAGACCTTTGTCTACGTCAATCTAGCTTGGGGTGCCGTAATTGGTCAGTTTGCTTGCATAGGACTTTACACAGTAATTTGTTTTGTGTGGGATTTTACACGATAACGAGGTGCTTTATAATGCCATGTACGGCGTGATTTCATTCAGTAGTTTAGGGTGTACTTGTACACTGTTACCAGGCAGAATCTATGCCGAATTTTTATCCATCTGCTGATGGGCGATTTTTAGGGACTTAATTTTTGACTTATTAGTAGAGCGGTTTGCGCTGCGTAGTATTTACGCTGCTGACTCTCAGCTGCGTTGCGTATGTTCAGCTGCTGAGCTGCGTCGAATTTATCTTCAACGCTGCTGAGTTTCAGCTGCGCTGGGTTTAGCTGCTGAGTCCCAGCCGCGCTGCGCTTTAGCCGCTGAGCTTTGGCTTCTCGCTTTCAGCTGCGCTGCGTTTCAGCCGCTGAGGTTTAGTGGCAATGCCTGACACTACATTGTACTGTCTACGCCGCGTAGTTTGGTTAGCTGTGATAGTGTGGAATATGTGTTGGGTTTTGGGGGTTCACAGTCTTGGAGTGACTGCCCCAGCGACGGACTGTTGACACAGAACGAGAGAGAACGCCAGAGCCAAGATTTAGCGATTAGAGTTCCATTTATTGATGATTAGACTGGCACACAGATTAGTTAAGCAAGGATCAAGATGAAGATGATGAAAGAGAGAGAGAAAACGACGGACAGATAAGATGACGGAGGCCTACATTTTGTACAGACAGACAGACGATGTTTACGGTTTGATGTCCAGAGAGCCAGTGTCAGCGGCATGGCGAGGTCAATGGATTGACCCACGCTGAACTGCTAAGGATCACGGGATACACTGCTGACACTGGCCAATCACAGGTCAAATGGTTGACCTACGTAACTAAGTGAGGTGGTTGCCATTCGTGATCAACCAATCACGAAAGGGTTGTGCAACCTTTCTGAGAACAGGGTCTAAGTTTACTATTTTCAATGTATTGTATTGTCTAATCTGACTGTCTGAGGGAAATAAAGAAAAGGTTAACTAAATCTGGGGTAAACACCGGAAGACTGAACTTTGTACGACCTTTTTGCGTACGGTGGGGTAGAATGACCATCTCTATACAACAATAGCATAGTATGAGTATTAGCTTACTGCACTTGCTGTTTATTCATTTGTTGAATTATTTTATCACCTCATTTGCTTGGTATTGCGACAGTGGTGATGTCTTCAATTATATTTTCTAAACCTAACATGCTCTGTTAGTGTACTCATTTATTTTCATCGGTGTCATCCAGCCCCTACCTCTCCAGGCTCTCGCCCTTCCCCCCTACCCCTTCACCGACCTGATTCCTCACCACACGACAGGCTCGGGCAAACGTTACAGTATATTAACAGGGAATAGATATATACATATGTATCTGTTACACTTTAAGTTTATATATCGAGCATACCAGGCAGAACATAATGTACCGTATAAGAGGGATGTGTTCACAGCTACAGCAAGAATTAATTACTTTGAAAAGTTTGGGAATGATTCAAACAGTGAGGAAAATTTTTGTGAATTATTTTGCCTTGAAAACTCCTGAAAGGACACTATACTTCAGGAGCTGAGTGGGGAGGGGCAACTTGGGGCAAAGACTCTGACTGGGGGGCATTTCCCCATCCCCCCCCCCCCCTTGGTGCCGCCTCTGTGGACAATCTACCGTTTATCAGTTTTATCAAGTTTCTGTGAGGAATCCTGAGGCGCCATAGGGTTTCTTGTCAGATTCTGACAATTGCTACTCAGGTAGCATACCCCTATTACTTGCTCCATTGACTTAAACTCCAAATTGTAATAAGTAACGTGGTCGTCGTTCTTCAACCACACATCACATGTGATTACGTAATCAGCGTATGACGTGAGATATGACTCAATTTCCACCAACTCGGAACATATCAATTAATGATGATTGTAAATCGGGAATTTAAACATATTACATTTCCGACGAGGTCCATCAAAATGGTGACCTCCTCAGCCGATGACGGTCGCAGCATTACGTCACATGTAATTACGTAATTAGCAAATGACATGGAATTTATTTCATCGCTTGTGACTAAATTTCCATCAACTCGAGGCCTATCAAGTACAAGCGACTGCAAAATCGGGACTTCAAGTAAAATTAGACCGAGACCCTTTCTAATCGGTGATTGAATAAAAAAACGTATTTTGGTGCCCCCCCCCCCCCAACGCACCAAGTTTTCAACTAGTCTATTCTTTTGTACCATTTGTCATAACCAGGTTACAAGGCATTCATCTGACTAAATACAGAGTAATGACATATCATCCCTACACATGTTTTCACCTAATCTATAGCATGATATCGTGCATTCTGACAAGTCTTAAGACTTGTCCTTTTCTAATACCTTGTTAGGTATATCAGGTATGATATACATGTCTTGAAACACGAATGTGAAACCTGCCAAAACCGACCAAACTATGGATTTGGTAAGGTGTTACGTAAATTGATTTTTCAAATCGGTTAGTGCAATCTTTTGTGACAGTCATGTGGAGTGAAATCATTAGTATTGTTCACTCTTTTGAGATGATGAGTAAGCAATCACAGCTGGTGACACAGTATTAGGAACATATGGCTTTGTTCACACCATGATGCAGTCACTCCTATTCAAACAGCTTCCATAGCTAGTCTACTGATATTTACGTACGCTACACTAATACACATGCCGTAAATTCGGAACAGCATTTCAAGTTACAGAGCTTGTCGATATATTCTGTGATAGAGCAAGTGAAAGATAGTTGCCGGATTTGTCCTAATTTTTATATTGCACTTATGAATCCTCTCAACCGTATTGGTAAGGCACTGAATTTACATTTCATTCACTTCATTCTATTGTAGAACCTAGTACGTTTTACTATATTAAGTGTCTTCTTATCAACAAGGACTAAGTGATGATTACCATCAATTTCTTCCTAACAGTGTATTTATTGTTATCTTATGCATGCCTACTTATACTTGTTGATTTTCTTACTGAAATTATTTTTATCTAATTCTGTAATAATGAAGGCTGCTCTTAAGTTTCTTTTAGCAGCATATTTCATTCCACTGTGCATACGCCAGTTGGAGATATCGGAGACGTGTACTATGTTATTCCGATTTGCTGAAAGAATAAGCTAATGTGTAAAAATATACGGAATACAAGGAGTTAGGACTGTTTATTGTGAGTATTTAAATCGTACCGGATGAATACCCTCGGATATTTGTTGAGTGCGTGTGGGGGGGGGGGCGGGGGGGCGGGGGGGCTGGGGCCGAAACATTCCCATCTGTGTATTCTCCTCCCCTGGTTGCTACAACAAATGAGTTGATACACCATTGTTTTGGTTGAAAAAATATAAAGGGAGAAATTTTCAGAGGAATTATTTACTGATGATTTCAAGCTATTAGTCTTGCCAATTAGTGGAAGCTTTGAATCAAGTCATCCTGGTCTTCACGAATATGCGAGCTATTAGTGTCGTCACAACGGTTATGTGGTACAAAGATACAGTACGCAAGGTCTACAGTTGAGCACCAGAATTTTCGGCCAGGGTAGACTGTGACTTTTAAGCAGAAAGTCTGATGCAGAGGGCCTCAAAACTCAGCTTCTTTTTTCTTTGCCTTTCTCTTTCAATTATTCGTCATTCTTAGTCTTCCTATCTTTTCATTTTTTCGTCTACGTCATTTTGCTCACACGATTTGTGTAGTGAAGGGTCGTTGCCCCCCCCCCCCCCTTTACTACGCCACTGCCGCACGATATGATATTCTAGTCGCTGGGGTCTAAAGCAATCAGTTTGGTCGTTACTGAAGTTGGCAATTTGATTAAGTTACGGAATTGAGTACAAGAGGAAAACATAGTGAACCGATAAAGTTTTAAAATTTTAGTATAACGATATCACACAAGAACATGAAAATATTTTATGTAGTCTACATGTTGACAGGAAATGCTCTACCGGTACCTTGTGAAACGAAGTCAAGCTAAGACCTCAACTTCAATTTGTTTCCGTGGCAACAACGCTCCGCCACCGCCGCCGCCCCACCTCCAAAACATTAAAGATCCCGATGTGATAAAAGATAGTGTCCGGGTATTCCTCACACAATATTTTCTAAAATTGTGTCCGGCGAACAGTATTTTCTGTCCACATTTAGTAATATTTGTCCACGTGTACGCATGCGTACAGAAAAACGATGGTGACATGAAATGTGCTACAAGTCAGGATAGCAACAGTCAATGCGTTTCTAGCTTATTTTTAGTTACCTACAACTACCCGCTTGAAGTGTGTAATCATCTTAGTGACGTATACATATTTATACATGGCTACTGTATGCATACTGTATGCATAAAGAGTAGATTTGGTTCTTAGCCTCAGTTCTTCCTTCGCACTCTTAGACCTTCATTAACTAAAGTAACGCCCTCCAAATTAAAAACTATCTCTACTGGCTAGTAAGATCGCCGTGTCAAGTCGATGTCACCGTTGTGACAATTGAAACATACAAGAACAATAATCATATTTTTCTTTTTCCTCTCTCTTCAACTGAAGCTCAGTCGAAATGACGTCAATTAAGGTCTTCCTTTTCACAGTTCCTCCTTCCTCTAGAGGATCCAGATTTTTTTTTTTTTGGGGGGGGTGACGCTTAACTTTGTGCATTCTCGGTGAGTGTTTTCCCCCTGGAGCATTCACATGAGACAGCGGTGACTGCATGGTTGCTTTTTATCATGCATGATGAAACGAATTTTCTTTTTTCCTTTGGGTCTTCAACAGACACGAGAATTCCACCACGTTTCGATTTTATTTGCCAGGGAATAAATATCAGCACTTTACACAGTGCAATAGTCTCTATATCATACATGTTTCTGTCAGAGATGTTAAGCACTAATTTGCTTTTCAGGTCAGTCTTGGCTATAGCTTCCCTCTCGAGGAATCTCTTCAGTTTCATTTTAGCTTGGCGTTACAGCTTTTCCTTCTAACAACACAAAGCCCTTTTCGTATTTATTGTAGAAGAGAGTTCAAAGTACTCGTAAACTCCCCGGGAAGTTATGGTGCCCTGGGCCGGAAGCTTAGGTGGATCTCTACGAACAGTGAACTGGTATGGTACGCTTTTAGCGTACCCTTTCTACCCGTGAGATACCATTAGTTAAAGCGATGACCTTCGACTGAAATTCCTTTAAAGTGTCATTGTGGTCTCTTAACTTTGTAGGTTCCCTCCTGTAAGTGAATACTGTTTATTGACCTTGTATTGGCAGGAGAACGTTGTCCACGAGATCTATCTGTACATTCTTCAAATGTGCAAAATCTGCTCCATTTTTTGCCTCCTTGAGTGCATTTTACACTAATTTGAACAATTGAGAAATGATGATCAATTATCAGTAGCATGTAAGGAATGTAGCTGTGACGTTTCAACGACGCTTTAAATGTGGCCAAACCAGCGCCCTCTCTCGGGTGTTCTTCAGTGCCTTTTGCACCAATTTGAACACTGAAGAATTGCTGATGTGTTATCAGCGGCATGCAAAAAATGTACTTGCAAAGTTTCATCGATATACTCAACGTGTGCTTTAAACATGAAAGCCACACCATTGAGGGCGTTTTCAAGTGCCTTTTGGACCATTTTGTGCACTTAAGAACATCAGATCTGCAATCAGGGATGTTTCAACCGCAAATGTAGAAAATACCAGCGTATGTAGTATAAATCGCTAATGCAGCACACTCAACCACATATGCAGTTAACTCCCCGTTAAGGTAGAAAGATCAACAGCTTATGTAGTAAAAATAGCTCCCCGCAAATGTAAAACTACATTTGCTTTTAGGTGCGTCTACATTTGCGCCGAGCGATTTTACTACCCTACGTTTCCACACCACCCCTATTCCATTCATGCAATCAAACCTGTTGTACTACATTGGAATGTGAATTATCTTCGCTAGTTTACCCAGTATTTGAGTACGCTATATAGCAGTAACACCTTTGAACGTTAGCCAGTAAAGATATGGAAATGAAGGCAGCGTAAAATTATATTGACACTTCACAATGTGTTAGACGTGTTTATCATATTACGCCGTTGAGGCTATACATACAAACACCACCTGGCCAGTGTTCACTCATTTATTTACTCGTTTCAATCAATTTAATATTTCTGTAATAGTTTTAAGAGATGGTTACTCGTTTATGGACTTTGAACTACAGTAAAGTATTAGGACTATCTTCAGTCAGTTTGTCGGTGAGGCAGGCAATCGTGTCTGCGACTTAGATCACACATCTTAGTTAAGAGCTATGCATATACTACAGACACTTTCTCAAAACTTTCATATCACAGTGGATTGTGCCCTTGATATAAAAGAGGTTTGAGTTTACACCTCTGATGTTATTTACCATGGGCGTGGATCGGGGGGGGGGGGGGAGGGGTTGAACTGGGGGACGAGTGACCCTCGCTTTGTGCAAGAGGGGGACATCTCCTAAATATAACCTGCACTTTGTCAAAATGATAAAACTAAAACTAAGATGAACGGTTAAATGATTGAGAACACTTCATTTTTTTATTTTGTTAAATTACATAATTAAACAATACAATTCAAGGTAGAAAGGTTGATATTAAAGCCTAATGAAGATGTTTCTATTTATACTCTTAGCGAAAGAATTATCTTTTATCATTTACCCAGAAGGTCCACCATTTCAACATATATACAATATAAATGTACAGACCCTTAACGGGTAAATAAATATGTAATAAGATACGCAAATACAATTACACAAATACCTAATACTGGAGAGAATAAGCAGTAAGTAGTTACTAATTTGGCTCTATATCACAAAAATACAAAATAATATGCAATATAAACAAATATTCAAATATACAATAAACAAATGCATACAAATTAAGCTGCAATATGCAAATATACAATATGTACAAAATATTTAATGTTGGAAAGAATAATTAATTGCAGTCAGCGAATTGCATATGCTCTTAGTACCACTTTCCAAATTGTGAAGTGCAAAGCACCTATTAAAAAGGAAAAATAAGTTTTTTAATCTTTTGTATAAACAAAGGATTTGTCCACGTCCACCTTTCCTCAGATTTAGTTAGAGTAAGATGGAGAAAGTCTGCTTCAACTCTTGTCTTAATTTCTTTCATAGTATTCGAGATTTGAGAACAATTCTTTACTTCAAACGTCCACATCGTCAATTTTACTGCGATATAGGTTGCGGTTTTTGATTCCTTGCCGTAGGCAGGGGAATCTATGCAGTCCTGAAGTCGTGTGTGTGTGCGTGTATGGGTGTGTGTGTGTGTGACGGTTGCTCGTAAACACTCTCTCTCAAGAACGGTAACTGTGAGTAATTTCATTTTTGGCATGTAGGTTGCCCATATTGAGTAGATGATCCCTATTGTTTTTGGTGTCCAAATCTTGCATATTAATGAGGTTATGGGGTAAAACATAAAAAATGTTAAAACTGCTATAATTCCTTATCTGTGGGTCAGATTTGTTTTAAACTTGATAAGGTTGTCTGTTATTAACAGGTTCACGACCCTGTGAAATTTAATGCTTATCAATAGAGAGGAAGGGATAATTTTTCACTATAAAACAATAATAATAGCCTAAACACCAATATTGTGGGTATTATAAACTACCGTACAAATTAGTTGAAAAGCATATGGGCTTCATTTTCTCATATTAAGTAGATGATCTCTTTTGTTTGTAGTGGAGATCAAAGGTCATCTGAAGTCACCAGAGGCTTTTTGCTCCAGATTTAAGGCTACAGTACTGCATTTGTAACTTAGTGAGTAACTTCTAGTGTGAGGGGCCTCCGATAAGTTGTCCAGAGAGATAGTCTTGGTATGGGGGGTCATGGGGTCAGATAGACAAGGTGGCATTAATTCATGCATTGGAATGTTAATGGGTTTATAAAAAGAATGAAGAAAATAAAAAAAAACATTCGTTCTGTCATTTATTTGGATAATGTCAATATCCAAAGGAACAGCTGGTAGCAGAACAAGGTTTCTTAACAATCAAATTGGAGTGCTTTCAATCATATTTCACAATGTCGGAAAGGATGGAGGAAGCAAAAATATTGAGGAGAAATCATAACTTAGGGTCAACTTACGAGGACTTTGAGTGTGTTAAGAGCTACTTGTAACAAGGAAGAAATTATCGCAGAGTCGACAAAGGAAAATTTGCCAAAGGCAGAGCGCCAATTTGAGGCAATGGAAGAGGGTCATGCTGATCTGGCTGGGCTGTTGTCTGATGAAGCATTTGAGCAAGCAGAAAGCTGGATGTTGGAATGCCAAAAGCATTATACTGAGGAGAGGGAGGAAGCATTGAAAAAGTTAAAGGAGAAAATTGAGTTTCAAATTAGCGTTGGAATTACCTTAGGTAGAAATTCCACCATACGATGGAGACCCAAGAACATTCTGGTCGTTTATGAAGACTTTTAAGGTAAATATGGCAGACAAGCTGAGTTCAGATGAGGTAAGGTTGAGTTATTTGATTCAACTAACAACAGGCAAGACTAGAAGCAGCATTGATTACTGTGTGTTTCTTGGAGCTCAGAGATACTGAATGTTGACTGTCATACTCATACTGTACTTGATGTGTGGGTTGTATGGCCTGGGTAGGTGATCCCTATTGCTTTTGGTGGACGTCAAATGTCGCGGTCATTTTAGGTCACCAAAATAAAGGTCATTTTGGGTTAAAGGCTTGTGGTGTATCAAGAAAAATAACTACAGTTGATCTTATACTTGTCATGTGAATAATTCATGTTTGTTGTAACATAACCATGTAGCAAGGAATCACAAAGCCTTTTGGCTTTCTGGCTTGTTTTTGTTTTTTGTTTTTCTTTCAGAGGACGTCAAACTTGTTATTTGCCACGAGTTTCTCCTTACAAGTCAATTATTTACCATGATTCCACTTTTCAGTGTAGGATGTTTGATGTCTTCAGTTTGTATATAAGTCAGGGCAATGGCCATTAACCTTGTTTAACGGGGCGACAGGAGATACTAACCTTGGTGTGAGAAAATTTGAAGATTCTCGCCTAACATTGGAACCTTGATGAGAGTATATGTGGTGTTTTAATCGTCACCACTGCAAACTGATCTACGGCAGAGAGTCGAGAAGACTAGACTAGATGTATCTGCGCCTGCGCAGGACCGATGTGACAAGACGTTATGCCGATGTCTTAGTGGCAGATTTCCTCCCCGAATTGTTTTAAGAAGAATTAAAATTCTGAAATAGTGTCTGTTATCTACTATTTGACTATTATGCTAGTAAGTTAGTAATCCCTATAAAGTTAAGATATACTAACAAGAATGAATGGAAATGTGTAGAGTTACAATCTTCCAAACTAGGCCCACGTAGCATAATAATAATAATAAGACTGTAACCACTACCAGCATTAGCATACAAGCTCAACAGTTCCGCACACCAGCGCGGTTGTACAAAATCATCGCATGATAGATATATGGAATGTATGATCATCTTAATTAGCCTGCAGTAGCTTAGATGAAATGAGTTGATCAACATTAACCATCAAATTTTGCTGTCCGTTTAAAGTATTTTTCTTGTTACTGTTGTCCTTGTTGTTTGCTATTTTTGACGGTGACAATGTGATGCTCATAACCGTAGCCAGCGAGTTAAATTAAGTTATACAATTAGTAAAACAGGGTCAACTTGGTGGCACGTATATCTACAATCTTGTGCGCGGATATCAACGTAGAGACACATTCTTTTTCATTCGTCGATTTATCATTCTCTTTCTGTGTCGATGAAGACTAAGGGGTATTCGTCCTGCAAGTGACTGATAAAGACCTACGTCATGCAGTGATCCAGTGACGTATTTGGAAACAGAATACATTGTAGGCTCTGAAAACCAGTTAATTATCCCAGTACATAAAGACAAGTAAGGACATATATCACCGGTAATTAATACTAAGCTCGTACAAAAATCATGTAAACAACTTGACAGATGAACTGGAATCTTTATATCTTATCAAACTAAGCAATTACCATTCTCAGAAGAGATGATTGATTGCCATATTTGATTTCGACAGTGATAAAAAAAACCCCATCCATTCTGAAAAGAAATTAAATATAACGTATTACAATACACAGATGTAGTTTGCAAAGTGGCCATTCATAAGTGTTACATTAAATTGTCCTCCCAAAGACGCAATCATACCGGGAACGAAGGCTTCCCAAAAGGACCATTATAATAGCACGTACACTAATGTGCCCTAACAACAGTTATCCTTATAATAGCACGTCCACTAATGTGCCCTAACAACAGTTATCCTTATAATAGCACGTCCACTAATGTGCCCTAACAACAGTTATCCTTATAATAGCACGTCCACTAATGTGCCCTAACAACAGTTATCCTTATAACAGCACGTCCACTAATGTGCCCTAACAACAGTTATCCTTATAATAGCACGTCCACTAATGTGCCCTAACAACAGTTATCCTTATAATAGCACGTCCACTAATGTGCCCTAACAACAGTTATCCTTATAACAGCACGTCCACTAATGTGCCCTAACAACAGTTATCCTTATAATAGCACGTCCACTAATGTGCCCTAACAACAGTTATCCTTATAATAGCACGTCCACTAATGTGCCCTAACAACAGTTATCCTTATAATAGCACGTCCACTAATGTGCCCTAACAACAGTTATCCTTATAATAGCACGTCCACTAATGTGCCCTAACAACAGTTATCCTTTCACGTATTCGTCCTCATGCTTAACTTTTAAATCATTATGCATAGCCCAATTTAGTCACATAAAGTGCTGTAGAAAACTACCTGAGGTCAAACTAGATATAGGCCTAATGTGAGACTTCTTGCTAGTTAGTTAAGACTTTTGTTACATCCTTCTAAAGAGAGTTACAAGCGGCGTCAGTGATGAACAATGAGTGGACAGAAAGTCACGTGATGTCGTCTGTGTTTAAAGGAATAAAAAACTTCAAAACTTGACATTATATTAGGGTTTATATTCTACCCCCTGCTGCCCGGCACTGTAAAGTGGTAGCTTTCTAACAAATCCCCTCTCGGAAATCAGTTTTGATATTGAAACAGGATGTTTTGTTACTTCCTGCATTTTCGAAAGTACACGAAAGAACTGGCTATACCTTCCACAGTTGTGAAAAGCTGTAAAAACTATCACGTCTATTTGTCCAAATGTCACCCCATTTCGAAAGAAGTGGTTCACACAGGAGAATCGTTGTGGTATGCACTTTTACCATAAAGTGAGGTTTTACTAACTTTTTATTCGAAAAAAGCTAAATCTAAAGGTTTTTATTCAAACAACACATCCTTCTTTAACTATGGATATAATATATAATTCAATACTTTGATACATTTTCAACACAAAACTACGGTCAACCTTTACCATCTTGGAAACCATTCCACAGTCAGATCTCAACATTTCAAGTAATAACAATACATCATTGAGATGGATGTTTATCTACAGTAGTTCCTCGTTTTACTTACCGATGAGCCATCTACATTCCTCTGTCAGTAGTTGTGAGCCTCGGTCCATACCATGTTTCTATTTTCGTCGTTTTTTTTCTTCCAAATGTCATGACATGTAGACTAAAACGCTGTGAAAACTGGTTTCACTACATATTTGGACAAATTAATATCCAAAACTGCCTTTGGTGTACTTGTAACCCCCCCCCCCCCCCCAATGTTACGGAATTAGGCCCATAGTTGTAAGTTTCACATTTGGAAGATCCCCTTTGAATTTTTTTTTCTGTATGACGTCACATTATGTCATATTAAGAGCAGGATTCTTGCACGGGCTGTCCCTCTACAATAATTGAAAATTCTTCTACTTGCACCTACTTTCATGGATTTATTTAAAACTAACATGCAATGTAACTTACGTAGTGAGCCACATGAGTTATTCAGGAATGTGTGGTACAAGGTCCCATGTGGGCCCTATGAACCACTTTATGAAGTGGTGTAAAATGTTCCACCTGAGTATCAATATGACAAAACATCAACATCGTAAAAAGAATCTGTAGGAACAGTGGCATCCAGCAGAATTTCGTGAAATGGGTCATAGTGCCCATATGAGACCTTGGACCACGAATTTAATAAACACAAAGGAGATACCACTAACAACATATCTTGATGACAAACCATGTAGATTGTACCTAGCAATTTGAAGGAGGCCAAGCATTTTACAGAATTTCGTAAAATGGGCCATAGGGTCCACACGGGACTATGAACCAAAACTTCCTGCAAACCACAAGTGGCCCAGACCCCAAGAAAGATTGTGTATAAGTTTGAAGCCAATTAATCAGGGCATGTGTACGTAGAAGCATTTTGAATTATTGTGGATAGATAGCTCCTGCATGAGACGATTTCTAATATGACGTCATGAGCTGTGTTGTGGGCGCTGACAACTGTGAAACTTAAAACTTCGATTGCATAATATTGTCCCAAGGATACCAACGGCAGTTTTGGATATCAGTTTGTCCAAATATTCAGGAAAAAAAAAAGTTTCAAGTTGATTTTAAGTCTACATGAGTTATGGCCTCTTCAATGTTCTAGCGCACAATCGAAGGTTTTTCACTACCACGATAACAGAAACAGTACAAGTGAAAATTCTCATTCAAAACGTCTTGCTAACCGTTAGTTCAGCAGTGAATCAATGCTATGTTTAAACATTTCTAACAGACATTTGTATCCAAATCTGAGTATCTTTATGAATATCGATGAAGGATATAACACATATTCCTGTCAATTTGAACTGTTCAGATCCTTATGGAGGCAGCATTTTGTTGGTATTATGAAAGCAAATGAAGCATCACCAACAGCGTAATTATAAGAAATGTTGAAGTGATGAGGAACGATAGAAAGTTCTTCATTTTTTCAGAATTTAAATGATAATAAGAAATATTTACATCTACATGGTCACCTAAAATGACCTTTAGCAAAAATGTAGCTGACTATCTATATAGAAGCAACACAGGCAGAAGTAGTTGGTGTTCCTATCAATAATATAGAAATCAATAACATAGAAACCAGTGTTAATGTTAATACCAGTGTTTACATTAATTAAACACACAATAACGACGACCTCTTTGTCGTTATTAAACCGTTTGATAAATGCAGGGACATCGCAATATTCAATCACAGAGACTATCAAGTCGAAGTTGAAAGACATCTGTCTAGTCACCACTACGAATAGTTAGATAGTGATATGACTTTAGAAACTAAAAAGTTAGTCCAAAATACGCCTCTAGACTTGTTCTCTAAAAAGGAGTTTGATGAGATCACATTGGAGTACCTATCTCCGTACAACCACAAAACTCCCACATCAGCAATTGACATGCAATACCAAGAGGACACAAAATCCTCCCCCCCCCCCCCTTAGTTTGCAAAAGCAGATAAAAAACTACATAAAATTAATAAAATTTCCTCCACCTCCATACGCAAAATATTTGAACTTATCTTCCGATGGAATTTGAGTTAAACAGTTTTATCGCCAAAAAATTGGTTGCGCTATGGGTTGCCGAGTTCCACCAGAAATCTATGATATATTTACGTACAAAATAAACAACAGTTTTTCCCAACGGATCCTAGAATCCAACAATGGCTCCGTTACAGAGCCTATTGTTGCTGTATGGTGGAACAGTCACTGAACTTGAGGAACTCTTAGTGAAGATGGATAAAATTCATCGTCTTCTCCAAATCGATGACGTACCTACATCTGAGAATCTTCAAAGGCCTTAAGTTTCACTCTGATGGTTTGATGATATAGAAGTCTACAGTACACCAAACCCACTGAAATTCTTTTAACAGAAAGTCTGAACACACACGTCCCACATTTAATGGCTTCATTAAAGGAGAAGTGCTCCGTTATGTAGGTCTCAATAAAAGAGCCCCCAAATGGAAAACATACTTGTCAAATCAAGGTTTGAAAGTAAATAAGAATCCTGTGACAGTCAGACTCGTACGAAGACTGCTTTATGCGCTCATAGCTGTACTCTGAGCTCATTTTCGTTAACGTGTACTACAGAACACGCATTCTCCAAGCTAACAATCAAAATATTGCGACATATATGGCAAACATATATAAGTTTTACTACTGCTGACGCTCCTCCACATTTGAGTATGAGAACAGAAACTTGTCTAGTTGGCCATAAAAACCGATACCTTGTCATATTCTTATTTAAAAGGACGTCACTTCACTTCTAAAAAGTTGAAAATGTTTCACCATGGTTACATGCAACAAGCTCGTGTTTCACCCGGACGTTTTCCTAAAAAACAATTTCCAGTCGGGTTCGGCGTCGCTTCGTTTTGTCAATTAGTGTCAACGGCTTATTACCCCAAATTTTCATTTGCAAGTTTCATCGATGTACACAATATTTGCTTTAGATATCCCGCAGAAATATGACGGAAGAATTCAAACTTCATAAGTATAAGTGAGAAAAATTGGTTCTGAAGAATGTGAGAGTGCGCCGTAGTTGCTAGGTGACACGCTTTGGATATTCAGACTTGAGTCCCGCTCTTTCAATGAGTTGTGGATATTCAGACTTCAGTGCCTCTCTTTCAATGAGTTGCGGATATTCAGACTTCAGTGCCGCTCTTTCAATGAGTTGCGGATATTCAGACTTCAGTGCCGCTCTTTCAATGAGTTGCGGACACTCGCATGGAATTGTTTGATTTCAATGTCGGAGGAACGATAGAAAAAGTTCTAAATTATGTAAATAAATTATCACGGGTTCTTTGTGACGGCAGAAAAATTTAGAGGTGTTTCAATTAATATTGCACAATAGTTTGTAGTCTGCATTTTAATATTTCTGAGAACTGTGGAAAAAACACTGCCATGTATGTTACCTCTTAAGGTCAGTTAGTCCTAATCTGAACTCTTAATGATTGCGTGTGTACTGAAAAACCAAAAAGATAAGATTATGTTTGATCTTAACTTTTTCTTTATTTTTAAATGTACAACGCGGTTGTACATGGACGGACAACGTCTTTCAAAGGAGGAAAATGACAGTAACTACTTTGAAAAGCAACGGGATTGGTATAAAAATAGCAAAAAACAAAAATCACATTTGAAAATTAACGATTCTTGCTATAAGCGCCTACAAAATAAATATGCAACAGTACAGGTCTGACTGGTGTATCAAAAACATACTACTCAAGTCATAGCTCTTTGGTAGGTATCAGGAATTGAAGTATTTGGTGAAAGGAAGCACTGTATTTACAAATAACCTACAAAGTAATCGCATCATTGCGACGTCAGTGATCAGTTGTTGTGACTTATCACTGAATATTCATTACTAGTGTACTTCCCATTGGCTTGTTCAAAGAAGCAAACCGTTGAATTGAATTAAAACTGCCATACACTGCATTATCGTATTGTACACTTTCTGTCGTTAGGTTAGAAGAATATGAAATCATTTGGTAGAATTAACCAACTGAAACCTATTTCTTTTCCATGATTGTCTGAATGGTGCAATTAAAAGCCTTACCAAAATTTTGGAGATGAAATTTAAATGTTTTTTAATTTTTTGCCTACGCATGCAATCACTTTAAGAAATGCTGACATATTAATATGGACGTACAAGCAATTTCATCGATGTTCTCAATATGCGCTTTTAATGTTTAAGACAACAGCACCCTCTCTGTGAGACCTGTTGAGTGCCTTTTGCACAAAGTTGGACACTTAATAATTGTTGATATGTTATTAGGGGCATGCCAAGAATGTTCTTGCAAAGTTGCATTAATGTAGCCAAGATCTGCTGTAAATGTTTCCTTAACAGCGCCCCCTTTTGGCTGTTCGTAAGTGCCTTTTACACCAATTTGCACAGATTTTACACAGATTTGCTGATCTGTTATCAGAGGCGTGCAAACAAAGTACTTGCAAAGTTTCATGAAAGTAATAAATATGTGTTTTAAAACGTGAAAACCGTGCCATTAAGGGCGTTCTTAACTGCCTTTTACACCATTTTGTGCGAGTAAGAACATCAGATCTGCAATCAGGGGCATGAAATTGACTAGACAGCGCTATTTTTTTGTGGACGTACTCAAAGATGTAGTGTGAACGTTTTTTTTTTTTGGTTGTGACAACAGTTCCCCACTGTCCCCACCATTTTTAAAACTTAAGAATGTCCTTTCCTTTGTTCCCACACCAACCCCTTTCCATTCGTGCAATCAAACCTTTTTCACTCGAGATGTGAATTAAATCTCCGCTACCTATCGGACTATAGAAAACGATTTCATCTGGAGAATTCCTGATCAGGCCTCATCTAGTTATACTTTAACTAAAAACTGATGCCAGTAACTTTCCTTTCCAGAACAAAATTACACACTTTAGGACAGCATTGCACCTGGTTACATAATAAGCACGGCAAAGACTGTGTATAGGCTCCTTTTGTTTGATTCATTTCTTTAAATTCAGGGGATAATCCCATTCTCAGCTCCAATATCAACATTTACTTCGACTGAGGGTACAACCTGACAACTATGGCAAGTCTAATATGCAATAAATAGAAACTTAAAAGAAGAAAATTCTGGATTATCAGTCCATAACCTGGATTATCGATGATAATACAGGTTCATCGATCGAAAATCCAGGTTTATCAAAACTGCATGTGACATACCCTATCCACCGATAAACCTGGATTGTCAAAATTATTTTGATAAACCTCGATTATCGACCAAGAATCTGGGTTTATCGGGGATAATCCAGGGTTATCGATTGATAATCCGGCGTTATTACTTGATAATCTTGGTAGAGTCCAGAGCAAAACCAAGGCGAGGGCCCAGAGGACAATCCCCCCCCCCCCCCCGAAACTGGCGTTTGAGACTTATAATGGGCTTTTTATGGAAGGAAATTGTTATTAATTTTGTTTTCAATGGTAATACAGGGGCTCACTTTTTAACCCTCGTGGAGTCCTTGACAATTAGTTGGAACCATAAAACATGATTAGTGGTTCTTATGGACTTATGCAGATTTTTGGGCTTTTTTATACAACATGTGTCAAAAAGGCCGAGCAAATTTTGTCATTGAATGAATTTTCATCTTTTATTATATTTTACAATACGATTTCTAAAAAATACTTTTGACATACCCAAAACGATAACTGTTGAAGACGTAGACGGTAATGCCTTCTCTAAGGTAGTACACACGCCATAACGGTCATCTCCACATGCAAGGCATCGTCATAATTGGCACCACAGATTATCACCAAGAAAGGCCGGCTCTCAATGACATCTTTACCCAATATATGCAGTAAAAGGCAAAGTTAAAAGTTAACGCTAAGCTCGTATTTCTAACATGAACATTAATGTTTTAATATTCGAAAGAAGAATAAAAATTTGAAAAAGAAAAACGAACTTGATTAAAGTGCAAATTTGTATTTTCAAGTATTCGTATTATTCGTATTCGTGTATCATTCTTCCACTGCTGTATTATTTTATTTTACGTCTCAAAAATAATCAAAAGCTTCATTGCTCGAAAAAATGATCAACGATTGACGGAAGGGAGGGGTAAAGTACCCAGTGAACTTCATCCGACCTTGTCTAGCATGCCTGTGTTTTGAATACTCGGTGGGAGGGTTAGTTCCTCTTCTAGTTCAGCTATCATAGTGATGTACAACCTTTCCCGGGGCTGCTGTTTGGCTCTCCCATCCAATCCCCTCTTTGATCAAACCACAGTCACCATAGCATGTCTCAATGCTTTGAAGTATTTCTTCTCATTTATACAGCGGTGGACCATGTCAACTTCACATCTGATAGCGCTGTTCGTCACAGTTCCACTATGTTTATCGTTGTCGGTAAGTACCCTCCACTGAAACTAGCTAGCACCTGAGTGCTTGTACCAATTACTACTATTCTAATGTTTTCCATTCTCTCATAAAACAAGATTTGTTTACTTTATAGTGGATAAATACACTAATTAATTGTTGTATCAAACTTAATGAATCGTTGCTCTGTAAGTCATCAGTTAACTGTTTCAACCATATAAGTGTTGTTACACTATGACTGACCTTCTACGGGTAAATTTAATTGTGACAAGGGGCGAGAGGGGTCCCGTTACGGTAAAGGTAGTGATGATGTAAGGGTTAAATACCTAAATCAGGCTTTTTGTCGCATCTTTGTCACGCATCTTTGCCAAACCTTTTTATTTGAATACCATATTTTGTCATGACTGTGTGCCGGACCATTGAATGCGGGAAGAAATGATGACGTTAATTTTAACCAACAGTTTTTTTTTTCTAACCGAATCATTATCACATGTTCAGAAATCACTAATTTTGTTAATTATATTGTTCTTACCATCTATCATAGGATACTGAAGTTATACCATGCCATGCAGGAGACGATACATGTCCGCCAGGGTAAGTGATGCTTGCAGTCATTCCCTTGCTACATTACATTCCGATGTATGTAACAAACCATGCAATAAGTGGTGCAGCAAAGGAGGGAGAAACTTGCCACAGACTGGAAAAATAGAAAAATTGACGAAATAATATGTTCTTTTCCCATTTCTCAAAGTTTCCTTTAGAACAAGACCTTTTTATGCAAAATCCGTGTTTTTATACAACATGTTCCCACAAATTCCGTGTGTCACTACGGCATTAAGCTTTCTTGATTCGCGTTCCACAGAAGTCCCCCCCCCCCCCCTGCTGCAGGCGGCTGAATGTGTTGGGGGTCATGATCAGTGCACTGCAGTGGATGGACTATAAAACCATGCTTGGAACTATTATACAACACACGGGCATTCACGTCTTTTTTGTAACGGGAAATTAGAAAGCGATGCAAACCAAAAAAAGTATACCTGTAGGTCATGGAAGATGTATTCTATTATTGTCAACAGAATTGAACGATGACACTTGAAAGGAATTCTACTCATCATTCAGTGTACTTCAAAGTAATCTAAATGGATGTATATTGTTTGCCTAAATGACTCTGGGTTTTGAATCGATTATAGATGGACCGCCCTCGTTCTAACACCTTTTCTGTAGTGACTCATTTCTGACAATTCACTGTTACCCGTGACCCGGGAGTCCATGGGCATCAATCCATGGTCAGTGGTGAGAGGACAAACAGTTTAAGTTGGAATTTAGAATCCTATGTGACAGTGGCGGGGTTAATAGGATTATTTAACATGGATGGGGGGGGGGGTGACTTGAATATTTTCTCCTGGAAGTCAACTTTTGAAATTGTAATTCATCTAGATTTTGTTGATTTAATATCCCAACTAAATGGACTTAAAGTGATGTTTGATTTATATTCTATCGAACCTAAGCAAATAAAAATCTAATAATATAATTATAGAATGCGGAATAGAATACGAACCAGAAGAGAATTAAATGTGTCTGAGCAGATCAGTGAAGGGAAATGCCCTTTGATATTCTGGTCACTATCTCTTCACCAATTGACGCCCTATACGACTATCAAGTAATACTACACACTACTACGAGCGGGTTCAATGGTGAGGTTCAACAAACGTCTTGCCATATATTGTTACTGTGAAGATCAATTGCTCATTTAGTAACTTTATTTTAGTAGAGGCAAATGTGTCAGGCATCTAGATTCAGTTGGACGTTCTTTTTATGCTTTGACACTGTATAGTATACGGTGCATAATGTCCATGCAGGGTCGCGCCTACAACGGCTTTACTTGTCTAGAAATCGTTTGCAACCCACGCTACCCACACAGTTCCTCGGAACAGGAAACATTTTGGAACGCCACCAATCTTATGAAAACTGATGGTATAGCCTACGCTGTTGATATACAGACTGATGTAACTTAGACTGATGTTGATAGAGACTGTATACCCTAGCAAGCCCGACTAAACACTATTGAATCACTGGATCTTTTGCTGTGACAGGGTAATGGAGTTGGGGAGAGACTATACCAATGTCTTCATAACGGTATATACTTGATATAAGTCTACCTGAAATAAATGCATGCATCCTAACCCTAGCTCCCCCAAGAAGGGGAACGTTCTTCAGCAAGAGCAGAAAAAAAGAAAATGAGTACAGTTGAAGAGTTGAATCTACAGCAGCGAAACTACATTCAACGCATGAATGTGATAAATACTATAGCAAGGTGATGATTGACAAAGTAAACAAGATTTCCTCATGGCAAACAATTTTATCGCTCAATTCCCACGTCACGGGGCTGAACAAAGACCTCAGTGTCCAGAACCATTACTCGTTTCATTATACTGAAGGTAGAATACAAAATGCACCAAACAAACAAACATTATTATAATCATAATTACTAAATTTATACAGCGCACTTAGTAAAACTTTCAAAAGCGCTTTACAAAAAGGTACAGGTAAACGAACACCGGAAAAAAGAGCAGAAATTATTTACAAAGTGAGGTAACTTACGCCTACATGTAGTCACGGAAAGCAATGTTGTACAAATACGGTTTAAGATTTTTCTTGAATACGCTAAAAGATGTGTTGAGCCTTACAACGGGAGGGGACTCATTCCAAAGGCGAGGACCTCATACTAAAAAACTACGATCACCAAAGGTTTTGCACTTAGTACGAGAGACCAAGCCTGACAAATTTGAGAATCTGACCGCAGACTATATCTAGTGCATTGTTTGCGATGGAACATTTCGGTTACGTATTTATGGGCCACGTCATTCAGGGACTTAAAAACCAGTAGACAAATTTTGAAACGAATCCTGAATTCAACTGGAAGCCAGCCTGCAATTGGAATCAAATTGGGGTGGATGGTGTCATTGCACTTGCAAGGAAAAAAGACTGATTTCTACAGTTGGAGTCTAGTAATTAAGAGATTAGAGATTAAAAAAAAAATAGAGAGAGTTACAATGCATCAATATTACTATGAACAAGACCATGAACCGATTACAGGCTTCAGAAGTTAAGCTACTCCTGATAGACCCAATACAAGGAATTATTATAAGAGTCACTTTTACATTTAGCAGTTATATGTTTTTCGAAGTTAAGATTAATATCAAACCAAGCACCGAGATTTTTAATACTGCTGCATGATATGGTTTCACTGACAACAACGATGGAATGAGAGTTAAGCTTGTTAAGCTGTTGTCTGGATCCCAAAACAATATAATCAGTTTTGGTATCGTTCGTTTTTAACTGAAAACATGCCATCAAACGACGAATGCCATTCAGACAGTTTGGCATAGCCAGTATAGCAATAGTCTTGGTCAAGACTTGGTGAATCTTTCCCCCTCCTGTCCACATTCCAACAAAGCCTGTTGTTACCGCTACCCCTCCCTCCCCCCCCCCCTCCCCGGTACGGCCCCTTCTGTGTACTGCTCTGAACTGTTATATCCTCGAGTTGCTTTCTTTCCCGGGTTGAACAGTGATCTACTCTTTTATCGTAGTAGGCGCGTGCTGTATGAATGAGTTAGTAGGATGCCATTGGATGTTTAATGGAAGATGAAAATACTACCATCGTCTTAACACAAGACACAAGACCTGTTACACTGCAAACTTACCACCCCATCGTCAGGTCCTGTCTTTTGATTATCGGGCCTTAACCTACCAACTAACTATGCATTTTCATTCCTGATTGTTTCCCTTTTTTTTTCAAAATTAAAAAAGAAAAACAAAACTGAACAAAACGATGGAGGGGATACGGCAATATACAGGTATAAGCTAGGGCAGGCTTCCTCACATAGCGGCGAGAGCGCCACTTGTGGCGCGTGACGTGGTTTGGAGTGGCGCAAAAAAATACTGGGAGAATATCTCAGCTAATAGTTCTGCAAAGTGATGATGAATTGAAAGTTTTACACGGTCACAAAACATCAGCGGATTTCTGGATAAGTGTTCCACAAGCTTGCAGTGAGCTGAAATCATTGTCCTTGAAAGTGGTGGGGATATTCGGATCCACCTATATCTGCGAAATTTCCTTGAGTAACATGAACTTGAACTTTATCAAGAACAAGTTTCGAACACGACTGTCTCACAACCACCTGCAGGACATAATGACAGTATCTACAACTACAATTGTTCCAGATTTTTTCAAGGCTTGTCAGATCATCTAAATGTCATTTCAGAATGGTGGTTGGAGAATGTTTCCTTGTTGGTTTCTTAATCTGATGCAAAGTTCCCACATTCCACAAGATGATTTATCAAAAAAATTGTTAAGTTTGGGAAAAATTTTGACCGGGAAAATTGAACAAACTTTGCACCATTTTGAATCTAAGCCCCTTCTGAAATTCAAAAATTTTCAAAAGGGGAGGGTACCCCCATACCCTTATACCCCCCAGGACGGCGATCGGTGGCGCAGTATATCAGTAACATTTGTTAATGTGGTGCTTCAGAAAATTTAATTGAGGAAGCCTGGGCTAGGGTATCAACAGAAAGTTTAACAACTCACACGAAGGGGTAGGTGCTTCGATATCATAGTCAGACCAACTAGCAGTCTTAACAAGGCCATAGTAACATATAGGCAGGGTCGTAGCTATGGGGTCATATCTTTAGGTTGGGGGGGGGGGTGTAATGGTTCAACATTCCGACTGACTGGATGTGTTTTTCCAATTGCACGGCGACGCCACCAAGGTGGTTTGACTGTTGGGACATGTACGAATACCTCATCAGGAGGGGATCCAGAGTTCAGGGGTGCAGCCTTCACTAAATAGGTGGTATCAGGCTTGGAGGAATGAAAAAACATTGAGGGGGACTGAATAACGGCAGGACTTTCTACGCGGAGTGCCACATTGGTTGATGAGGTGCATACAAGAACATTTCTTATTTTTTGTAACCCCCCCCATTGGAGGAAATTCTTGCCCGAACCTTGTTACTTTGTATCTAGTCACTGGGATTACTATCTACGCGGAGGGCCGCCATGATTGGCTTGTAGCGGTAGCACTGATAGCCGTAAACAATGTTTCCTAAGTGTTCTAGGTTGAATGTACCCAGCCCTAAAATAAAAAAAATGGTCATACAATTAAGAGAATTTCCAGCGAAACGTCCCACAGAGAGCGATTCAAACCTCTCAGCAAAGTTTTGAAAAACATGTTTGTTTGGTTAGACAGAAGGTGAACGTGGGTAGAATATAAAAAGAAGGTAAAAGGACACTGCCAGGATCTAATATATATACATATTGCCTATACGTCATTGATGTGACATGCAGGGTGCAGCCTATTAATGTTTCGACTTGCTGTTGGGGATGTGGCCTGAGGGTGTAGCCCATTAGCGAGGGAAGGTCTCCCATCTATGTAGAGTGAACCACAAAAAAAAAAACACAAAAAATAAAAAAATAAGGATCTCATGTCTGCAATTTCTCAATTAATGAGAAAAACATTTTATAGGAAAAGGGTAGTAATTTGGCTTGCTCGTATTTAGAATATTTATGCTATCGTAATTTCCAGAAAACTTAATTCAAGAATTTTTACTTTCTACCGATATGAGTTTTCTTTTCTTTTTGAGAAATTTTCAACTACCAGGGAACCTTTTACAAATTGGTGCAATATTTTGCTTCTATTGCTGTCACATTTGCTTTCCAACGTTATGCCAACAGTTTTTACTTTTTGGTGATTACAGTCTTTCCTTTGTTTGCTACAACCTTTATATATTTATTAGCTTATACATATGAATATATTAATTCAGGGAGGCTATGCATGAAGTATTTACCTTCAGACCTGTGCACTGTTTTATCACAAGCCTGTTATCATTCTGAATTAGGGCGTCAAATAAGGTTTAAAAATGAACATTTCATCGAGCAAAATGAAAAAAAAAAATCATTACGGTACTGAAAAAAAAGGAATCCCTGGAAATACATTCAGTTAAATTCTTGCATCACTCCACCTCTCGTAAGTTAGAATTTTTTTAACCCCCCCCCCCCCCCCTTCAAGGGCGACGGCCAGTCCCATCCCATCAGAAATTACTCTCATATACCGACTCTTACTTCAATATCACAACAACTGTTGTGACTATGAAACGTTTTCCGGGAACTGTTCGCATCTTTGCCTCGTCTGGAAAAGTCGCAGCAACACCACTGCATGGGAATATTCAACGTATAGGGCATTTACCCGCATTCAGCGTGGTGATTATACAATGAATTAGAAATGTCTTGAAAACATTTCTCGATTGGTTAATACTCCATCTTTATCATATAAGAAATAACGCAAATAGATCCCTTTAGAATGAAAAATACATATTTTAGAAAGTGAGAAAGGTTTGCACGAAAGCCTATTATGACAGTTTCATTACACAAATGAGAAAAAAAGAATTTATGTCATTAAATTTGATAATTTGAGTAAATAAATTAATGATTTTCCAACAAGATAACGTGGTTCTAATAGGGTTTTCGTAGATATGAGTTGTGTATGAGTTAAACTTCCCACGAACACGCCGCTCCTTATCGTCATTGTGCTAACCAACCCGTTCAAGCATATCAAGTTATTTTTGACTCTGTAACTCTCCATGGAGCATGTGTTGGACGGAATGGTGAAGAATGTGCAATTCAACAGATTGGTATACAAGCATGGTTTTAGACTAAATCTGTCATTGGAACTGTAATGAAAGTTTTAACTTTTTGGCTACCGTACAGCCCGAAGAATTCGTGCATTCCTTTGTATGTGCAATCATGCGTCAACAGTAGATTCAGCTGGCTATCGTAGCTCGTTGCGTCATTGCGAATCAGCCCTTTAATTGTGCTACGTGCGTGTATTCTGCCTACCTGTACTTGTACCTGTATGTGTTGCCGTTAGAGCCAGTGAAGGCGAACTTAAGCTAATAAGTTTTCACGGAACGAATCTTTGCGTCAAAATACTTTCTGCGGAATAAAGTTCCAGTAAGGAAACAACCACTTGTGTCCGCCTTTTCCTGCGTTGGCAATCTACGGCAACAGTGAAAACTTACCTGGGCGTGGCCGATACCTGGTACATCTGTAATACTGCGATGGCTTTCCTTCTCGTGCGATGTGGCAATGGGCCAAGCCTCCAATCCAGGACGGATACCTTTTATATATCAACATGAACACAAGCCAGGTATTTATTTACCTATGTATTTTATAAGTCGGGACCCTGAGTTACGACATTAACATCGTGTTATCTGACTTTAACCGACATTTTCAGCTGTGGAATATATTCAATATGGAGGGTAAAATTACTGAAGAAAATGTTGACGTTCTGATTACTGAGAACCTCGACGACGACGAAACCTGTCCTTCGGGTAGAAATGTGAGGACCAAACTACTGACCGAAAAGGGACTCAGCTACCAAGTAAGTGAGAAACGACGAAAATTTAAGCTGGCAGTTAATTCATGGCAACGGGTTGCTAGAAGATTGGAATTACTCCTCACCGATAGTAAAGATATTTCTTTGATTAAGATGGAAAGAAGTAAATTGGAAACCGAAATAAATTCTGCAGAGCGTTTACTCCAATCACTTGAGAACTACTAGAAAATGAGGTCGATAGTCCCGAAGAAAGTAGACTGAGAATTCTTCAAGCTGATCATTACTCTCTTGTGGAGAAGGTTGGTGACGCAACACGGGAAATTAAGTCTGGACAGAGTCACGTTGGTTCTGCAGGGTCCATATCCATGTGTTCTAAATCAGGTAGTAAAGCCTTATCACGTATTAGCTCTTGTTCTAAAAAACTGGGTTATGCTACAAAGGCTGCTGCTTTAAGAACTAAGTTAAAGTACGTGGATATCGAGGAATCTAAGGCAGCCGAATTAAGGAGAATTAAAACCTTAAAACAGAAGTAGCAGAGGCCAAGTTTAAGGCTATTTCAGACTTAGAGCAAGAAGGGGAATTAAATTCACAATGAGCATCAGATGGTCAGGAGGACTATGAGCATGAATATGTTCAGAAACATGCCTTTGAAACTTATCCTGATCCCAATGAATTTGTTCCCGTTAATCCCACTACCACTGTTTCCACTGCAGAGACAAAGTGTACGTTTGTGCCTGTAACTAGCTCGAATAACAATTATGTATCGCATACTGGGCACCCTACTTCATCTATTAACCAAGGACAAGGTTTAACGGGTCAAGCTTTGAATAAATCTGGTAAGCAAGATCAGGATCAGAGCCAGATTTTTGAGCTATCAAAATTGTTTACTGATCATGTGAATCTTAGCCGTTTACCTGTGCCAGAACCCACTATTTTTACAGGGGATCCATTGAAATATCCTGATTGGAAGGTTACCTTTGATATGCTTATTGGTCAATGAAATATACCTGAATCTTGAGAGAATTCATTACCTGAAAATGTATACTGGAGGAGTAGTTAAGGAAGCCATTGAGAGCTATTTTCTAATTGCATCTCCTTCAGCCTACAAGGAGGCTAGAAACTTGCTAGATCACCGATTTGGCAATTCCTTCGGGATCGCCTGGAGTCATGGCCGAATATTCCTAGACACGATGGTATGCCATGCGTAGGTTCTCAGATTTCTTGAGACAGTGTGTCATAGCTATGGAAAGTATACCCAGTCTAAATGTTTTGAATGATGATCGTGAAAATCACAAACTTTTGAAAAAGTTGCCAGATTGGATGATACCCAAGTGGGGAAACGTTGTTTCCGACTATCAAAAACGATTTACACATTTTTCCACTATTTAGTGAGTTTCAGAAATATGTAATGAAACAAGCTGAGTTAGAATATCATCCCGTCACCTCCTTTCAAGCAATCAAACAGAAATCTGGCTTAGGTCCTAAGAAACCAAGCAAATCTGAAAACACTGCTTGTTCCTTTCGCTGGCAGCAACTCTGATAAAGCTAAGGATGGAAGGAGCAGTACTCCTAGAAATTGTTTTTTATGTAAGGGAAAACATTCTTGTAATCAGTTATTCTCAAAATCGCTCATTGACAGAAAATCATATATAAGAGAAAACCATCTCTGTTTTGGGTGGTTGAAAGTTGGCCACAAATCAAAGTTTGTTGTAGAAATCGAGTATCCTGCAAGATATGTTCGAAGGGTCACCCTACACCATTACACGGTGATTTGAGAACTGCAGACAATGTGGTACATAGAGATGCTAGTATTACCACAGAGACTAACTCAGAAAATTGTGCTAGAATCGATCGTGATTGTGAGAGAGAAGACCAGTCAACCACAGTTAACGTAAATGTAACTTGGTTAAGTCTAAGACTAATGTAAGAACGTCCATGATCGTACTTGTGTGGATTTGCCATGAAAATTCCTCTGAAAGGGAAATTTTAACGTATGACCTTCTAGATACGCAATCGGATTCTTCGTTCATGCTTACAGCCACACGCGACGAGTTGGCTTTAACAGGTACCCCAACCCAGCTCTCGTTATCGACAATGTGTTCGAATAAAAAAATCGACACGTATCGAGTAAGCGGGTTACGGCTTCGTGGGTACGGAAGCAACGAAAGTATTTCCTTGCCTTCGTTGTATACGCGCGATGTGATATCCGCGAATCGCAAACATATTCCGACACCAGATGTCGCTAACATGTGGCCGCACCTGCAGTCTATAGCTCACGAATTTAGTCCCATTCTTGATTGCGCGGTTGGTCTCCTTATCGGTTTTAACTGCCCCAAGGCCTTAGCTCCTGAAAGGGTCGTTTTACCAACATCTAATGGCCCCTTTGCCCAGAAGACGGTCCTAGGATGGGGAATCATGGGGGTTGACGATTCTGAATATGACTATTGTGACGACATTGGGGTGAGTCATAGAGTACTTGCATACGAAGTTCCCAAGTATGTTCCTTACAGTAATTCTGAGCCTAGTTCTACAAAGACCCATGTTCATTTTGCATGTAGGAATAAGGTTAAAGTTAAGGAAGTGGTTACTCCGAAAGAGGTCATAAACATGATGGAGCTTGATTTCAGTGAACGTAAGGTTGGTAGTTATTGACAAGATGACCTCAAATTTCTCTCAATTTTGGAAAAGGGTATTCATCAACTTGAGGATAAACACTTAGAAATGCCTCTTCCGTTTAAGAACACAAATCCCATACTCCCAGATAACAGAGCCTAAGCTCTCACTCGTCTAAACCAACTTGAAAGAAGTTTTAACCGTGATCCTAAGTATAGGAAAGACTATGTCCTATTTATGGAAGAAATTATTTCAAGGGGCTATGCCGAACAGGTCCCAGAGTCCGAACTCGATTTCAACAATGGTCAATTGAGCTATATACCTCATCATGGTGTTTACCACAAGAAGAAAACCAAAATTAGGGTTGTTTTTGACTGTAGCGCCAAATTTAAGGGGGAGTCTTTGAATGATCATCTGTTACCGGGCCCCTCACTTACGAACACACTCTTAGGGGTCTTATGCCGTTTCCTTCGGTTTTTCTGGTGGGGAGGTCGAAACTCCACCTATAGAGTATCGAATGACAGTTTATTTGTTGGGCGCAGTTTCGTCTCCTGGCTGCGCTAATTTTGGACTTAAGTACTTGGCTTCTAAAAATGAGCATAAGTATGGCTCAGACGCAATTTCTATGTGGATGACGGTTTGACATCTATCCCCAGTGAGGACGAGGCCATTGATTTAGTGAAACGGGTTAGAGACATTTGTTCAGAAGGAGGTATTCGTTTGCACAAATTCGTATCGAATAGCAATACTGTCATGAAGTGTCTAGAGACAGATGACTTAGTAAGTAGTAGCCGAGATTTAAATCTCTTAAAGGAAAACGATCATGTAGAGAGGGCGCTGGGCATGCACTGGTGCATTGAGTCAGATCAGTTTACATTTCGCATCACCCTCAAAGACTATCCTTGTACTAGGCGTGGCATTCTTGGGACTGTGAATTCCGTGTATGATCCCTTAGGTCTGTTAGCACCTGTAACTTTACAGGGAAAGCTGATTCTCCAGGAAATGTGTCGAGATCAATTAGATTGGGATAGCCCTATTCCCGATCACCTGAAATCACGTTGGGAACGGTGGCAAAACGGCCTGTGTCATTTAGAGTCACTCCACGTAGCTCGCTGCTTTAAGCCGAACAATTTAGGGAAATTACATAAGGTAGAAATTCACCATTTTTCCGATGCGAGCAATTTAGGTTATGGTCAATGTTTGTATTTGCGTGTAGTGAACGATTCTAGAAACGTACATTGCTCACTGATAATAGGCAAGTCTCGTGTTGCCCCTTTGAAGGTAATGACAATTCCACGATTAGAGCTAACTGCAGCCCTTGTGTCGGTTAAGATTAGTGCTTTTTGAAAGATGAGCTAGAGTTTGATAATGTGACAGAGGTATTTTGGACAGACAGTAAAGTCGTTTTGGGCTATATCTCGAATGAGACACGTAGGTTTCATGTTTTCGTCGCAAATAGGGTCCAACAAATTCGCGATCACACAAATGTTTCGCAATGGGATTATGTTAGGTTGTCTCATCCAGCAGATAAGGGATCTCGCGGCATGACGGCTGAAGAGTTTGTAAGGGACACTATGTGGATTAATGGGCTACAATTTTATGGGAAAGGGAAATACTATTTTCTGTCAAAGAGCCAGACTTAGATATTGACCAACATGATCCAGAGCTTAAAAGGATCCACTTTTTCTCGGTGCAGAGCAATTCGCCAGGGTTAGAGTTAGATAGGTTTGATAGCTTCTCTGGTTGGTTTAAACTGAAGCGAGCAATTGCAGTTTGTTTGAGATTTAAGTCTCTCTTGAAGGATCGCAAGGTAAAAGGAAAAACTAAGCGTCCCATTGATTTTTCCAGTTACAAATCTATCAGAGTTGACGAACTGGAAAGTGCTGAGGACGACATTCTCAAAGTTGTACAATTAGAAGCATTTGGAAATGAAATTCCTGCCTTGAAGTTACTTGCAAACCCCATAGATCGGAAGGGCATCAGGGAAAGAAATGACACTTTAAAGCAAAGTAGTGCGCTATTTCATCTCGACCCTTATGTTGATGACAATGGCATATTACGTGTAGGTGGTCGGTTAAGACAATCTAATTTTCCTTATTGTGTAAAACATCCAGCAATTTTGCCGAGAAATTCTCGTATCTCTAAGTTACTTATTGCTTATTTTCATGAACAGGTAGCCCACCAAGGGCGTAGTACCACCATTGCTTCAATCCGCAATAACGTTTTCTGGATCATAGGTTGCAGTAGTGCAGTCTCAGAGTATATTCATAACTGTGTGACCTGCAAGAGACTACGTGGCAAATTTGAATGCCAGAAAATGGCAGATTTACCGGTTGACAGGGTCCAGCCATCTGCTCCATTTACCTATGTGGGTGTTGATTTGTTCGGTTCGTGGTTTGTAAAAGAAGGAAGAAAGGAAATTAAAAGATATGGTGTTTTGTTTACATGTTTGGTCTTAAGGGCAGTCCACATTGAAGTTGTAGTAAGTCTAAGTACTGATTCATTCATGAATGTTCTCCGTCGATTTTTGTCGGTTCGTGGGCCAATACGCTTGTTAAGGTCAGATTGTGGAACCAACTTTGTAGGTGCTCAGTCTGAGGCAAATCGTGGATTGGATGAGATTGACCAGAGTCGAATAAGGGATTTTTGTTATCCCGTGGATGTGATTATGTGGAACATAAGTTTAATGCTCCTACAGCAAGTCATGTGGGCGGCGTTAGGGAGCGCTAAATAAGAACTGTGCGTAATATTTTGAATGCATTAATGATGCAATGTGGCAGCTACCTTGATGATGATTCGCTCCGCACACTTATGTGTGAAGCTGCAGCAATAATCAATAGTAGACCTTTAGCTGTTGAGGCCGTCAGTGATCCGTTGTCTCCGTCCCCATTGACCCCGAATCAGCTTCTCACCATGAAATCTGACTTGTATCTACCCCCTCCTCCAGGAAATGTTGAAAATTCAGACCTGTACTCAACTAAGAGGTGGCGTAGAGTACAGCATGTCGCTAACGAGTTTTGGAAGCGCTGAAAAGGAGAATATTTACAAAATTTGCAGGTTCGTAGGAAATGGAACCGCCCCAAACCCAATTTGGAGGTCGATGACCTTGTCATCATTCGCGACGATGACCTTCCAAGAGGTCAATGGCAGTTAGGCAGGGTTGCTGAAGTTTTCCCCCGTAAGGATGGGTTGGTTCGCTCTGTTAAGGTTACTGCTGCTACTTCAGCCCTTGATAAGTGTGGAAGGCCTTTGCGCCCCACTTCATCTTTCAAACACCCAGTAAATAATCTTGTATTATTGATGAAAGGAGAAAAACAAGGTTGTTCGAATCCCCATCGGGGAGCCTTAACTTGGTTTGATGTATAATTTTCAATTTATGTGTTTACATGTATTAGTTCTTTTCGTATGTGTTATGGTAATGATTGTAAGGTATTAACGTATTGGATGATTTCTTACCGTCACATTTGATGTTGTTGGGTGCGTCTCGCCTACGCCTGTGCGTTAAATGCGATACTGAAATAATTATTGAAAATGTAATGTAAATTTTGGGGAGCCATGTAATGAAAGTTTTAACTTTTTGGCTACCGTACAGCCCGAAGAATTCGTGCATTCCTTTGTATGTGCAATCATGCGTCAACAGTAGATTCAGCTGGCTATCGTAGCTCGTTGCGCTATTGCGAATCAGCCCTTTAATTTTACTACGTGCGTGTCTTCTGCCTACCTGTACTTGTACCTGTATGTGTTGCCGTTAGAGCCAGTGAAGGCGAACTTAAGCTAATAAGTTTTCACGGAACGAATCTTTGCGTCAAAATACTTTCTGCGGAATAAAGTTCCAGTAAGGAAACAACCACTTGTGTCCGCCTTTTCCTGCGTTGGCATTCTACGGCAACAGGAACAGTATAATCGTATCTTTTTTTGTACGTCTTGCTTTGTCTCGTGGCCCCTCTGTGGAAACAAATAGCATTGATGGCAAAAAATCAACAATACTGAACAATGTTTTCACTCATGTTCTACTTTTTTTAGAAGTTACTGTTCAACAGTTACTCACAGGTGTTGGACTTGCCAACTATGTGGTAACATCGACCTTTTGTTTAATTGGATCCCCAAGAAGTGTCTTTGTGACGGGGGCTCGAATGGCGATCCTTTTGCTATCTGCTCGATTTATCCACCACCTGGTGAGAAACGAAATCTGATAATTCGAAGGTATGATGACATTTTACCGGAACTGAGTCGTCACAAAGTTTTCTTTGACGGCACAAGACGGGAAGAAGTTTGCCCCAAACACCACACCACTTCTGCCATTAGGCCTACTTCGGAACTGAGTGACCTTACCACAGAGGTAACTCATAATGAAATCATATCCACTGAAGCAAAATTCCATAAAGTGTCGGAGGGCACGGTGACCAACATTACGTCAAAACAAGACACTGGAATTATCTTTACTACTTCTGATATGCAAGGTAGATATGATATCAAACAAACTCATGATATGTATATCGGAATAAATTACTTACTAAAGTTCGACTTTTTGTCAGAAAGTACTGGATAATTCTCTCAACTACCTTATTCTCTAACGCTGATCGTTTTTTTTTTTTTTCTGTTCTAGCAAACACTAACAATCACTTTATTAATTCAGAACTGAACAAAAAATACCTCTTATTCTTCAGATATCTTTCCCATGCTATCAAGATTTACCTCATATCCTTCAGATATCTGTCCCGTGCTATCAAGATTTACCTCTTATCCTTCAAATATCTGGCCCATGCTATCAAGATTTTCACCGAAGATCGGACAGGGAAGGAACAATGGTTAACGTTTTCTTCAGTTTGTGTTGCTTTTTTTCATAAGATGTCAGTTTTCACAGATGATTTTCAATAAATTTTCGTTGCAAATTTTATAATAATCTTTGATTTAACTGGATGTGTTCTTTCAAAGATTGGGATTTAAGGAGCCGAAGAGACAGCTTGATAGTGATGATGTTGGTCTTCATCTCGTTATTGGTGGTGATTGTACTAGTGGTAGTCTATCGCTGCCATTGTACTCGGGGAAGAAATCATACAGCAGGTGAGCTACTTACTGCACAAGTTAAACAATTTTATCTAAACAGATGGTGAGGTCGCAGGTCGGGTAGTATATCAGATAAACATGGTCGAAATCAATTAATGTAAAACATTTCTTGATGTAAGTAGAACTATCGTAGTGGCATAGGTAACCTGTTTGACATGTACTACTCAAAAACCTTAACAAATAATGATTCTTAAAGGGCAAGTGTTTTCCCCCCGTTGGTTTGAGATGTCTCATAAACAGGATACACTTCTCTTACATATAAGGAAATCTACAACTGACCGTAAAAACCAGGTGCAGTTGCCATCTTTTCGGGGATACAAAGTTGACTCATTGCTGCCGTTCTTTGACCGTTCTGGGATAGGGTCTGGGATAGGGGTTCAAGGGGAGGTGAAATATATTTTTGCTTTCTCGAAGGGCTTAGATGCAAAATGGCTATATTATTTTTTTGTGGGCCCACGTGTTGCAAATGTCATGATCTTCGTTCTTTCAATGCATAATTCTTTAAGTTTGACGAAATATGATGTGCAAGTATGCATGTGTACAATGTATATGCCTAGTAATAGAGCATTATGCTTGACTCACTCAAGATTAGGTGTGTCTATCATGATGTGGGCACCGCTCAGTAATCCACCATTCCAATAGATACACAATATCAGTAGCAAACAGCTATATGGCGAGATTATTTTCAGTGTATTCCATCCCTCTCCATCTTTTTTATTCTCTCCTTCATTTTCAACATCGCACATCACGTCCGAAATTTTTATTGCAGGACCGAGGTGGGGGACCCTACCCCCCCTTCCCTGCTGGCTATGCTAGCGTTTAAAACCCAGATTATCTTCTGCCTTTGTTGATTATGCCCTTTTTTGGGGGGGGGGGGGGGGAGCAGGCAATACTTGTCTAAGTTTCCTTAAATCTGTTTTGCAGATAAGAATCAAGTTTCTACTCCGCTGCAACCATCAACGCAGACTAGGCATATAGATGAAGTTACTGAAAACTACGAGATTCTTATCCGGACTGCTAATGGTACGTTCCGACGACTAACGCCATTAAATACAATGACAAAGATGTAACAAATAGACGGATGTAAAAAATAGACCGTTGATTTATTATCAGTGGTGTCAACAGAGGAAGGGGGGGGGGGAGGCGGCGGAGTGATCACAAGTGGTTTGAGCCAACGAAGGATCTTTTTTTTGGCAATAGAGAAACCAAAATGCACAAATGCATTGTGGTTTCTATGACTTCATTATGAGGATTTCTATGAATTTGATATATGATGACTGATGTGTATCATGTCTCAACATAAACAACAGTATATTACCCTGATGCAACACCTTCACATTCCACATATGAGATCTGCTCAAGCTTCCCTTCTTGAGAAAGCATGTTTACAAGGTTTTCAAAATTTGACCCCTGTTGACCCCAAATGACCTCTGACCACCACCAAAAACAATAGGATTCTTCTATTTAATATAGTACACCAGCATATCAAGTATGCGATCTGTCCAAGTTGCCCTTCTTGAGATATTGTTTACAGTTTTCACAACTTGTTCCCTGATTACCCTAAATGAACCCTAACCTCCACCAAAAACAATAGCGTCCTTGTACTCAATGAGGTACAACTGCATACCAAATATGAGATTTTTCCAAGCCTCCCTCCTTAGGATATTGTTTTTACAAGGTAGAGAGCATCACCGACATACATACATACACACACACACAGTATGCATGATTACAAAGGTTGCAATTATCATCAAAACCAAAAATGTATTGCGTGGGGGAGTGGGGAGCAGGACCAAATTGTTTTTTCTAGGACATAACAAAGTAAGTCAGAAAACGTAGAAATATTACTGTGTTGACTTTTGTACAGCAAACACCTTGTAAGAAATCTTCAAATCGCTATTATTACTTAATGAATTGCAACCATTTGGAGGATGCTCATGAAAATGAAATGCCCCAATGCAGCAATTAACAGTTCCTATAGCCTCCTACACCACCACTTCTCTAAACCTGGCCACAATGCCACGCCAACCCAAGAAACTTAGTATGTTAATCTCCCCCACATTTCAACTTCAAGGAATTAATTATTAGTGACAACCGTCGCCTCAATTTCTTTTCCTATTAGCACTACCCAGCAAGGAGAGGTTAAAAGAAGTGGATTGGGCTAATCTTAAATCACCATTAAACTCACTCCTTCAAGATGTAACCTTCAAGAAAAAGTATGTGACTGCTTGGCTAAAGCTGTCGCCTCAGAAAGACACTGGGTATGAGAAAACAGTAGACAGAGTATGTCTTTACCATGGTGATGATCTAACAGCATCGTTAAGAGGAGCAACAGAAATCTTTGAAGTCAACAATTACGACGCATTGAAGTCCACGTTGATGGATTGCTCTATTCAAAACGAGATACACAAGTTAAATTTACAAGTCCAACGCGAAGACATTTTCCGACTTTTGAACATTCCTGCGTCTGTAACATCAGATACACAAGCTGGATCTTCATCGGGTGTCAATCGGGATTCGAAGGTGTGATGAAAGTTACTTAGCGCATTATTAGTCTTCGTAAATTAGCCTTTTGCAATGTACGAATTGACTTATCGCTCTTTTGTCGCCATGAAGGCATTCTCACTCTGAGGGGTATATAGCCTTCATCATTGTATATATACATGACACTGAATGAATTCATCCACGGTAGATACGATGAATAAAACCAAAGTTAATGACAACACTGCTTATTCCACTGTGGCATTTTGGTCTACTTCGCAATTAGAGAAAATACCACCATAATTGCCTGTTCAACATCTTTACACAAATTCAATATTATCCTCCAGTGAAGTGTTAACTGGCTAACTTTTCAAACATAAAGTAATGTAGTTTGAGTATATGAAAATATTTCTGGCATTATTATTATGTTTAGCATTAATTTTCTCTTTCCATGCAGTGTATTTGTACCGTGTATATGCACCGTACAGTGAAATTTTGAGAGTCAGATTCAAGAGAGTACTTGTGGACTCTGGGAAATTTTTGTTCCATCTTGGCTACCATACATTTTCTATAAATTCTTTTGTCTATGAAACAAGGGGAAGACATGGAGTTGTTTCAATATTTGTAAGGTCATCCTCTTGTTCATTGAATGTTACCTATGTCAATCATTCTGCAATCAGCTGACATCAAATTTGTTACCTAGATCTTTGCAAATTTCCTGAATATTAACTTATACCTTTCAAATTAGCATGGCAATACACAGCAAGTCAACTTGAAATTACCTTGCAAAGTAATTGTACCCTTTTATCTCAGGAATTGTGGTTTGCTTTTTCTCTACTATGTGGAACTTGCCTATTTGTGATTACACAGAGCATGTCAGTTTCAGACTTTCATATCTAACTGACATATTTTCTGGTGATGAAACTTCAGATCATGAAACTTTTCCCTACTCCAATCCCACACTTTCCCAATCATATACCATAATTGGAATCTCCAGCTAAAATACTTTCAACTAATGTTTTATTGATGTTGACAACCAAAACTATTGTGACATATCATTATGAAGGCCAGGTTGATGACAAATACAACCAGAACTGAATCATTAACACACAATCCCAACTTTCAACCTGTTTAGAGACTTCATATTCTCTTAACATCCTTGACCCTCTTGGCTAATTCTAACTCAACAAGTACACTAACATTTAATAGACAATCAAACACACACAAGATGAAAAAAAAAAAATTGATTTTAAAGTATTTCATCTTAATTACACATTTTCTATGATTCATTCTACAACACTTATCTGTCGTCATATTACTAGATCTACATAGCTTGTTGTTTTACAATTAAGAGATTAAAAACCAAGCATCTGTTAGAGTGATACAGTCAACTGCTCACAGGATCCAGTCAATCAACCAGGTTTGGTGAACTGTGAGATTACAAACCTTCAACCAAACACCTCTACTCTCCTTTGGTACATCAGCCACAGAGTACTGGCAGTAAAAAAGATATTTCATGAACCATGTGGCAATCTACCAGCCGATTGGTCGCTCCCTAAAAATCTACTAGTAATCACTGGATTGCATACCACAACTGTTGGTACTTCCTGAAGGCACAGAATTCATGTCAAGGCATATGTTACATATTCATCAGTAACAAAACTAATGCTAACCAATTATAGATCACATAAACCACAAGAAGTAACCAACATTGGTTCACCACAAGGAGAGAAGATTCATAAATATTTGTAACAAAAGCTACACCAGTGGAATTGTCACCTGCAAATATTATGTCCTGCCTCCCACCACCCATCTTGAATATCCCCTGCAGCAAGTCTCAAAAAAGTCCTGCCTCCTACCGCCCAAGTTGAACCTCCTGAACAGAAAGAGAAAATATGAAGCTTAAAGGTGAGCATCCACTAGAACATTCAAATTAATCAAGGCCATCTTGACCCCCACATTGACTAGTGTTAGTGTTAACATAATTCCTAGCAGCTGATTAGACATGAAACTGTTCACACTGATTAAAAAAGGAAGTTATCAAGTAATCAAAGTACTTCATTGAAGTGACCAAGGTACCTTCAAGTTACTTAGGCACTTAAAGGGAAAGAGTGCATTTAGAATAATCCAACATGGCACACAAAGAAAATAGCTTTAGCCATTATTAAACTATTCAGTCTAACCAATTTATATCTACAAAAGCTTCATTTCTTCAAAAGATTATGCAGGTGATGAGTACTGGCAGATGTATCATTTGAATTTTGGAAAGTTTGGGTGAACAAATTATTGTTGAGCAACAACTGACTTTCTAAGGAAAACTTTTGTGAACAGAAGGCCACTCTACTTGATTATTTCCAATGACCTATCATTTTATATCCACACATTGGTTTTAAATATATGATTGTTTTCTGTGCAACAACTTGTATTAACGCAAGAAAAATTTTCCTTTTTTGTCAAAGTATGCATGCATGTACGGATGTGTATATGTAAAGACATGGGTTTGAGTGTGCATGCAAATAATACACACTATAACTAAACTTCCTTTAAGCATACAAAACATCTAAAACCTTTATAACAGGTCTGCTGAATATTCAAATCAGAAAAACCATGGATGTCAAGAAAATGCGTATGCTGCTGTGACACTTTGCTTGACCGATCACATTAGCAAGACTGAAAGCTAATTCATGAATTATGCAAAATATGAAAAAGTAAAAGAGATTGGCATACATGAAGAAACAACAGAAATGGGTTGGTGTTAAATATTGCAGATAGATACAAAAGTGGTTCAAGTAAGTAACAGTAAGAGATGACTACACCAAACTTATCTTTAAAACTTACAACATTTAAGAGATTGTAAAGTTTTAATGGTAAGTTGGTAGTCACTGTGGATCACATGCCTTCCAGATTCTGGACTTAAATAAACTTTCACTTAGTGATCAATTCAGATTAAAACTGATTCACAGAACATGAAAATTTGAGAAATATTCAAATCAAATGTGAGCATATTGGTAACTGACAGGGTCTGCCATACTGAAACTTTATCACTGATACAGTGTTGATGTTGTTTGTCAAGTTAATATCCAAATCTGGTGCGAAAAAAAAAACCTTTCACAAGGACTTAGGATCATTAATTGCAAAACTCTACTTCATGTTTATCTGTTGCTATATACTCTTCATTGCATACTCTTCATCTGTTTTATTTTCAACTGCTAACATGTCATGTGGCATCAAACTTCAGCCAACCACATTATATGGGCCCACCTTCAGATTGAGGTGTTGTATGTATGCAAAACGGATTGGAAGAATACATTTATGACAAAAATCAGAAAACTGAAGGTAGAAAAAAAAAAATAATGATGACATCAATCTGATTCACTTTAATGTTTGTGAATTTGAAATTAAACATACATGTGATTCAAGTGAATAACGTTATTCATGTTAAACACCAACAAGTTACTTAGAATGAGTGACACTTGTATGCCCCAAACAGCCTTTTAATATTTCATAGCTAGGACACTGCTGATCCATAAATACAATTGCAAATGAAAACAATATCCAGTGCACATAAGCAATGAACTCAATAGAACCCAGGAATGTGACAGTTCTGTATGTCTGCACATTTCCACATTTCCTACAAGTGGTACATGTTCCCTATCAGTGCATATGCATTTTTACTATCGAGGAGTCACTGATGAGCATTTTAATAATTTGTTCGTTGCTTTTTCAAGAATTTCTGTTACTCCATGTTCGTTACCCCATGTTCGTTACCCCATATCCATTACCCATTTGTTAAGGACTGACTACAATGTATTGGTGCCTCTAATAACTGTACTGACAGTGGGTTTTAGAGGGCACCATTCAACATTTCTTAATACTGACAAATTTACTGCTGGCAAATGATTTGGATAAGAAAGTAAGACAAAGATATAAGTATGAATGCAAATTAGCTGGGGGTGAGTATGAATACTAACAGTAGAATTTACAACTGGTGGGGTGAGTATGAATACTGGCAGCAGAACTGATGACTGATAGCTGGCACTGAGATTAAAGTATCCATACATGGCAAAAATTATGTTAGCAGTCATCAGTTGCTTTCAAAGCACTGATCCTCTACCATTGTGAGAAACCTAACTTGCAAATCAGGTACATTTGCAGCAATGCAAACTGTTAAGTGTGAGATGAAATCAATAGAATATTTCCAAAGGAAAGATTATCTATATGATCCAGTCAAAATGAAATTGTATAAGAACATTGGAAAGGTCCTACAAAACATACATAACAATGAAAGGCATGGAAACTGGAAGTAAAAGAGAAGAAATTGGAGCAGAAATGCACAGCACACAGCACACAGCACAGCACACATGTAGGAAAGAGCCCAGGGCACTATGGTTCCTTGTGTGATGATTATGGTAAATAAACAGTAATCAGTTCGTCTAAACAAAGATTAATCCACAATTCATCCCATCCCAAAAAGTGTGGGCCCCATTTTGTCTATAAGAATGCTGATAAGCCAAAGGTACTCAAATACTAATCTGAAAAACCTTCAACACTGTGTTTTATGTTTTATGTGTTAAATTGCTTTGCACAATGTAACAATTTATGATCCATATTTACATTTAATTATAAGGCCAATTGTTTTTTATTTATATCTCATCCTACTTTCCTCTGTTAAGTCAGAGGGTACCTAAGCAAGTGTCACATATGTTTGTGGAGACCCATGAGGGCAATTATTGTGGGCAAAGGGGTGGGAATAAAAGGTAAATTAATGGCTGGGATATTGAGTTAAATAAGAAATCTAACATATTAAAAGGCAAGTCTCAATGACATGCTTGTCTTACAAACACTTACTGGTATTTAAAAGCAAATTAAATAAGCACCTACAAGTTTTTTTGTTAGAAAAGACAATTACAAATACAAACAAAAACTGAGAGAAATGATGTGAAAACTCTGAGCTAAAACTTCAGCAAAACCAAGATGCCTGCAAAATCCCAAACCAGTGGGATAATCTGAACCAAGAACTGGCATTTAATAATTACATTAATATACAAAAATAGCAATGAGAACAACGTAATAAATTGTTCAAACAATCAAAACATAAACTAACTGATATAATTGACATGGAATCTCAAAAAGAATAAAACCACTGAAGAAACCAGATAACAATTTCATCCAGTCTGAATATTAAAACACTCTTGATAACATAGTTGTTTATGTTAACAGTTTACTCAGACTTTGGAGAAACTTTGGTGCCAGCATTTATATAGGCAACAGCTAATGCTTTTCAAGGTCATTCATGTTGCCAGACATATTTCAACAGAGAGGTAACATATTTCAGTTTCCAATTATGTATGACAAATCCTTTTGACAACATTTGATCAATAAAAAAAAAAGCATGCTTGGATGTGACAAAGAGGCATATGTTTGACCACACACCTTGACAAAGATGACTGCTATCATTTGCAATATCAAGGTACAACAAATAACTATTTAATCACCTTCATGAAATTCTAAAGCATTTAAACTCTTGAAAAATTGTTAATGTTGCATGTTACAAGAAATCTTCAATTTTGTTCAAACACTGTATTTAATCATCAAAATACCAATTGCATTTCATGCTAGGCAAGAAGCTATGCACCAATTTGAAAAAAAAATTTAATATTTTATAATTAATGCTTACTAGCAGAGTAAGACAGATAAGAGATATCAATGGACTTTACAAGCAACACTAAAAGAAAACATGCAGCAAAGAGAATCAAATTACAACACATGGTACAAGACATAAACATTCAATGTCCACACAAGGCAATGACAGGACAAGATATAAACATTCAATGTCCAAACATCAACACCATTAGTTACTGTTGTAAGGGGAAGACAAAAACATATAACAAACTGAAACAGTCTCTTAGTTACAAACAACTGCAAAAATAGAAAGTTTTCACTGAGCCATTCCTGACATCTTCACAGCATCAATTTTCAGATACATCAGCTACCACTGTACCCACTGGCTGAAAATATCCTCTGCAGAGCTGGTGCCTCTGGCAGTGATTTAAAACTCAAGCCTCAAAGATGAATTAACAAATTAAATGTTTACAATACTGACATAATAGTAAGAACAAGAAAATTTGTCAAAGAGGAAATCAACAAATGTACAATATCTACAAACATACACAACTGTACATGCCTACTTTTATTTCAGTATGAATAACCAGATTGCCAACATGATGATACTTTCTTACAAACTGTTTTCTTGAACTAAAAGACTCTGATACATCTGAAATAATGATCTCATGATTCATGCTGTATATTCTCTGATATATGATAATGTTGTTCACTATTTGATTCCATTACATTAAATTGTTTGGTCTAGTGCATGAAACCAGAAATATCTGCTATTTTAGATGGAAGGTACCCACCACCACCAGCGCAGTATGAACCTCAAACACCAAGTGTAGTGTGTACCTCAAACACCCAGTGTGGTATGTGCCTCAAACACCCAGTGTAGTGTGAACCTCAAACACCCAGAGTAGTGTGAACCTCAAACACCCAGTGTAGTGTGTACCTCAAACACCCAGTGTAGTGTGAACCTCAAACAACCAGTGTAGTATGAACCTCAAACACCCAGAGCAGTATGAACTACGTACATAGGAGGTATATCAGATAAAAGCAGTAACATTTTTCATGTCATCTATTAAGTTTAAACTGCAACTTATTCCTTAATCAAATCCTGGCACTGTTAATGTTGATGGCTTTCATGGAGTTGCTGTAAGAGTTTATCTATAGTTTCTTTGCTGTGTTGGTCTCTTTCATTCTTCATACATCTGAGGGTTGCTTCCATGTACTTGACGCAATTTATATCAAATGTAAACAATCCATATCTAAGGGCTTCACAGAATTGATGCGAATCTGTCGCAAGGCAAATACTCTTCTGGGTCTTTGTATACTCTGTTGTGTTATCAGCATTCTGAAAGATTTCCTTAACGAACTCTTCTTTGAATGTTCGATTGGCCAGGAGAGATGAAAGGGCAGCCGCAAGATTATTCCAGAAGACTATTGAAATTTGGCAGGTGCATTGATCTATAAGGAAAAGAGGCAGGAAGAAGTTCATTGTTGAGACATCACAAGCCTTGAGTTTCCACAACACTATTCAAAAGACTTAAGACAACTTATCTGAGAAAGGCTTTCTTCAAAATAGAAAGATGCAAGTTTTTAACTACAGCAGGGGGAATGAGGTAAATGATGACAATATTATTAAACTTGGCTGAGTAGAGAAATCTAACAATTCATTTGCTCATACTGTAATTGTATTTTCTACTTTCAAGTTTTGCTTATTATCAGTGAGAGTGGTATTCACAAGGGAAGTTAACAATTTGAAGAAAAGTGAAGTAGAGTGAGCATATTACCAAAATATTTAAACTGATTTTGCATATCCATTCATGATATTATATTCAATGATATTATCTGTGGTGTACCTCAAGGTTCAATTGTTGGACCTCTTTTATTTCTCCTAATATATCAATGGCTTACTGTGCCACCCTGTTTCAGTGTCTCGAGACTTATTTGCAGATGACACAAGTATTTTGTTTAGACCAAAAATCAGCACTTTCAGCTATCAATAATGAACTTCAAGCCATGTTCAATATTGGCTATAAGCTAATAAATTGTCTCTCAATGTTAAGTAAACTAAGTCTATGATTTTCAGAATTGTTCACATGCTTCCAATATCAGCATTAATATGAATGACACACCCATAGCTTAAGCTGATAAAGTAAAATTTTTAGGTCTTGTAATTGATTCTCACTTATCTTGGAAACATCACATTGATTTTGTATGAAGAAAAGTTACTAAAACTATCTATAAGATTTTATGTCAAATACTTCAACACATACTTTACTCCTTGTATCACACATTTAACTAACATTTCACACATTCAACTATCCTATTGCAACATACATCCAGAATATTTTTATATATTGCAAAAAGGAGCACTATGTTTGGTGACATCACAAAATTTTTCCTGTAATATAGTCTCAATTTGCTTTTAATTTTTGACATTTACAAAATGCAGAAATGCATTGTGGTTTCGATGATCTGATTAAGAGAATTTTTTTCTGAATCTGATATAATAGCATTAGTATGGGTCACAACAAGCTACATATGCTTTATATGAAGCATGAGATCTACACAAGCTCCCTTTCTCAAGATCATATCTACTGTTCACAATTTGACCCTTGTTGACATTGAGTGACCTTTTACCTCCATTAAAGACCAACTGTGTCTTGTGCTCAGTGAGATACAACTACATATTGAATTGAACTGAATGACATCTGTCCCAGCTCTCCTTCTTGAGATGTTTACAAGAATTCCATACTGTGAACCTGTTGACCGCAAATGACCTTTGACCTTCACCAAAGACAATGGCATTTTTATATACTCACTGAGATACACCTATCTTAGAAAGTACAGGACACACACATTTCTGTGTAAACAGTGTCAATTTCTCCAAGATCTTCCTTAAATGAGAATAAGTTTGAAACCAGAAAGCCACTCCTTGTGACATGGCTATATTATAACAGACATGATTTATCCACATGACAAGTATGAGATCAATTGCAGTTATTGTTCTTAAAACACCACAATAATAAGCCTTTAAGCCCAAATGACTTTTATTTTGGTGACCTCAAATGACATTTGACGTCCACTTAAAGCAATAGGGATCATCTACCCATTACGGCCAACCCACACATCAAGTATGACATAAATCAACAACACCCTTCTGGAGTTAATGTGCTAGTAAGTCGGGTGATCTCAACTGACCTTTGACCTCCACCAAAAACAAAAGGAGTCTTCTACTTGGTACATACAATCTACACATTAAATATGACATCAGCAAAGGTTAGACTCCTGGCGATATTGTGTTTACACATTTTTACAGTTTAACCTCTGGTGACCTCAAATGACCCTTGATCTCCACCAAAAACAATAGAGATCTTCTGCTTATTATTACCAACCCACAAACCAAGTATAACATCAGTCACGGCTACCCTTCTGGCGATATTGTGTTTACAAGGTTTTTACAACTTGACCTCTGATGACCTCAAATGACCTTTGCCTCTCACCAAAAATACTAGGGACCATCTAATCAGTATGATCAAGCAACACACTAAGTATGGCATCAGTCTCAGTTACCCTCTTGGAGATACTGCGTTTACAAAGTTTTCCCAGTTTGATATTGGGTGAACTCAAATGACTTTTGACTTTCACCAAAATCAAAAGGAGTATTCTACTCACTATATACAATCCACACACCCAAGTATGACGTCAGTCACAGTGAACCTTCTGCAGATATTGTGTTTAAGAGGTTTTCACAGTTTTACCTCTGATGACCGCAAATGACCTTTGACCTCAACCAAAAACAAAGGGAATCATCAACTCAATATGACCAACCCACACACCAAGTATGACATCAGTCACATTTTACCTTCTGGAGATGCTGTGTTTACAAGGTTTTTACAATTTGACCTCTGGTGACCTTAACTGACCTTAAAGACCTTTGACCCCCACCAAAAACAATAGGAACATCTATTCAATATGACCAACCCACACACTAAGTATGATATCAGTCACAGTTACACTTCAGGAGATACTGTGTTCAAAAGGTTTAACCTCTGGTGACCTCAAATGACCTCCATAAAAAACAATAGGTGTCATCTGCTTAATATGACCAACCCACACACAAAGTATGCCATCAGTCACAGTTACCATTCTTGAGATATCGTGTTTACAAGATTTTTTACAGTGTGACCTCTAATGACCTCAAATGACCTTTGACCTTCACCAAAAGCAATAGGGATCATCTACTCAATATGACCAACCCACACACAAAGTATGCCATCAGTAACAGTTACCATTCTTGAGATATCATATTTACAAGGTTTTCACATCCTGACCTCTGGTGACTTCAAATGAACCTTGACCTCCACCAAAAACAATAGGGATCATCTACTTACTATGACCAACCCACACACCAAGTATAAGATCAGTCATGGTTGCCCTTCTTAAAGGAGAATGAAACCCTGGGAATATCTTTATAAAATATGAAGCAGAAGTGTCTGACAAAACACTTGTCAAAGTTTCATTAAAAAATATTCTTTCCTTCCAAGTTATGCACTTTGGAAATCTAGAGAAGGGTGTTGCCATTTTTGTCTCAGTTGAATGTGAACCGACTTGAGTAAGTCAAACTATGATGTCACATAACCCCTGATGGCAGGAGTTTAATGTATTTCTTTGTTTTTGTTTCTCATAATTTCCATGAATGCATATACACTGTACACAACTTTGTGTTGGATTACTGAGGTATATCATGCAATGATCAAATTATTCATACTTTGATTGTAATAGATGCATAACTGTTAAAACTATTTGTCAATAAATTATAAAGAAAAACAAAAGCTTTTCAATAACAAGTGGTCAGGGTATAACATCACAATCTCAGCATGGCAGAATCCTGATTGATTTTTATGAACTTTCAAATTGCAATCTCTTGAAAAGTAAACAACATACGCACATGAAATTTGGTGACGGTGATCACCACATGTTAGTCTTTCATTTGACAGTGATGTTTTATTGTAAAACGTTCTGACTTTCATTCTCCTTTAAGATATCGTGTTTACAAGCTAGCATCAAATACACACACATACATGCACACACTCACACACAAACACACAACGTCACATAGATTCCTTGCCTGCCTTTTCATGAAATCACTGCTTACTACATTAATTACACATTCCACCTGGTTGTAGCACAAACACGCTCCCTGTGCATGCAATGTTTATGATAATTGTTGTTAACCACACACAGCCATCTCGAAAAAGAAAATAGCTCACCAATAACAATGCTGAATTTGAATGGCTTTGCCTCTGCTAAAGTAAATTTTACCACAGCATCTTTAATAATGATTGTTGTTACATCACCATCATCAAATGGGAGGAAAATACCAGCTATATCACTTGAACTCTGTCATCAATTAAGATCTGATACACTCTGCAACAAAAGTATGCATTTGTTTTGTTTTTAACAAAATAGTGAGGAATCCAGATCCAATGACAATATGCAACAATTTACTTGAACGAATTAAGTTGTCAGTGCCCAACACATGGAGGGTGAGGATGGAAGATATTAGGACATATAAAGTAGAACATTTAGAGGAGTGCCGGTGAATTCTTTTACCCATACCCTGTGGCTACAAACCAATATGATTGTGCTTGGTCTCAAATGCCTTGAGTTGGAGTTATGATATTGTGTAGGTTTGTCTTACCACTGTTATATATGTTGAAATATTATCCAAACTTGAGTATACAAAAATTAAGTGCAAAATATGTCATTTTGTTCCTGATGACCCACCATTAGCTTAGCAATACATTAGACAACGTAAAGCACATTTTCAATTGGATCAAAATTTACTTGAAAATGTTAGTCTAGTCTGTTCCTCTACTGTAAGTGTAAGGCAAAGAGCTTAAAAATAAGTGTTGGCTCAGCTCTATCACAGTATGTGTACGTTTATACGTTAGGCTACAGCAAAAGTCCCAAGTCACTCTGAACGGAAATATCTCATAGGCAGAAACTTTCTAATTAAAGTTTGCGAAAATAAAGGGGATTGCTAGTTTGGGGTCTTTTGCACATGTCATGCAAATGCTTTTGGCAGTTTTGACCAATTGTGGCATTTTCTTTTTACTTTCGACATTCGATCCTGCTTTCCTGAACAATTGATAGTAACTACAGAAGTACAGTGCAATACAAAGTGAACACAGACAACAATACAACTTTTGAAATCCAAAGATGGTGTTTTGTGACTGAAATCTCTTACTTTAGGGAGTCTAAAAACTTAACAACATAATAGCAGTTTACAACAGAAAGTTGTCTTTGGAATAAACATTGGTTAGGCATTCGTTCCGACCAGGCTGCCTCAGTTTAATGCTGTGGCATGCATACACGGTGTACACTGTGTTTTGGCGAAGCGCAGCTGCATACTACATGCGTAGTTACATGTGCAGTAAGTACTTGCAACAAATCCATGCAATGTTAACATAGCAGCTGGACTGGTGTGAAAGTCTACCCTCACAGCAGAGGAACATTGCAGAGATCAGTGTGTATAGGTGGATGGGTTCAAAACTGTAGGTGCAAGCTTTCTTTAGCTATTTTTTCTTCTCGCGCTTGTTCGACTGAGGTTTCTTTTTGGTAAGAATTACTGGGAAAACTGGTTCGTGTTTTTACCAAAACATGTTTCAACTTGTAGAAGCGAGATGAAAACATGCATGCAATTCACACCTCTTTTTGTTATTCTCATGTACCTTAGATGGTGGCAAGTACGGCCGTATAGGTAGGTGTATAGTATTTTGTAATATTACTTGTTTGCTCCCTTTGCATTTGTTTTTATGTCTTACAAACATTGTTACTTATTTTGATGTTCCACTGTTGCCAAATTTTTTTTTTTTACTAAAATGCTAATTTGTATTTGATGTGCCCTGCAAGGTGCCCAGCTTTTGTGTACACAACTTGAAGCATGTGTCTTGGAATTTTCCATAACCCCCAATCACTGACTATCTCAATTACATACTTCTGACTAGAGCGTGTGTATACTGCAACCAGTGGTGAACATGTGTTTGACCAATGAAGCACAAGCCATTGTGTGAAGGTAAGAATATGTTTGCGGTTCAGTTTCGTACTCTCTAATCCACTACCTGAGCAAGGGAATGGATATTAACGGGTTTCAACACACATCTTTACTTTTTACTATGTATTATTCATTTTTCCGGGTATACCTGGTAAGTTTGGTGTACTTGTTAGCTGTTAATTTTGATACTGTCAGTGTAGGTGTCCATGCCATGCTCACGTATGCCAGATATATTGACGCAGCTTATTTACAAGGTTTTCACTGTTTGACCCTTGCTGACCTCAAATGAGGGTTGACCTCCATAAAAAACGATGTAGTTCTTGTAGACACCTACACTTCATATGACATCTGTCCAAGCCTTCCCTCTTGAGATATTGTTTACAAGGTTTTCACAATTTGACCCCTGTTGACCTCAAATGACCCTTGACCTCCACCAGAATCAATAGGGATGTTGCACTCAATGTGGTACACTAATGTACGAAATATGAAATTTGTCCCAGATTCACTTCTTGAGATATTGTATTTACAAGGTTTTCACAATTTGACCCCTGTTGACCCCAAATGACATTTGACCTCCACCAAAAACAATAAGGCTCTTCTACTCAATGTGGTACACCTACATACCAAATATTGGATATCTCTAAGCTTCCCTTCTTGAGATACTGTGTTTACAAGGTAAGCATCACAAACACACACACACGTGAACACACATCTCCCCAAATGGTATATCAAGTAAGTGCACCTACACACACGTACATGCTGCATGATTGCAAAGGTAACGATTATCATCGAAACCAACAAGAGGGCAATCCATGAAGTTGCATCTCATCCCTATCGTTGTCCATAATCATTTGCTCTCTCACACGTATGTATTATAGTCGATCAAGAGTTTGATTGAACACCCAGCGCTTCACATTATACACAGTACATGAGTACACATAGCTACAATCTTGGACAAAATACCTTGGGACACCCTGCTTCCCCGTTCAATGTTGGCTGTAGGATTACCGTTCGAAGTGTACATTCACTTCGACAGCCAAACATTGGAAAGGGGCACGAGGTTTCATTTTATCCTCTCACCTAAAATTCAGTATTATGTTTGCAAAGTACGACAAAGTGTCCCAACAATTTTGTCCAAGATTGTCAGAGAATTTCGACACGCCAAAAGCTTGAACTTGAACTCCCATAATACCTTGGAACTTACTTAGTGACATTGTAAGAAAAGCAAAGATACATTGCACCTTGCTTTAACACTACCATACTGTATTATGTGCATTTCTGACCTATGACGCCACCTATCGGGTGAGCACTATATATCATAATCAGGTACCTACCAACCAAGTTTAAAGTTCGTTAGGCTTACTGTCTAGGAGGAGATTGCAACACACTTTTTCAAAGCATTTTGCCGATTAGTAAATTTGACCCGTGACCTCTGACCTTGAACTCTGACCTGAAATATTGAAGGGAGACACAATTGCAAACTGCAGGTCACCTATCTACCAACTATCATCCTCATCACCTTTGCTGACTAGGAGGAGTTGCGGATACAAATGTTTCAAGGTCAAATTGGACCTTTAACCCCTGAACTGGACCTTTGACCTCAAAACACATACAAACATGAGTTTTAGATAAAATCTTGTGTACTGGTCATATATTTAAAGGTCTCATGTAAATAGCCATTTGGAATTAAGAAATACAGCAAAATAAGATTTTCACTAATTTGACCTCTGACCTTAAATTTTGATGCAAGACACAACTTCAGACCATGGGTAATCTAACAGCTTTGCAGTCTAGGAGTTGAGGCCACAAACTTTGAAATTGAAATTTTCTTTCACACAAACCCACACATACACCCGCACCCCCACGCACATAGACACACATCTTCACCCATTTTTACACCTACCCTAATAGGGGTGTTCAGGTTACCTTAAGCACCATATCAGGTTAGACCCCCATGACTCATACATATCAACCATACATAATGCTACCATGGCAAGTGTTGCTATGGCAACTGAGAGCACCGTAATACATTTTAATGTCCCAAAGCAACTGCAATATCTCATCCTGTACCTTACATGTATAGGGATGAGATAATCTACTAAAACCTTTTGTATTTTGAACTAAATTCCAACAAACATAACTACAATCCAAGGGGACACAGTGACTAGTATATGATTAGGTTCAACACAGCTCTAAGTAAAATATCATTTGGCTTTATGGAAGTTATCTTTGGAGCAACCTTGATAATAGTTTGAGGAAATAATATCACTTAAAGTAAATTCCCAATGTTTCAGTCTTACCTGATATGTAAACATTCAAAGCAAATCTCTGTTCCTTCTTTTTTTAAGTTGCAACTTATTTAGACTGTACTCACAAAGCCTATAGGCTGAAAATAATCAAAACTTGAATTTCCTCCTTTTAACTCACTAATTGCTACACAAATAAAGAATACAGAACCTAGTTCATGCAATACAGCACATGTAGAGTGGTCTGCTGTACATACATATAACACAGTGCAGAAATCTTCAAGGTGAAAAAAAAAAACACTTCATTGTGCTATGCCTAATTTCTAAGTTACTGTCAGGTCACAGGTACCATTTTTAAGTTTTCACTGTAGATAGCTCAGATATAGTTCTCAAACATACCAAAATATCAACAAGGCCTGACTTAATCTTGTGTTTTAATGTAGACCAGGTTTCTGGGCAACCTTTTAAGAAATTCAAAAACTCCAAAACCTGATTATTCCCAGTAAAGACTGTTGTCTCACCTTCCCCACCCTGTTGTCTGAATATTTACAATCTTGGACAAAATTGTTGGGACACTTTGCAGTACTTTGCAAATATAATACTGAATTTTAGGTGAGAGGATGACATGAAACACTGCGCCACTTTCCAATGTTGGCCTAGTGAATGTACATTTTGAACAGTAATCGTGTAGCCAACATTGAACAGGGGAGGGGGGGGTGTCCCGAGGTATTTTGTCCCAGATTGTAGGTGAGAGAAGAGAAAAGACAAAATCTGTACCTTTTGTGGCAATAGAGTTGGCACTGTCCTCTGATTCCACAAGAGTAGCTACAATTGAGGTCAGAAAAAAACATGGTGAGCTTCATTATCATAGATAATTTAATTGTGACAACTTTACTTTTAAGGGTTGTAATAATGCAAGCAATCCAGTTGATGTGAGCAGATCATAATATTCTACAACTTGGCTATGTTAGAACCTTCAACAGGAAACAAAGAGTAAAAACCTTTTGTGCAAAGCAAAAGTAATCACTTACTGCGAGTAACTCCATTAAGGTCAGCTCACAGTGAATAACTTTACTCCTGTTACTTTCCTAAAGCTTTCTAGAATTAGGCACATTGTTGGATATCTATTTCAATGAATTTATTTCAATGAATTATTTTCATGAATTATTTCAATGAATTTGTTGGATATTTATTTCAAAGGATTTGGTCACTGGGATGTTCAACTGAGGGTTTTTAACATATTTTGTCTACATATTGAATCTTTCTACCTAATACCAGAAAGTAAATACAAAAGAATATCTGAAGGGGTATTGCTGCACATCATACACATGAAAAATTGTATCGATTTGCTGCAATTTTGAAATGGGACATACTGAGCTTTCCAAAGTATTTGCATCTGCTGTTCATCATTTTCTACAAGCTAACTAAACTTCCTCTTTTCTGTCATACATGATCGGTCTTCTATCACCATGTAGGTACATATTATGTGAATGCAACCACAGCAATGAGAGTTACCATGGATTGTTAGTGAACTATGTCCATTCCACCAGACTTAACTTTCCAGTTGTGGCAATCTGAATTTAAGTACCATAAAATACAACCAGAGGCATAACCATAATGTCTAAATTACTTAAGGAATGATTGGTTCCACATATTACAAAAAGTTTAGAGTATAATCTCCTGGAACCCTTCAAAAAATTCATTTTTGGTTTTGGGTTCACCTTCAAAGTTTCATTTTCAGGGCTCACTGTAGAATTAAAGTCAATAAATCTATCACAAAGTGTCTTAAATATCTGTTTTCACTGAAAATAAATTATTTTATTCATTAAGTTAAGTCATCAACTGTTTCAAAGGACTCTAATGGACACCTACTAGACTGCCATAAATGACTAAAACACCCTCCCTCCTGCAAACCTTAATTACCTAGTTGTGGCTTAAGTGTCTGTTGTGACTACAGCTGTCTGCATTTATGTCTAATAATATTGGATTGGTACATTGACAACTCAAGGAATTCTCCACCAACAAGAAAACTTAACACAATACATGACAATCTTTTCTAACATTCCATCAGTTAAACATGTCGATTTTACCATAGGAAGCTTCATTACGAGTGAAATGACGCTTTGAAAGATGGGCTTCCGAATGAGTCTGAAAATGAGTCTGTGTGACGTAGGAACCGAGAAATAATGTTTTCCATTTTTTTCACTCTTCATTTTTCTGGCAAGGTCTTGCTATGTAAAAACTCTTTAGTTCAGAGATTATCGAAACCCCATGAATGTCTACATTCAGTAAGATACTTTTCGCACATGGAACCAGTGGAGGTGTTATTGTCGTGGACATAAACTTAATTACTGCTAATACTTTAAGACCCACCAAACCGAGCAAAGGTAAACTGTTTAATTAGCTCAAAGGTATTGCTACCTGGTACCAGTTCAATATCATTTACAGAGCAATGTCCTTTAAGTCATCTAATCCTTAAACAATGAGGTAGCTCCAAACAATGCTTTCAAAGTTAGGTCTATGCCACTCCCTGGTGAAACTAAGGTCTTATCACCAAATAAGAGGTCAGAACAGTACTGCAACCCACAGCTTGAGATAAAAATCAACAGCAACGTTCAATCAAGATTTGTCGGCACTACCTCACAACCGATTCATTTCTAGCAGCAGGCTTGTACCTTAAATTTTTACTAAAATCATTTTCCAAATTCTTTGAGATATTTCCTGAAAATGAGAATGATGACTTGCCTACAAAAATGTTTGCATCATGGTAAGAGCTATGAGAGGCAATTGTGGAGAATTCCTTTAAAGGGAAATAGGGCGTTTAGAGTACACCAACATGATGTACTAAAGAAATAACTCAAGTCATTATTAAACCATTCAGTATCATCAATAAACGTCTGCCAAAGCTTCATCTCCCCAAAACATTATGCATGTGATGAGTAACGGAAGATGCATCATTTCAATTTTGAAAAGTTTGGGTGAACAAATTAGTATTGAGCAACAAATAACTGAGTTTCTATCTGTGAGAAACTTATTTCTTGAAAAAAGGACTACTGTCCTTCCTTATTTTGAATAATCTATCATTCTGCAATCACAAATATTGGTTTTAAAAATATGGATGTTTTCTGTAAAGCAAATGCCTATTTCCCTTTAATACATACTTTTTTTTCTCATAAAAACTGATGATGACTCATTCTTCAGGTGAGGGTAAATGTGGCAGAGATAAAATTGAAACAAATTTGAAATATATCTGGTTTAGAATGACTGAAAGCACACATTAACAATACTGTCTAAGATACCTTGTGTGCTGCTGTGAGGCAGCTCTTCTAATTCCACAGCTGTTGATGAAGAGGAATCAGGAGTTCCTGCATGAATGGGACAAAATTGAGGTAATGTAAGAAATCAGATTTGACGTGTGTCTGGTTAAAAATGACTGAGATCACACATTAACAATACTATCTAAGCTACCATGTCAAAAGTTGGCTGGCAAGGCCGCTGCAGGGGCTGGCAAGGCCGCTGCAGCAGCTGGGCGTTTCTAGGGTAAACTCAGTGATAAAGAGCATGTGGCTGCACTGGCTGAACCACTTTCCAACACACACACTGTTAATAGTGGCTGCAGCGGCCTCCCAGCCATAGTGGCATCGGGAATCAATGAAACATGTCATGACCAAACATAACGGTAATGCAGCCGGCTGCACTGGCTGGCAAGGCCTTGTTGCTAAGGTGCTCTTTTGTTCCCAAACTGACTGACAGCCGCTGTAGCGGCTGTGCCAGCGGCTGGGAGGCCAACTTCTGACACGGTGCATAAAAATACCTTGTGTGCTGCTGTAAGGCATCCTAATTCCACAGTCGTTGATGAACAGGAATCAGGCGTGAATGCATGGAGGGAACAAAATTGAGATAATACAACAAACCAAACTGGGGAAAGCATTATGGATGCACTGGTGTAATTAAGCATGCCACCATCATGTACATTAACCTTCACAAAGGTGGTTGTTGACTTAACAGTAGTTATTACCACTAAAATGATACTTATTTTGTACATATTCACAACAGTAAACCAGCATATGATGATACAAGAACACTCACAACTTTTCATCTCTTATGATATTACGTTAAACACTAGAGATGTCAAACTCTCCTTCACTGTGACCTTTGACCCTCCTTCAACACAATTGGCATCTTTCATTGAATATAGCACAGACTGCACATACATTAGAGATCTGCCTTTCATGAGATAATGTGTTACAAGGCTTTTTGTAGTTGCCTCCTGATGAGCACAAACTGCACTAGGTCAAAAAAGAAAAGAAAAACAACGATCCTTTTACTCAGTAAGGGAGCTACACTAATGTACTTTTCCATGCTCCAAACAGTGTTACATAGTGCTACAATACTTTAAACCCTTCTGGGTCCCAATGAGCCTGGGTCCCAATGAGCCTGTGCCCCAATGAGCATAACTAACAACCAAAAAGCCCAAAGGCATTGTGGTTTTGATGATTCAATTATGAATGTTTTGCAAAATTGCAATGTAACAACAACTACATACAGTACATAACATACACAACGAAGATGATCCTTGTTTGAGCTAAAAGGCCTGAGCCACAGAACCAAGTATAATCTATGCATTTGCAATCAATACTGCACTTGGCACTACACCAGCAAATATGACATCAGGACAAGCTCCCTTCCTGTGATAACATGTTTCCAAGGTTTCACTATTTGAACCCTGTTGACCAATGAGCTCCACCACAAACAATAGCCATTTTGTACTCAAAAGGGTACACTATCATACAGTACCAAATATGAAATCTGTCCAAGCTTCTGTTCTTGAGATATCATGTATAAAAGGTTTTTACTACTTGACCCCTGCTAATCCCAATGACCTTTGACCTAAAGTTAAAAACAAAAGGGTTACTTGTACTTGATCAGGTACACATAAATCTTAAATAAGGAATCTGTCAAAACTTAATTTCATGGAGAATATCATATTAACAAGGTTTTCAGTATTTGATCCCTCTTGAGACCCAAATGATAGGGTTCTTGTATTCAATAGCACTATACACCAAATTTATTTTCTGTCCAAGGTTGCTGTCTTGAGATATCGCATTTACAATGTTTTCACTACTTGATCCATAGTGGACCCACAGTAGATCCATATTGCCATCTAATAATCTAATAGTTGGTGGGCTAGAAGGGACTGCCATGTATCCCCATTACAGAATCCTCCCATATTGCCATCTAATGATCGAATAGTTGGTGGGCTAGAAGGGACTACCATGTATCCACCTCACCGAATCCTCCCATATTGCTATCTAATAATCTAATAGTTGGTGGGCCAGAAGGGACTACCATTTATCCACCTCACCGAATCCTCTCATATTGCCATCTAATAATCTAATAGTTGGTGGGCTAGAAGGGACTACCATGTATCCACCTCACCGAATCCTCTCATATTGCCATCTGATAATCTAATAGTTGGTGGGCTGGAAGGGACTACCATGTATCCACCTCACCAAATCCTCCCATATTGCCATCTAATAATCTAATAGTTGGTGGGCTGGAAGGGACTACCATGATCCACCTCAACGAATCCTTCCATATTGCCATCTGATAATCTAATAGTTGGTGGGTTAGAGGGACTGCCATGTATCCCCCTCACAGAATCCTCCCATATTACCATCAAATAATCTAATAGTTGGTGGGCTAGAGAGACTACCATGTATCCCCTACACAGGATCCTCCCATTCTGCCATTAAGTAAAGTCCAGACATAAAGAGAAATGATGTACACACCATCATCAAAGGTTGAAGAAAGAAATAGTAATGTGGATAAATATTATTTTACACTGGTCAAGTGGCAATCAGCCATTTAACTCATCTCATTTTAAACCAAAATGTAACCTAATTTGTGAGATATGATCATTTTAGTGAAAAATTTGCACTGACTTATGTATAACATTGCTATTCCAAATGCTGTTTTCTCAATTTATCTTTTGAGACATTTTCTCAGCTTATTTCTCGGAAAAACATAGAATGATCTGCTGTTAACTCCATATGACCCGACCATATTACTATTTCTGGTAACATCTAGTGCAGTCCAGACACTCAAAAATGTAATGTTCGATTTGTGAAAATTATGGTATACACAGTGGCAGTGATGTCATTTGGGGTGATGTCATCAAAATTTGAAGAAAAAGGCCAATATGGTAAACTATTTACACTAGTGAGGTGGTAGATGATATCAGCTATTCAATTTATTTCATTTGAACCCAACACCGAAATTAATTTGTGCGGTATAATCATAGTTTGTATTAACTTGTGATACTACTTTTGACAAGTATAGACAGTGATTAGTCTTTTGGAGGAACATGACCCAAGCACCCGACCAACAGCCATCTAGGAGGGTCTTGGGGGTGATCAAGGCAAACTTCCCAACTACCCTTATACGCTCTGCTAGTAAAATGATCCATTTGAGGTCAGCAAGAGCCTGACGTCCTCAGACTCTTTCCAACGAGGACAGTGGTAGGCACTGACATCCTGTTGGCAGGCCTGCTCTCTTACCAGAGGTAAAGTTACTCTTCACTGCACCATGCTCTCTACCTTGTGTCACCAACATAGACTACAGTAGATCTAATCTCTAAGAGATATTTTGTCGGAGACGAAATACTGCTGTTTGCTGTCCTCCAGATCCTGCGCGTTGATCAAGGGATCACGGAACTCCTATCAGGAGACAAAAGTGTGCAGTATGCCCAACTAATGATAACCTGCTACGGGGGATGGGCCCGACCGCTATGTTTAATTTGAATGGTAATTAGAGGGACCGGTTCTCATGTATTGCAGACAGAGCATGGACTGTCAATCCAAGGAGCCTTGTCCTTGTGGGGTACGAGCAGTACGATGCCCTTATCCAACCTTGACTATCTCTCAAGTGGTCCTGGAGTCATGGTGTGTCGAACCAGACATCGTTGTCATCACCAGAGGTGGTGCACAGATGATTTACAAGCTTTCTCTGGCTCTGACCTGCTAGGAGGACCTTTGTGTCTTTGACAGGGCAACTAGATTTGGCTTGACGTTGTCCAACCTACACCTGTTCACTTCAGAACTACTCCAGGCTCTGCCCAAGAAGTGATCGCTTCTCTCTGACTATACCCAGGTCCGCCCTGTAAAGCTTCTACAACCTGTTCTCCTGCTTGGACTCTTCAAGTTGCAGCCAATGAGTTCTGATTGGCTCTGATCTCTTTGTGGCACATTCCAATTCTATTGTGATGGAATAGTTGGCTATAAATATACACAACAAAGCCTTGGATAAATGACTAAGTATACATTTATTGTTTACTATTTTCCTTGTAACATTATATCACACACTCAACATCTTTTTACCGTGCTAATTGGACCAATACATCATTTATACTACAAATAGTCTGAGCAACAGCTGCATTGACATACTAAAACAGTACACTATTGCACGTCATGTCAAGCTCCAAGGCAGCCAATAAGCCCATATGGTATTTTACGAGGGCAGTTGTAAAAGTACAACTTCCATATAAATATATCTTAACTAAAAGCATAACACATTTTAACAAAACTACAGCTTTGAAAAATTGCAAGAGGGGGATGGGTGTCTAATGGGGATGGATAGTTCTAGGAAGTCTTTTGTTGGAGTGCCTGTGAATTTTTTTCACCTATGCCTCATAGCTATACGGGAAAATAATTTATGTAGGTTGATGCCAACTTCATTGGATTGGAGTCATGAGTACGTGTTGATTTCATGTTACACTGTTATATATGGTAAAGTACTTCTCGAACATGCCATAACTTTAATACATAAAATAAGCCATCCTGTTCATAATAAAAGCATTTAAGGCTTAGCAATGCATTAGACAACATATAAAAGATTTATTGACACTATGGATAAAGAATTGTTTGAAAATAATAGACCTTGTTTGCTCACAGCATTTAAAGTCAGTGAGATCTATACAATACTGCAGGCTGTTAGAGTGTACCTATGTGTGTTATGCAAAAGTCCCAAACCATTATAGGGAAAAATATCAAGGAGGAGAAAAGTTTAAGAATATATTGGATATTGTTAAGTTTAGGGTATTGTTCAAGTGCCACATAAATGTTTTTGGTAAATTTGATCAACTGGAGTATTTCACAATAATTTTGACACACAACCTTGTTCCCCAGCTGAGTGCTGTAGGAGTCCCTGCAGTACAAAGGGTATATGGCAGTCAGCAATACAACTTGAGAGATCATAAAACATTATGGGGGACTGAAATCTCTCCAAAATAATTTCAGTACTCTCTTTTTTTTATTAAGTCTGATTTCAGGAATAATGCATGCTGCCCAGCTTTTCAGAGACTCAGTGTATACCAAATACACAGGCCTACAGAGTGGATAGGGAGTACAGACTGTACAAGTAGACCTGAATTATTAAAGAGCCAACCAGGTTGATTTCCTGTTGAATCTACAGGCTCAAGCAAATTTCTAGGGGCATCGGGCCCACAAGACCCCATTATTTTGACCTCTGATACTATCTGTAGTCCTTGCCTCAACTCTGGGTCCTTCTGAGCAACCCAATTACCTGCAGAGGTGGATGCAGCTGCATTCCTGGAAGCAAGCTATTTTCCCCTGGATTTGGAACAATGTCAGTTTTGTGGCACCATCTTCTTTGCATCTACAGTAGGACAGATGGATGGTGAAGAGTGATACTCCAGTTTATCCAACCGCCTGAGGCTCGTCACTGATCCTGAACAAGTTTGTTCCCTGTTGGTGGGTCTGCTCAGTCAATCTGCAGGATGCCTACATACAGTACAGGGGAGAAGGCTGTCTCAGTGTTTATTAGTCTTCTATGCTAGTCTAAAGTCTCGATAGGAACCTCCTGACTGGTCTTGCTAAGACCCCTGAAAAGCAAACTGATTATGAGACCAATCCAACTTCCTCTGCTTGTCTTTTTCAGAGCTGACAATCAGGTTATGCCTGACCTCTCACCTCTAAGCGACCTTCCACTGATGGTGCAAAGAGCCCAACTTGTCCTATTCTCAACAGTCCACAAACACTTGTCCTGACAAAGGATGCAAGCTTGGAGGGCTGGAAAACTAACCCAAATGACACTTCTCTGGCACACAAATGGGAGAGTGTCAGGGGGATGGACATGTTGGTAGTCTTCTGGATCCTTTGTCTGGTGGGACTCAACATTCCTGACCAAGTGATTCTAGTTCTTTGTGACAACATAACGGCTCTGTCTACATCAACTACCAGGGAGGCACAAGTTCCTTCGCTCTGTTGTTGGTGACACTGAAGCTGTTGGTGTGCATGGTAGATGACAGACACTAGGAGCAGGCCACTTGACTGGAATGGATAACGTTCTTGTGGACTCATGTCAGGGCCATATTTACCCACATGGTAACTTTATCAAGATGCATTCCTAACAGTCTAGAAGCATGTTTCTCATCATTCTTTCTTGGAAGTTCTGTAACTTCTGTTTAGGCCTGAGAGAACTGCTACCCCTCCTTGGTATGTAGACTTTGGTAAAAGTTTTGCTATGCAGTTACACAGTGTCAAGAGGATGATCCTGCAGTAAATATCATAAGGTTGAGCTTTGACATGGCCACTTTTCCTCTGGATGAGTGAGTCCCAGTTCCCACCAATTTTTTTGGAAAGCTACATACAGTACAGCTCAGAATAAAACGGACGTTAGTAGCGTTAAGCGTTAGAAAATTCCGCTTGTTAACGATAGCTTCGATATCATTGAATCTATGGTAACGCAATTATCGATACTTTCGTTACCAACGAGAATCGTTACCAGCGTTAGGCCTCTCTGCACCTGCAATCTTCACTTCAAGGAACGATTCCATCGTTACTTGCGTTAGACGAAAAAATGGTCAACAACTGCATCGACTTTTTGACATATACAGAAAACGGTACATAGCAACTTTGTGAATGCTTCTTGTGATAGCTGCGTTATTGTGCGGTGTACTGCAGTCTAGTACGAGCCAGCATATGCAGCAGCAGGCCTGCCAACTACATCACTTGCTCAGTTCACTGCATGGGAATTGTGCAGGTTTTCCATACAGTATAGTAGTAGAAGTAGTAAGGTTTTCATACTGTATTTTCTACAGAATCAGTTTAATTTCAGGTAGTGTGGAAAGCCCATCGTAAAACTCGGAGATGGTTTGGTGATCGCGGCTAACATTATTTAGGGTAGATTAAAGTTAGCACACACTCACTCATATCAACAATACGATGCCTAGGCCTGGCCTAGCCTGCACTCAGTGTAAAAATTGCTCGGTCTGCACTAACCATTAGCCCAAATTTAGTATGCGCTGGCTATGTAGGCACTGCAAAGATTCGAGCCTAGCCTAGGTTCCGCCAATGTAGCCTAGGTACTTAAGGTTTTGTTAGTGTTACAAAGTATTTTACTCAGGTAGAGTTTGGTATGCGTACTGTTTACCTAAAATCGAACCAAGAAATGTGCAAAGCCACGCCCAGCAAGTTTTTTGTGTTGTAATTAAGTTATGCTACAGGCTAGGCCTAGGCAGTTTTAACGATAATTAAATTAGTGCATATGGTTTTAAGTCTAGCCGGCTACATATGAACCAAATAACTTGAACGTTCTTCATCATTAGATATGAAAATGACTGTGAGTTAGGCCAGTTTCGTAGTTTAACCCAGCCACTGTATAAAAAGTAGCCTAGGCTATAGGCACAATAATAGTTAAAACTGAACCAGCTATTTATGGCCTAGTGCATGATGTATCCTATGGTGAACTGTTGCATATACAGTCTACTACTCTTGGAAGGTAATAAGGTTCACTTGGAAGGAAACAAGGGACATTCCAGTTTGCAATTCATTTTCACGGGCCTTCTTGTCATCTCTAACATCTCATTCTAATCCATTGTGTTGCTTTGTTCAAATTCACTGTTCGTGCAATGAGCCATGGCAAACCCATCCTGATGAGCCCATAATGGCTGCTATGTTTATTCTAACATGGCAGGCGAGGTCATGAGCTGCTGCACCATAACTACTAAAAATGCCGAAACTAGAAGGATCAGATGGTTGGTGACAGGCTCCAAAATTATCCTTTACATTCCATTTTTGTTTAAATATGACTGCTATTCAGCCATCAACCCATTTTGATCAATTGCCAAAGCCATCAAATTAATTTCGATCCTTCTAGTCGATGGGTTTACATTTCAAACACATACCTTGTGTGTGGTTCAGCCTTTTAGTATCTTTCAGAGTGATATGGAGCAGTGTTAGCACCAAGAATTTAAGTCTGAGGAAGATGCCCCTTTCCATAATTTTTTTAAAATTTGCCGTATGAAAGAGGGAATTTTATATTTAATTGTTTCATTAAAAAAATAGAGGGATTCCCCCTTGCATTTTATTTTGGGGGATTTTGAGAACAGCGGCAGCAGTGACGCATTCCTGTACCTTAATGCGAACACTGGTATGGAGTAGAACCATACTGTCTCTATCTTACTCTATGAAAACATACTGATTCCTTGATGTGGAAGGAGATATATGGTAAAATGGTTCTTCGATAATTCAAAGAAGACAAAATCAAAACCAAAACAATTGTTAAGGGAAGTAATGAAAGGTGGGTATACCAGTTTTATCTACATTGATGATTAAATAGAGGAAGAAGCACACTGAATAAAATATCTAAATATAATAATGATAGTTATGTGATTTTCTACAATACATAAATAAAAAAGATGTTAACTACCACCCCACCAATTCTCATTTTTCCCTGGAATTTTAGAAGATTTGATCACCAAATGGCACAACAGAGGCTGACAGATAATTTCAATGGCATGACAAGTTTAATTATTAAAGCATTCCTTGATAAACAGAGACACTGAAAAATTCAGCAAAGTTCTCAGCGTTCTCCGCGGGTCGAAATTTTGTCCGGGTACTTGTCTCTTAGCTGGTAGACTTATCGACAACCTGGTGGAGGGTCTCAGTGGTACCCCTCCCCTTTGGAAAATTTTTGCTCATGCCAGGGGGGGCTGGATGCAAATTGGTGCAATATTTGGTGCCTTAGCTGGATTGACTATATTACCAAATATTCCTACTTTTAAAGGGTATATTTTTCTTGTTTATGTCAGTGAATTTTCTTCTCACCTTTACCTTTCCCAACGCTTGTACACCTCCCTTTTCATCAGTTCATAAAATGCTCCTTAGGCCTTGTATTTGCCAGATTGTCTTAACTTTAACATGAACTACAGTAGTAACAGAACACTAGTATAGTATTTGACCTCTGAGCCAGTGAAAACAAAGAGGCTCACATGATATATTTTCATGACACTCTTATGTAGACCTGCAAAGAATCTTATTCAAAGGAAGACAAAGCACACGGGCCGTTAACTTAAACCTTATTCAAAATCTCTAGTATAAAATATTTTTATCCAAACATCTTTGCTTCGCTGCCGTACCAACGTTCAACGACATTTGCGTGATCATAACACAAACTCAATGGGGGAAGTCCATTGACTTAAGGGTGTGTGAGGATTTCTACATACACAAAAGTTGCATTGAGCGTGTCGCGAGTTCTGATTGGCTGGTTAACGTCGATCCAATCACGAAACTTTTAACATCTTCTTCTGTAAAATAAGCACATGCCTAGTACGCAAAATTACGTTGGTATTTCAAAATTCTTCCCTATGACAGGATTTGATTAAATTTGTATTATGGTTTACACTATGCACTAATTCAGTACCATCGGGCAGCTTCTGTAGAAAGACGTTTACTGACTGCTGGCCAATTGAAAAAGAAAGATTTTCTCCTGTTACACTTTTGGACACGTGCGTGCAGAATAATGGCCGTCAACCATCATATCGTAGAATGCGAGCTTCGGCGCTGCACGAAGATACTGCAGGCACTATCAAGTGTACAAACCAAAGCTTACGTCGACGTTACAAAATTTAGGTCGGTTTAACACAGTTAACGCTACCAGCAAAGAGCAGAAGTTTACTGCAATTAACGATCGTAGCGTTACTAGCAGTAGAGCATGCTTCTAACGATAGTAACGAAACTATCGTGATCGTTAGTAACGTTAGACTTGTATCGGAAGGAATTTTATTTTCACACGCAAAATTTCTAACACTTAACGCTACTAACGTCCATTTTATTCTGACCTGTACTGGATGTAATTGCCCCAGAAGGTTGAGAAGTTTCTGTGGTAAGTTCTCCTGATATTGATTAGTGGCAATACTTACTTGGAAACAACTAAACATTTCTTTACCACCCATCTTCTTCACAAGTGACAAATAACATCACTGCAGCTATGCATTCCATCATTTTTAAAGTTTTCATCAGTATCTAAGTCTGGACTAAACTAAAGAAATAAGCTGATGATATGGGAGAATCCTGGAGTGGGGCAGGGTTGAATATTGAGCCACTCCAGTCCCTGCAAAATGAGTAGTCTGGCAAGTTATAATGCAGACCTGCTGCCTTTGAGGAGATGACAGTCAAGATATTCAAGTAAAACATGACTATGATGAGCAACATGGGATGTTATGTGGTTCAGATGTACTACCATATATAATGTAAATGATGAAGGCGAGCATTTTGCATTATTTTGTACAATAGCCAATACGGGACATTTCTGAACATGAACCCCTACTTTTGTAACATAAAATCTGTAAAGAAAAAAAACATATTTCATGATTTTGTAAAATGGCCCATATGGCCCACTTCGGACGTTTGGACTCTAAACATGACAAACACCCTCATGGAACCACTTCCATAGCACTAATGTGAACCAACCATGTTACATACAAGCCATAGCAGAAGAAGTACTTGATTTCACAACAGCCCAAGGGCAATATGGTTCCTTGTATTTGGAATATACAGACTGTAAAATGGTATGCTGGAGTTCTTAAATAGCCATTTGAATTAATGCAATGAATTGAAGATGTTGATTCCTACAATATGCAGCAATATCCCATTCATTGTACAAAGCACAAACAGCTGTGAATCTTTCATTTAAAGCCCTACAGAAGGTGTTCTGCACATTGCAATGAGGTTTGTCACATATATACCCCTTTAATATTTACCCAACACTGACAGCATGCCTTAGAAGGAACTGTGCAAGAACAGCAACTGACTTATTTTCTTTCACTTTGTCTTGTCCACCTTTCTTAATAAAAGCCATTTACGATAATTCACACATCAGCAATGAAGCACGAGGTCCAGCTAGAACTTGTCTGGTGTGATCACCTACAGTACTTCCCACAGCACTGCTGCTTTTTCATTTGATCATGAAACTACTACCTCAAGCAGTACTTCCATGATTTACTGGAGGGGGACTGATGGAACATATAAGCACCCATAGCATAAAAATGGAACAAATGAATTTCAGTAAACAAAAATAAATTGCCAACACTATGCACACAAATTCTAAATTTTCTATAAACTCTCACACAAATTGAAGCCAAAAGTGCTAAAGACATTGAAAGGAAAAATGCAATGGTACCTAATATCTGACAACACCTTCCTACCACATTTGAAGAAAATTGGACAAGGCATTGCAAAGATATTGCCAATCAGGAATTTTACACTGAGTCCTCTCCACTCATTAGTATACAAGACATAGGCACCAAAAACAGTAGCACTTATCTATCCAATATGACACATGTACACACCAAGTTTGCGAAAAATCGAGCACTCAATTATTGAGTTATCACACCACATACCTCGCAATCCAATGGGGTCACGTACACACACGCCGACTTGACTGCATACAGTAAGTTCCTTTGTTAACATAAGGAACCAAAAGGTCTGCTCATTTGTAGTTAAATATGTACCTTTGACATCACATTCATGCTATATGTTACTTCACTTGTCAAATTGAATTGAATTTCAATAATATTTTCCTTCACATGTCACAAAGTCATACCATGGACCCTTGAATCTCAGCCTTACATAAAGCCATGTTGAAATGAGCACTACTCAGTGAAAGAATAAGATTAACGGGTAAATGTGCTCAGTGAAAGAATAAGATTAACGGGTAAATGTGCTCAGTGAAAGAATAAGATTAACGGGTAAATGTGCTCAGTGAAAGAATAAGATTAACGGGTAAATGTGCTCAGTGAAAGAATAAGATTAACGGGTAAATGTGCTCAGTGAAAGAATAAGATTAACGGGTAAATGTGCTCAGTGAAAGAATAAGATTAACGGGTAAATGTGCTCAGTGAAAGAATAAGATTAACGGGTAAATGTGCTCAGTGAAAGAATAAGATTAACGGGTAAATGTGCTCAGTGAAAGAATAAGACTAACGGGTAAATGTGCTCAGTGAAAGAATAAGACTAACGGGTAAATGTGCTCAGTGAAAGAATAAGACTAACGGGTAAATGTGCTCAGTGAAAGAATAAGATTAACGGGTAAATGTGCTCAGTGAAAGAATAAGATTAACGGGTAAATGTGCTCAGTGAAAGAATAAGATTAACGGGTAAATGTGCTCAGTGAAAGAATAAGATTAACGGGTAAATGTGCTCAGTGAAAGAATAAGATTAACGGGTAAATGTGCTCAGTGAAAGAATAAGATTAACGGGTAAATGTGCTCAGTGAAAGAATAAGATTAACGGGTAAATGTGCTCAGTGAAAGAATAAGATTAACGGGTAAATGTGGGTAAAGATGACAAAAAGTATGCTGCTCTCAAAGTCAATGTCCATTGTCAACGATTTAAAACAATTAAAGAATCAAGTAACAAAATATTTAAAAGGAAGCATTTTGTTCTTGGGTGATATACATTTTAAACACATTTTGTTAGGAAGAGCCCTTTAGTTGTAACCTTCTTGAATTAAGCCTCTGTAATGGTAATAAAGACAAACCAATGTTTATCTAACAAACCTGTTTCATTCTCAGAGGAACATGTATCAGTTTCCCCACTTGTTAGTAGGCCACCTGTGTAACAAGCAAAAAAAGAAGAAACAGTAAGGCACTGAACAGCAATCCGGGTTGTGGTCTTTAATTTACTCTTCCAATTATTATCTGTTCATTTGCTTGCTAGATATAATTAGCTATCCATAAATCTGAAACACAAGAAATCCTAATTTTAAACAAAACATTCATATCACACTAAAGTCAAAGGCTCTGTATATACAGTATATAGCTGGTCAACAGAAAGGCTATTTTGACATTTTCAACTCCAAAATGATTGACAGACTGCTTTTGTATATATCATACACACCACAGTATACATTGTGGCAAGGTACTCATTGATTATTACCAAGCTTCTAAAAAGCTGCAGGAGCTGTTCAATGAAGACACAAGGGGGGAAATTAGACTTAAAAGAAAATCAAATTGAGTAGACCCTCTCCAGATATGTTGAACTTAAACCAGAATGCAGGGTTTCCCCTGGGTTTTTCAGAGTATGAGGCGGTGAGAGTGAATTACTTGACGCCGCCATGAATTTTGGGTTCAAATCCGTACTTAGTAGGTTCTCGAAGAATGGGTTATTCTAGGATTTTGACCATGATATAAACAGCGCTAGAAAGAGTGTAAATCTCCAGGAGGGTAGTCACAATATAGTCAGATTTTGTGCCACTTACATGGCGCCGTAGGCGTCATTCGATAGCGAAACGATTGTCATACCAGCGTGGGGTCAATGGGTCTGACGTAGGGCCCCTTGAGGGGTCAGTGGACGATCCCGGTAGGGGTTCAGGGTGCACAGCACCCAGAAACTCAGCGATTTTAGCGTTTTTAGACGTGTACAAATCATTTGAAATACATTCTCAATTTCAACTCTTTAGGTTGGAACGGGTGAAAACACGATAGTCCTATCAGGAAAAAATCATTGATATTGCTTCAAAATCAACACGGTCTATGAAATGTTGCCCATGTCATGTCGAGTAAACTGTATTACATACATTTTTGAAGTTGAAATGTCCTTAAAAGTTTCGTGAAAAGAATCACGTAAGATCGTGTGCTGCCTTCCGAAAATTTTAAGTAATCATATCCTAACACAGTGGGTGCATACTGAATAGCCTAACCACCCTGGAATTCATACTTCCATGTAACAGGGAACAACCGACATTTTGTAAGTTGCAGGTCTCAGAGTTTCGTTTTGTTCATTGATCATAGTCACTTTAAAATGTTTAGACTAAAGGTTTGAACAAGCAGACTATTGGTTTCGTGAAGGGTTTTGAACATAGAAATATACGTTCATTTCTGTATTTCTATGGGTTGCGATATGTCCGCTAGCTGTCATTCTGCAGATAATTTGCGTATGCAGGCAGGCCTAAGGCAGGCCTAAGCTTATGCTTTTCAATTGACATTGAATGTAGTAAAGGAGGTATACGTAGAATCCTCTGGAAACATTTGCCAACGTCGTTTTTTCACATATATAACTTGAAAATATTGATCATGAGTAACAAATATGGGCATTCTTTTACAGGAATAGTAATTTACTTCAATTTTTGTTGAAGATTGAACGTGGATGGGGCATTTCAGATACACATTTGAATGGATTTATTTCCTGTACCAGTTATTTTTGGACGTAACTATTTAGGAAACCACATGTGTGATCTCTACCATTCTGCGATGTTCAAAACAAGTTATGCATGATATGTACGAGATAAACACAGCCAGAAGTACAGAAGCGGATTTCCCGCAAGACGCAAAATTTCCCGGGGAGGAGCCTCCTCCTTCCCGACTTTTTACAGTCCTGTCATATAAACACGTGGTGCGGTAATTACGGTATTTTTTGGCGAGGCGGTCTTACAAAGTTGCGAGGCGGCCGCCTCCGGAATTAAGCACCAGGGGAAACCCTGCAGAATGCCAAAATGCATTGTGGTTTCCATGGTTCTGAATAATGAAATGTTATCTCATTTCTTTGTGCATGGGTAAATCTGAATATAATGGCAAAATATAGTTTTGTGTTGATCATGGAAATCATTGCACATCTACTTTACATTAGGTATAACATTCATCCAAAGGTTCCTGTCTTAAAAGATTATGATAACAAGGTATTTGAGTTTAATTGAGTTTGATTTCTGCTTTATTTATCTAAAGACATCATGTTAATGAGGTGTGAGGTTTTGACTAGTTTCTCAGATGACCTTGACCCCCAATGAAAACAGTAAGGTTGCTTCCTGTGATGAAAATACATCTACATTTGAAGTATGACATTCAGCAAAGTTTCCTACTTGAAGAAATTGTGTTAATGTCATTTTTGGAGTTCGACCACAGGTGACCACTTTAAAACAATTCGGTTCTTCCTTTGATCAATAAATCCATCGACAAAGTATGATATTTATCATTGGCACAATCTAATCTGTGACACCCTCCGGGCTGTGGTATGGTTAGGATAGCTTTAACACTGTTACTGTGTCAGGCCTAATGTACGTAAATTCGGCAAATTTGTTAATGAAATATTTTGGTATCTTCGCCTGATTCCCCTCTGAATCTTTTCACAAATTAACTGAATAGATACACTTCAACCACGCATCTCGTTAGAATTGGTCTAATATTGCCAGGAATCCCACCAATATAGGTAAAACACTTCATCTTCCTCAAGGAGCTCTGCTTTTTATGTTGACAAACCAATGTATACATCCTGTATTACAGTACGCACTATCTGATTGGTTGAAAAAAAGTGCATCCTACTGAAACGCTATGAGACAAAGAATCTGATTGGTTAAAATATGCAACTTTTTCAGTTTGCAAGAAAGCCAAGAGGCTTAGTGATTCCTGCCACTAATACATGCAATATACTGTAGTAACCGCAGGCTACCAGATGAAACCATTAATACTGCACATCATTTTCCAATACCTACTGCACACATGGAATGTAAGATAACACTGGAGGCCAAGAATTCTCTAGCTTGCACAGTGGTACCCTAGGTACTGTACGAATTTTCCAGGAACAAGAGATATACTCATATGACAGTTGAAGTGATTGCTAATGATATAAACTACATAAATTACTCCATTTACCCCATCACATGACCAAATAATATCTCTATTGTACAATAAGACTTTTCCCTCAAAGAAATCTTTGATGTAATGTATCTCCACTTCAGAAAACAAATCTATTCCACATTGTTTGATGACAGAAGGAGAGCTGTATTTCAGATAATGATTCCTCTGGGAAAGATAAGCAGGTCAACCTTTTCTCACCATTTTCAACAGAGGTCATTGGTCAATCACCATTTTCGGACAAAAAAATGTCTCAGATGGAATTAAAAGCCAATTATGGCTTTGGTAACTAAGTGAGCACTTTTAACTGTCAAAACAAGAACAATAAATAAAAGAAGCATGATATCAAATCCTGTACTGCTGATTCGCGGACTAAATACGGTAGAAACTTAACGGTGCATGGTACCTGCTGAACTTAATCAACCAAATTGGGCTTTCAGATACTGTACAGATGTTTTCAGACATATTTTATCAGAAACCAGCATAATGCCAGGTGAGGATGCGTAGATGAAGTTTAATCATTATAAGTCAAAGACTTGTAAAATTAGTACAGCAACTACACTTCATAACCTGACTCACAAATAAAAGTTTTCAAATTGGAACTTCCTAAATGTGCAAGCATTGCCAGCCTTTGCTTGGAAGGGAGCTCAAATACCTTCTACCCATAGGAAAAGACAGAAAAGTGAAACAACACCAGCAAAGATCTTAACATTTGTACTCAAGGACCTCAGATGACCTTTGGCCCACATCAAAACCAAAACCAATAATGATATTTATATACTCCATCTAAAAAAAACTTTAAAGTGTGAAATTGTCTCCCCTTTGTAAATAGTAAAATTATCTCCCCTTTGTAAATAGTGTATTACAAGTTTTTTGCATGTTATGACCTCTGATGAAACCCACATGACCTCTGATCTCTAGAGATACCCTCATCTTATTTACTTAGAAAGTCCTGCATACCCTCGAAGGTTAAAGTTTGTGCAATATGTGTGGTTCATGAGATACTGCAAACGTGGTTTGTCTATAGTCCGCCTGCAGATGACCTCAGGTGACCTTTGAAATCCACCAAAATCAATCCAACCCAAGACCTTTAAATGTCCTACCCACATACTGACTTGCATATTCCCTTCAAAAGCTAGAGTGGTCACAAGCTTTTTACGTTATGATTTCTGATGACGCCACATGACCTTTGACCTGCAAGAAAACTCTCACAATCTCATTTACTTAAAGGGCAGTACATACAATCCAAGTTTGAAAATAATGCAGCTTGTCATTTCTGAGATACTGCCAACATAGTTTGTCACATTCTGCCTGTTGGTGACCTCAGATGACCTTCGACCTCCACCAAAAACAATCCTAGCCGAGATTTTCATATGTTCTATCAACACCTCTACTTTGAAACACCTTGCGCTTTCCCTTCAGAAGGTAGAGCATTCACAAGATTTTGTCTCACACACATACACGCACACACGCATACACATGCACATACAGTGCATCACCATTGCAAAGATTCCTTGCTTTATTCCCATAAAATCAGTATGATTCTTTGTCTTGTCATTATACAAGCACATATTAAGTTTCAAATAAATGTGATCTTCCTTCAATGAGCTAGATATTGTCATAACAAACTAGTTTTCTGAGTTCTACCCCCAGTGACCCCAGATCATCTCTGACCCCAGCTAAAATGATACTCTTCTCCCAATGTCATCATAATGCAAGTTTTAAAATGTATTTAAGACTGCTACCTCCAGCGTATTGAGTTAACAAGGTTTTAAGCCTGTTTGTCCCAATATGGACCCCAGATGACCTTTGACCCACCAAACAACATTAGGGTTCTTCCTCACACTTTGATACATCAATATGTCAAGTTTGAAACATACCCAAGTCTTCAGCCTCCGAATGTCATGTTAACAAGGTTTCCAGAGTTTGACCCCTGTTGACCACAGATGACCTTTGACCCCCACAGAAAATGATTCCGTTTTTCCTTTGACCCAACTGCATCTACAAACCAAGTATGACATGCATCCAAGTTTCCTATCTCAAGATATTGTGTTAACAATGTTTTCGGGGTCTGACCTCTGGTGACCTCAAATGACCTTCGACCCCTACCAAAAACTGCTAGGCTTTTTTCTCTGACAATAACACATCTACATACCCACTGTGACATTCATCCAAGTTTACTATCTAAAGATATCGAGTTAACAAAGTTTTCGGGGTCTCACCCCTGTTGACCTCAAATGACCTTTGACCCCCACCAAAAACGATAGGGTTCTTCCTTTTACTATGGGGCATCCATGTACCAAGTTTGAAAACATTCAGACCTTCTTCAGATATCGTGTTAACAAGCTAAGTGTCACACACACACACACACACCCACCCGCACACACCCACATACACAAATACATACACGCCATTGTGAATGCATAGGTTTCTCTTTCATCGAAACCAAAAATGCCTACACTGTGGATTAATTGCGAGCTATTTGGACGTTACAGACTAACATGAGACCATCAACCATTAGAATGACTGACAATGGCTGAGCAGAAATGACACCTGCTAAAACTACATTCATCATTGATGATGTTCAATGACTACACAAACCCAACCGACCAAGCATCACAACAATCAACATGAAAATCACACGGACCACGCATGACAACAGGCAGTTAACATGACTATCACCAGACCACGCATGACAACTGCTAATCAACATGACTATCACCAGACCACGCATGACAACAGACAATTAACATGATTATTACTATGATAATTTCACAGACCATGCATGACAACCAGCAACTACAGAATGTGGTTACAAACATCACAAACACTTACCCTCCATGACTGTTTTCTTATGCCAGGTTATTTGAACATCCTAAGGCTGTGTCATATGTTATCCTTTCAATTTCATTTGCCTTTGGATAATGGCATAGGCTACAAGTATACCTGAATACCATGCATAAGTAGGCTACTTTTTGGCATACTGACAAAGAAATGAGAAATAGAGTTGAGGCATGATGTTTACTTCTAATTAAACGACATAGGGCCTCAGTCTATGCCTAGCAGTAGCATTCAAAGCACATTTTCTACCAAAATTGGGAATTAGGCTCTGGTCTTGTGTTAAAAATATTTCCGACAGAAAATTTGAGCCACAAAAATTTCATTTTAGCCTGCAAACTGACTCTATTTTCATGAGCTTGAGATCATCTTGAAAAGTTTAAGATTAGGTTCAGCTGTGATGTAATCCCCACTGGCACCAGGTACAGTAGCATATAGGTTACTATAGGGTAATTTATTTCTTTTGGGGCAGTTCTGCAAGAGAGTGAATAACAGCTAGGCCTACATCGAAATGATGTAGCCTATATGGACGGACTGAGTCTGCATGAGAAAGTAGGCCTCTATTGTATCTCAATCTCATCTATCACAAACAATGAACAGAAGTGACACTAAATCACTGGTGAGGGCCTTCAACCTAGGGAAAAAGAAAACACTTTAGTACAGTGATTATCTACTCACAATGTACAACCTATACACTCCATGTTTGCAGTTCCCCTCAATTGTAAATTTAGTCCTAGGAATATAGTTCAGTCATTTTAACTTCTGATGTAAGCTTATGCAGCCATGTAATACAGCCGTGTATAGAACAGTGCATAGAGAGACATGCATAGGCTATGGTTGAACTGATAACGATACACAATCATTGCTAGGTCTTTAGCCAGTATTATGTTACTGCTGTCAAGCAACTTCTGTTTCCTAGTTAGTAGAGATAGTCTAGAAGAAGACCTTTGCAGTGACAATATTTCAATTGATACACCTGAGCATACTGCACTACTCCCAGCAAGACAAATCAGTCAGTACTGCAAGGCCTATCATGAACTTCTCTGAAAACCCAACCCAATACACATGTTCACACATTTTGACCCCTAACATAATGGGGGGTCAGGTCAGACCTCCCATGTCTCATATATCAACTGTACATAATGTTACCATTGCAACTGTTTCTATGGTAACTGAGACAAACAAAATACATTTTAGCATCCCAAAGCAACTACAGTATCTCTACCATACATAATCCCATCCCTGTGTAATTTTGTGTACACTACATCATTCAAAGCCTCAATTTTCTTCTTGAAAAAAAGGAAAATCTGCTTTTTGAACTTTGCTTGTTTCCATGCGATCATATTTCAGTTAAATTCCGTAGCATATTTGAAGGTCTGTAGCCATATCCTGCGAGTCATAAAAAGGCGCACAGGGGTTTTACTAACTCCAGCTGACATCCAAGCCACCTTGGTGGAACAGTCAACAACCACGATGCAACCAAGATGAAAAAGTTTTTCAGAATACAGAAGTGCAGTCACAAAAAATTATTAATATTGCTTCAAAACTCAAATCAGCCATAAAATGTTTCACATGTCATGTAAAGGGATTTATATTACATGAATTTTTCAAGTTATAATTACAAAACAATCTGCTGCAAAGAAATAGAAAAGATCATGTAGAATCTTCTAAAAGTTTAAAATAGTCATATCCTAACGTGGTGAGGTATAGCAAGAAGCCTAACCAACTCGACAAATGCTGTTATTTCATTGTCAAAGTAATCAGCGTACTATTTGAAAATTGCAGACTTCAGGTTAGTTAAAAAAAAGTTGAAATGATATTTTGATGTTTTATTTATCAACCGCAGTAGCTTAAATATTTTAAGATTCACAGTTTGGATTTGTAGAAAGACACTGTAACTGAATTAGGGTTGCGATACGTAGCCCACCTACAGGTTAACTCTAATGTTTTCGTGGCAAGTGCCGTGGTCAGAGCTCATAGGGAACATTCTGTTGACCTAATGAGCATTACATGGGAAAATAGTACACCACTGTTAATTCTTGCCATCTTGGTAATTTTGAAGAATTTGGCAGTGATTTGATGACAGACCAATTAATTCTAGACTGACGCCAAAGTAACTTTCTTGGAGAGGTGTCGAGACTTTTTCCTATTCATGAATACCACAAGTGGGTGTTGAACACCGCAGCTTGTTTGCTGGTATCCACATTGTGTTATGTACACCAATGGTTTCTGCAAAGCTTGATATCGATTTTAACGTTTATACTTAAAACGTGCAAGCATGTGCACTTCATTATTGATTTATAATATCATTTTTTTTTGTATGTGGCAACTTCTATGATGGTTAAATGTTCAAACACAGATTGAAACATGTAACCCTGGCCCCCTACCTGTTCCAAAAACATTCTTGCCACAAGTTTGGGGAGACTTTTAGGATTAAGCAGGTGAATAGCGGCAAAATTCCAGGAAAAATGCACACATGTACAATACAGTTATACACATTCCTATGCCAAAGAAGTAACACTAAAACCAGTGCAAATCAAAATGACTACCACACTTGCCTTATCTTGTCTTTATTTGTTATTGTAATACAAATAGAAGTCAGCCCAGGCAAGACTATTTACTGAAGTATCCATGTATAAAACCAATGTGTTAACAACATGACAATGCTGTCAATGCCACAGTACACATGTATATCACATTACTCATTGGCGCTACTGAGTAACAACATTACTGGCAGAAGTAGCAAACATTACATCGACATTACATATGACCTCCAGCAAAGACCAAACAGTTCTTGCACTCAGTGAGATACAACTAAATACTGAATATGACATCTGCCAAAGCTTCCCTTCTTGAGATATGACTTTTGCAAGAATATCATAATGTGACCCTGTTGACCTTAAACAACCTATACCTGCTCCAAAGACAATGGAAGTCTTGTATTGTCAATGAGATACACCTTGTATCTTAATGGGAGATATGCCCAAGTTTTTCTCTTCACACATTTTCACAATTTGAGCCCCGTTGACCTCAAATGACCTTGACCTCCAGCAAAATCAATAGGGTGCTGTCACTCAATGTGGTACACATATACCAATTATGAGACCTGTCCACGCTTCCTTTCTTGAGATATTGTGTTGATAAGGCTTTCACAATTTGACCCCTATTGACGTCAAATGACCACTGACCTCAACCAAAGTCACTAAGAATCTTATACTCAATTAAGTACACCAACATACCACATATGACATTTGTCAAAGCTTCTCTTTTTGCGATATCTTGTCTACAAGGTTTTCACAATTTAACCCCTGTTGACCTCAAATGATCTTTGACCTCCATTAAAATCAACAAGGATCTTATGCTCAATGTGGTACACAAACATGCCACATATGACATTTGTCCAAGCTTCCCTTCTTGAGATATCATGTTTACAAGGTTTTCACAATTTGATCCACTGACCCCAACATTCCTACTGCAAAGTTTGGAAGAGACATATAACACATACTCATGAATATTATCTTGCAGGCCACAAGAAAAATTAAAATATTAATGGCTTTTTCTACAAGGGCACTCTCTACCAAAATATGTCATTGGCAGATCATTTTTTACCAAACATCTGTGAAATAGGTATGCTTCTATTTGATTGGAGAAAAAAGTGCAAAAAGTTAAGTTAGATGTATTTCACAACCCCTATCTTCCTTTAAAGGAAGAAAAAAAAAAGGAGAATAAAAAGGAACTAGAGCAACAATGGTGCAGAAGCTCATACCTTCAACCAAGTGACTGTAGGTTATGTGAAATCCTAGAACACCCAAAATCACTGAATACTGTGAAGGTACCACTGGTAGAGTACTGCTATGACAAACCATCAACATTGTCTAAGAGAATCTGTAGGAGGGGAAGCATTTTTGCAGAATTTCATCAAATGGGCCACAGGGCCCACATGGGACCTTGCACCCAAAATTCCTTAACACCTGGAAGGTACTACTATTAGAGTATCATTGTGACGAACCATCAACAAGAGAATCTGTACGAGGAAAAGTATTTTGCAGAATTTCATCAAATGGGCCACAGGGTTGAATGTTTGCAAATACAGGTGGAAAAATTTGGCTGGTATTTTTCGGGAATATTTTTTTTTGTCTCTCACAAGAAAAGACTGTTTTTGACCACAATAGAGGATTTGGCATATCCGACAGCCATATGTGCAAGTTTTAAGAGTATCGAGATCATAAGCAGGCTTGTAAATTTCTTTTTTAATCAAGTAGGTTCAAAATTTATAGAGTCAACATAGGTTCAGCCCTTCAGAAGTTTGAATAAGCAGCATAGGTCAAAATCTAAAATTCATCATGACTGAACTTACTAAAGGATAAAAAAATCTGTATCTTCTCGTTTGAAAAACTTGTAACTGATAATAGAAAATACTATTTATTGAATGAGAATATTGTGTCTTCACCAATTGAATATATATTTTAAAGAGTTTTACTGGCCATCAGATTTTTGTTAGCTGTAAAAAAGAATAAAAGTGGCCGCTGCTAATGCAGCAGGGCCTCATCACACTAGTGCTACATTGAGCGTGCCTTGCAATCTCAGAATTGAATGGAAATAGTTCATTTACTTTGAAGGGCATCTTAGCCTTAACATGGATTAGTTGTTTGCTATGTCTTTCTTCTTTTATGGACAATGCCTGTGTTGGTGAGTTTAATTGATATTGATTTTTTCCCTCGTAATAGATACAACTTCTAAGGGTATAGTGCTCGCATCACTTGAATCCATGCAAAAAAGTGCTACAGTAACATATGGCACAAATAATCTGAAATAGGAACGATATTGCTAGTAATTTATGATGCTAATATATGGCGGTCATTTATCCATAGACCTTATAGAGAGAAAGATTACCATATTAGCTTAATGAATGAATAGTTCAGAAATTAAAATCAACAGAGAGAGAAAAGGATAAAGTCAGTAAACACTCTAAGGTATTTACATAATCATCAAAAGGTATAAAATACCTTTACCAAAGGTTGATAAACAACATGATTCTCAAAAAGACAATTTTTCACTTTTGCCTAACACTGTAGATTTATTAATAATGTAGGGCCACTGATTTTCTGCGATTGTGTGAAAACAAATGGGGATTTTCTGCAATAGCATGAATAAAAGGAGCTAAAGTTGGACATTTTTATGGAAATTTACAGAATTTAAAAATTTCGAAGAAACTTTTTAAACTAAGATGTAGCCTAGTTTATAAAAGAATAAAGAGAAAGTAAAGAAAAATAAATGTTTTAAGTTTCCTGCCAAGATAACTTTACAGTAATGTCAAAACCATTGTGAGAAGCCTAGCCAAGAAGACAAGAAAATACGCTATTGTAGCACTATAGTATCACAATCTTCAAGAAGCCATCTTTCTACAAATTAAGGTCAAATATTGAACAAAAATATTTTCAGCACCAAGGACTGAAAAATAACAAAATATCATGACCTATAATTTATAAACAGTCAGCTTTTCTTTTACATGAGGAATGAGATATGTGCACATTCGCTTAGGTGTTAATGCTTTCTGTAATACATGTCACCACGTTAGGGATGATATTTATTGTGAACTTTCAGAGGACTTTAAAACGAGCTTTCCATTTGGTTTATTTCTTTGCTTTTTTTTTCAGGGACACTGATACTTAAAATTGAAAGACTTATAACAATATTTAATTTACATGAAATGTAACATTCGTCAAGCATTTCAGTTTTGAAGCAATGTGCAGTACACCTCGGCCTATTTTACTTCCCATAGTTTCATAAAAAGTGGCAAAAAGCAAAAATGTGCAAAACTTTTTGTGACGCAGAGGGGCAAGAAAAACACAAACATTCAGTCTACATGAAGAACATGCATTTCCACTTCTTCTGACATGTACTCAAAGCTGATGTTTAAAGCTGCTGAGCTCAGTTTGCTCCAAACTTCAGTACCCAAGCATTACAGAATCTGTGAATTCTATTCAACTGCCACTGTGAATGGAGCTACGAGCCACAAACTAGAGTGTAGCTGCAGTCTTCCATATCCTTTGTGTTTTCAAAAGATGTCTCGCAAATAACAAAACCACAAAGTATGTTGGAAAAAGCCACAAGCTATTGTGTTTGTTTGTTTGTTATCTCATAATCTTCGACTACAATTTCCCTCATTGTTTAAATCAACGATCTTGTTTTCACAGTTTCTCAAACTTTGGGATTCGATGATCATAGACTATCCTCTACTATATGCAACCTGGTGATCGGGTTAGCCTCTACGAATCGGTATTATACATGCTAGAGTGCACACACACCGAGCATTTCCATTGCCTGTCGCAAAGGTGTATTATTAAAAGACCCCTTCAGGGCTCTTGGAAGTAACAGTACAACATATAGTCCAGCCTGGATACAGTATTTGTGGTTCTGATTGCTTCACTTTAAGTTTACCACTTTTGACTTACCTTGAGCTGCCTGATACTGAAGTGGATCTAAAATAGAAAAGAAGGCAAGTATTAAATAAAACTAAGTCAACAATTTAAAATATCCAGAGGTGTAGCCTGAAATGTTTTCACTTACTTGGATCAAGAGGAAAGATAAACAGCTTCAAAGGATGTCTCACATGAAGATACAATGTGGAAGATTTTTACTGCCAATTACAAAATGCTTCTAGGAGAGTAGGATATTTTTCAGGGAAAGAAGCATCCTTAGAACAAGAATTAAAGTTACTCAAATTATGCATCCTCTGAGTCTGAATACAAAAGAGTCTTCACAGAGCTCTGTGAGTGCTGTAAGTGATTTCTGGTAACATGTAACTTATTTCTGCACTTCTTAGCAATCCATCAGGTCAGGACTCAAAAAGTGCTCAGAAAACAATTTTTGTTGCACCTATTTAGCACAATGATTTGATTAGTTGGAGGTTGTAGAGGTATGTCCTGAGAACATTTTTATCCATGTATGATATTTTAAAGAGCAACTGCTATTCACAGAAACAGGATGATGTTTTGTTGTTGCTGTACCCTATTAATCACCAGATTGTTTAGTTGTGGGGTACATCAGAACTTCCTTAGGACAGTTAAGGTTCAATGCTTGGATAGGTGTTATTGTGAAAGTAAACAACAAAATGACCTCACTTTTTTTTATTAGTATGCAATATTTAAAACAGCAAGTGTACTAAGTTTACAGCAACACAATGTTTTGATTTATTGTTGATGTTCATTTTTATTTTTCATGTTCTCTATATATACTCACATTGTTTGGTTTCGAGATACATCAGGATATCCTACGAACCATTAAGGAAAGGTTCAATGCTTGGAGAGGTGTTATTGCATGAGCAAACAACAAATGTCATTATACCAATGTGCCCATATTTAAACACAACTATAAGTTAATGTCGCTGAAACTATTTTATACAAAGGTTTATTCGTTAATAGTTGCAGAGAAATGTCCTCAGCACATTTTTAGCAATGCTGGATGATTGAAGAGGTGTTATTTACCGCTAAGAAACAAATAAATGACATCACTGGTCATCAATACACAATATTTAAAAAAAAAATACGCTGCAATTAGCCGCAACACGATAATGTCTTTTATTGTTGCTGTACCCTGTTTATATCCAGAGAGTTTAGTTAGGAGGCCCTCTGTACAGCTTGGAGGATGGTCAATGCTTGGAAAGAGGTTAGTGCACGAGCAAACAAACAAATGATGCAATTATAACCAGGTGTCTATGTTAAAGAAAAGCAATAACAAATGTCACTGCAACTCTAATCACAGAATACACAAATGCATAGTGGTTTTCGATGATCCCAATATGAGCATTTTTTCCTGAATCTGACATTACAGCGTTACTATGTATCACAAGCTATCTATGCTTTGTATGAAATATGATCTCTGCATGAGCTTCCTTTCTCTAGATCATGTCTACAAGGTTTTCAAAACCTGACTTGTTGACACGGAATAACCTTTGACCTCCATTAAAGACCAATAGTACTTGAGAATAGTTCAATGAGATACGACTACATACTGAATAGGACATCTGTCAAAGCTTCGCTTTTCAAGATAAGATATTTACAACAGTTTTACAATGTGATCCTGTTTACCTGGCATGACCTTTGACCTTCACCAAAGACAATGGATTCTTGTATACTCAATGAGATACACTGACATTCTAAATGGGACATCTACCCAAGTTTTCCTTCTTGAGATATATATTGTGTTTACAATATCTTCACAATCTGAGCCCTGTTGACCTCAAATGACCTTTGACCTAGGGATCTTGTAATCAATGTGGTACACTTACATATGAAAATATGAGATCTGTCCAAGCTTTCCTTCTTGAGAAAAGAGTGCTTGCAAGGTTTTCAAAGTTTAATTGCTGTTAATCTCAAATGACTGTTGACCGCCATAAAGAACAATAGAGTTCTTGTGCCCAATAAGATTACCTACAAACTTACAGTAATATGACATCCGTCCAAGCTTCCCTTCTCAACATATTGTGTTCACAAGGTTTTCACAATTTGATTCCTGCTGACCTCAAATGAACTTTGACCTCCATTAAAATCAATAGGGATCTTGCACTCATTGTGTTACACCAACATTTGTTCAAGCTTCCCTTCTTTGAGATATTGTGTTTACAAGGTTTTTACAATTTGATTCCTGCTAACCTGAAATGACCTTCGACCGCCATGAAAATCAATAGGGATCTTGTTTTTAACAAGGCACACCTACATGTACATGAAAATATGAGATTTGTCCATGCTTCCCTTCTTGAGATATCGTGTTTACAAGGTAAGTGTCACAAACACACAAACATACATGCACACATAAACACTGCCACATGATTACTACTTCATCAAAACCAAAAGTTATTCCTTAAGAGGTCTTGCAACAACATCGGACTATGTTAATCTGTCAAAAACTTGTTTATTCCTAAATTAACACCTCCAACAACATCCAACATTTAGAAATGTAACGAAGACATAAAACTAAAATACAATACATATATAATACCAGGGATGATCCTAAAGCAACTAAAAATGGTTGTCCGAAGGACAACCAGCTGCAAAAATTTGGTTGTCCTCCCAAAAATTTGCTCGTCCTCCACAAAGGACATATAAAAATAAGAAATGTGCAAAATGTGTATTTTGCACGTTCAAGACCATGTTTTTATTTGTCTTTCTTATACAGGTTTGAACTTTCCACAGTTAAATTATATAAAAATAAGAAATGTGCAAAATGTGTATTTTGCGCATTCAAGACTATGTTTTTATTTGTCTTTCTTATGTAGGTTGAAACTTTCCACAGCTAAATTATACTAGTGACTTGTAACTTAAAAGTAATGCTCAGGGTTTTTCCAAAGGGAAGGGGAGGGGGGGATTTCCAGAAGGAGGCCAGTAAAATTCCACCTTTTCACTTTGATAATAAAAAAAATGTCAATATCTAGCATCACTGATGCTGTTAAGTAGAAGAAAATCTCTGTATAATATTTTGTTTGTTTCAAATCAAAATATGATGCATTTCTAATCTTGAATGGTACTGTTACTATTTAGAAAATTCATTCCTTTTGAATCAAAATCTGACAGTCGTACGCATGAAGTGTCTATTGAACACACACCAATGCTATAAACAGACGACACTCATCATCTGAGTGGCTTATCTATTTGCTTCAACTATCAACTCATTCCACCAGTCCACTCTCCTTTCCAAGGAATTTTTTTTCCCGCGCCGGCGCGAGAACATAATCCCGGAGAATCAAACAATTCTAAAATATTTTTCCCCCCTCTGTTGGAGCAATCCATTTTGTTAATCTCAAATACACTGTAGGCCAGCAAAAATTTTGCACTGTGATTGGTTGAATTACATACTTCTTGGACTAGCCCAAATGATGGGGGTTAAAAAACTCTACAATATTTGCACCAGCTCACCTTGCATGTGGCACAGATTGCGTTGTATTTAAGCAAGAAAAATGGCCGAATTCAACTGCGAGTCATCTATCTGGTACTTGCTGTGTACAGTATGTGCATGAACAGTACAGTAAAATCAGTTAAAACATGATCATACACTGAGGCTGTTTGTTTGGCGTTGTACGTACGGTGGATTTCAGGTTGTTTTGGCGGTTTTTTGTGAATGGCAACAGATGTGTTTTGGAATGGAGTTCATGCGTGTTAAATATTTTGGTTGCATCTCGGTGTGGGGTTGTGCGCATTGTGTCACAATGTAAATGACCAGTGGTAAAATTTGGTCGTCCAAAGGACAACCTGAGGTAGTAACTTTGGTCGTCCTACAGAAATTTTGGTCGTCTCAGACGACTGGACGACCGCTAAATTTCATCCCTGAATACATAATTCACATACCTTGAAACTAAATAGGTGCAACGTGGGAGAATGATACTGAACCTGTCCTAATGGGACTATGAGAAGAGCGAGACTAGTCTTCTTCAATTGGTCTGGAATATCATTAAGGTGAAAACACAAACTTTGTCTGACAAACATCCTCCTTCATGCCAAAAGAAACAAAGATAAATTTTCTTACCCTGTTCATGAGAGGAGCTGCCTTTCTTTTGGCACATCCAGACAATCACAAATAAGGGTACTGCAATGAAGACTACTGTAATTATTATTATAACAGTAATAATTAAAACTGCAGAAGAGGCTTCATCTTGTATCTCTGGAAAGATAAGACACATTAATTTATGAACAACAAAACAGAAAACCAGAGTGCAAAAAGTATGAACTATGGTCTTGATAATATACTGTGCATTGAGGTATTTTCTGTTTTATAGAATTTTGACATTTGCATATAGTGAGCTGCTCTTCCTGAGAACTATTGCTTGCAAAGAAGGACATCACCCACACCCACACCAATCAACATACTGTACGGCAATACATGGAGTGAGAGCTTCATTGAAATTTGCTTTCCTGTTGCTTCCTGAAGCCTAACCTTAATAATACACTCAATATTTTTGTTTTTCCAAGGACTTGAGAAATCTATACAAATTCTCTCTGAAGACCTCAAATTCTTTCCACCATGTCCACAGAAAGTATTATAGTACAAATGCATGCATCCACCCATGCACAAACACAAGCATAACTAGAAAATGTGGTTACTTACCATAACCACAATGGACATGACCATGTCTCTGGTTGCCTATGTAGGGTGAGGATAGACTGCCTGGTTAATCCGACAACAGGGACGTAAAACTGGTATGTGGACGTGGGGGGGGTAAATATTTTAAAAAATCCAACATCCTGTCGAACCGTGGATCGTTTCTAGTACCGGAATCATCTGTAAGCAATCCACCCCAACCCACACAAAAGCGTGCGCACACGTACACAAACACACAACCAAACATTCACACACTCTCTCATTGGCAAGCACATACACTCAAAGTGACGTGTTCTGGAACCCCCTCCGTATCATAAAATGTTATTACATTTTATTTTGCTTGTTGCTTTTTATTTTAAATCTGCCTGAATTATTTAAGCCTGGGCAAAACAGTATGATTGTTCCCCCGAGTATTTCCAATGGGGTGGCAACTGCCCACCTGCCCCCACCCGGATTGCATCACCCCCCTGTCCGACAAGAGAGGAGTGCAGCAAGTTTGTAATAAAACTTTGGCTCTCATATTCAGAATAGGCCGCCGTCAAGTGCCTGGATCGAAGTGAACCTGCAAATCTACGTACAGTTTATGTCCTCCGTTTTACGTTTTGACCTCAGCTCAAACTTATACATATGGTAAAATACGAGATTTGCATCGAAAATTCGGACTTGAGGTTTGACTGCACTTGCCTTCTATAGGACGTTTTTGTTTATTACGAACATTTACCTTAAACACGTTAGAAAACTAATTCGTGCAATTGGTCACATCGTTTGTACAGTGTGTCTGCAATAGACCGTATACATACTGGCTTTCTACTGATCTCTGATTCGCACCCGCTGCCCAGCTACTACTGTACACATATTGTACATTTATAAACTGTATGCAGTTCAAACGACGAACGGAGACATCATAGCAGACCGCTATGCCGAAATTCCAGGGAATTACCAGAAAGAATTATACTTATTTTTTCACATTTATACTGATGTCTTCATTACCATTTCATAAATCGATTGTAAAATTTTGGAAATATATCTAAGACGGTAGCAAACACCAACGATCTGGAAAGAGATTAAGAAACTCAGTCCACATAGGACAGCATCTTTCGTTCATGACTGCGTCATGTGTAAAGAGCCTAGGCGTATTAGCCTACTTAATATTGTATGTAGCCTACTTAATATTTAAATTTAGAGCATTTGAGGAAAAATGCACCGCATTTCGTAATTAGCGACATTTTTCACACAATCTTGTCACATACCCGTCGCCTTTGCTGTAAAAATCTTTTCCCAAAAGATCAGTTTGTTTCTTGATGCGAGTCGTCCGATAAACTGAACGAAAGAAATGTGGTCACGTGATCATCAGAAATTGCGACCAACCACAATAATGGATATGCTGTCAGGTCCATTAATTACAGAAGCAATGACTATCAACAAAACTGAAACTAAAATATGTAACAGAACTCAAGTGGTTAAATTCACCTTTGGCTTTTGGATAGCATCGAGGGATATTTGGTATCCAACCATCTTCTTTACAGGAGACTTCTGATGAGCCATTCATTGTATATCCGTCATCACATCTGACCACAGCTGTACCACCCAAAGAATTGTTGTAGTGTAGAAAGATGCCATTAGTTGGGGCAGTCAGGTTTTTACAAAGTTTGCCTTCAAATTCATAGAAAACCAGAAAGTCAAAGGACTTTGTTATTCCTTGCCAACATTTACAAAAACAATGGATAACCAACATACCATTTTTTAAGTTCTATCACCTGTAAACCTTCCTTCAGATCTGATGCCTACAAGATTTTCAGAAAATGACTTTCATGTTTACAGGTTTTCAAACTATGACCTCTACTGACTTCATGTGACCTTAAACCTGCCCAAAACTTGATGGAGATCATCTGCTTATCAAGTGCTACCAACGTTTAAGTTTGAATTTGCAGCAATTTTCAGTTGCTGATATACCTGCCTTAATGTAGTCTTTCAGATTTCCCCTTTTATAGTGACCTCAAATGACCTCTGACCTACCTGAAAAAGAATATGTATCATCTTCTCACAATAGACTACCTATACACCAATTTTTAAGTTCAAGCAACTTTCCTCTCTTACAGTTACTGAGGTTTACAAGCCAAGTCACCACACACACATGCATGTACACACACACACACCATCACCATCGCATAAATTCCGTGTCTGCCTTTGGCAAGAAATCAACAAGAAAGCCAAGAGGCTTAGTGATTCCTTGCCACTAAAACATGCACTTCCATTAATTTTTCTTCAAGTTGCAGTTTACTGTAGTAACCACAGGATATACCAGATGACGCCATTAATACTGCACACCATTTTCCAATACCTGCTGTATGCATGTAATGTAAGATAACACTGGTGGCCAAGAATTCTCCAGCCTGCACAATGGTGGCCTAGGTACAGTACAAATTTCCCAGGAACAAGAGATACACTCATAAGACAGTTGAAATGACTGCCAATTATATAAACTACATAAATTCCTCCATCTACCCCATCATATGACCAAGTAATAACTTATTTATCTCGATTGCACAATAAGACTTTTCCCTAACAGAAATCTTCCATGTGCAACTGTCTCCACTTAAGAAAACAAATCTATTCTACATTGTTTGATGACAGAAGGAGCCTGCATCTCAGATAATGATTCCTCTGGGAAAGATAAGGGTCAACCTTTCTCCCATTTTCCACAGAGGTCATTGGTCAATCACCATTTTCAGACCAAACAAATGTCTCAGATGGAATTAAAAGCCAATTATGGCTTTGAAAACTAAGTGAGCACTTTTAACTGTCAAAACAAGAGTAATAAATAAAAGAAGCATGATACCAAATACTGTACAGCTGAATTGGGACTAAATAGAAACTCAAAGGTGTATTGTACCTGCTGAACTTAATTAACCAAATTGGGCTTTTAGATACTTTACAGATGCTTTCAGACATACAGTATTTTATCAGAAACTAGCATGATGCCAGCTGAAGATCCATAGATGTAGTTTCATCATTATATGTCAAAGACTTGTGAAATTATTACAGCAACTACACTTTGTTACCTAACTGACAGGTAAAAGTTTTCGAATTGGAACTTCCTAAATGTGCAAGCATTGCTAGTCTTTGCTTGGAAGGGAGCTCAAATACCTTCCACCCATAGGAAAGACAGAAGGAGAGAAACATCAGCAAAGGTCTTAACACTTTGTACTCAAGGACCTCAGATGACCTTTGACCCACATCAAAACTTAAACCAGTAATTATATTTATATACTCCATCTAAAAAGAACAACTTTAAAGTGTGAAATTGTCTCCCCTTTGTAAATATTGAAATTATCTCCTCCTTTGTAAATAGTGTGTTTACAAGTTTTTTTCATGTTACGACCTCTGATGACCCCACATGACCTCTGATCACAAGACACACCCTCACCTTAGTTACTTAGAAAGTCCTACATACCCTCGAAGGTCAAAGTTTGTGCAATGTGCAGTTCATGAGATACTGCAAACATGTTTTGTCTATAGTCTGTCTGCAGATGACCTCTGGTGACCTTTGGCATCCACCAAAATCAATCCCAGTCAAGATCTCTAAATCTCCTCTCCACACACTGACTTTGGACTCTCTTGCACATTCCCTCAAAAGATAGAGTGTTCACAAGCTTTTCACATTATGACTTCTGATGACCCCAGATGACCTTTGACCTACAAGAATACCCTCACAATCTCACTTACAGGGCAGTACATACCACCCAAGTTTGAAAATGATGCAACTTGTCGTTTCTGAGATACTGCAAACATAGTTTGTACACATTCTGCCTGATGGTGACCTCAGATGACCTTTGACCTTCACCGAAAACAATCCCAGGCGAGATCATCATATGTTCTATCAACACACTAACTTTGACCCACCTTGCACTTTCCCTTCAAAAGCTAGAGTGTTCACAAGATTTTGCTCACACACATACATACACACTGCACACACACGCACACACATACACCGAATCACCATCGCAAAAATTCCTTGCCCGCCTTCGGCAAGGAATCAAAAATGATTCCAACCTTTAAGCCCTTCAATATGTCGAAACTCTTGATAAAAACAAAGTTAAGAAATTGAATCTGTACACTATATTATGATAGACAGAAGCAAATTTAAAAATCTTTTAGATATAAACAAGTTGTACATACACAGCAAATCATCTAGACTGAACACCATGTTCCATATACATTTAAAGAAACAAAGACACCTTTTGAAAAAGTTACCTTCATTGAAACACACATGTCTGTCTGTCCCAGGCAGATTAAACTGGATCACTGAGTAGACATAATTTATTTTGTGAAGAGTTTAAAGGAAACCATTTCATGCCAATACTTCTTATTAGTTTCATTAGTGATGTATCTTTATCTAGAGTTACCTAAAATGTCAGAAACTGCAGAATTTAACTTATTGTAAAAAGAGGCTGGTCACAGAATTGTGGTAAGTGGGTCAATTTGATTGTAAGTTACCCTACAATTGTCGTTTCAACTGTGTCAGATGTTAGTCGAACCATTTACAAGCAACCATAGGAGTAACACATAACAGGTGTGACAAAACATCACGAACTTTGTAAATTAACTCTATGAGCCCCTTTATGTTGGTCCAGACCTACAAAATACTGAATTCATGCATGAAAGTCCCTCCCCTAAAGAGTGTTTTTTAAATACAATGTATACTGTACTGTACTTGATATGTAAATCACTTTGAGCCGGTGATTCTTTCTCAAGTGCAAATATCGGACTGGTGACATTGGAGAAAATGCATCATTTTCCACAGGTTTGATTTCCTCCCAAAGTGGTGGCCATAAAACTGGAATTTTAGGCAGACTTTTGGCATGGCAATGGCCTAATGCCTGCACATTTGTCAGTTTGAGCTAATAAAATAAGTTATGATGGTCGATACCTGTACACTTGTTTTGAACCAGGTTAATAAAGTTACATTGGTCCATTCCTGTACATGTCTGTTGAGCCAGGTGGATTTAAACCAGAAAGCCAAAAGGCTTTGTGATTCCTTGCAACATGGTTATATTATAACAAACATGAATTATCCACATGACACTGGCTCCCTTTGGTTCATCATCAAATAAAAAAAAATAACTAAACACAACTAGACAAGTATAGTATGATACCACACCAGGGTCATATCAACTTTACACACTGATACTTAGTTTAACTCATTTTATTGTTTACACTCTCATTACCATCCATGACCACCCACTTCTCTCAAGATCAGTTCCACAAACAATCACTCAATCAAGCCTTTCCCTACTAAAGTAGAATAACTAACTCTTCAACGACACAAGTGTGATGAAGTGATAACAGAATTACAGAGGTGAAAATTATACAAATAAACGTACCATCTTTGTTTTCAGTTGAGGTGTTTTCATCACCATGACTATTGGTGACACTGGCTGTGGTGGACCCTACTGTTGTTGAATCTTCTTCTGTGCTGGCAGTAACAACTACTGCTGGTGATATTATTACATGAGTAGTATTTGTTGATGCTGGGCATACAGTATATGGATTACTACTGTCCCCAACAGCAGAGTCAAACAGTTGTTCCATCCATGGTGCAACAAGATCAGTTCTGTTACGTATTAAGATATCTTCTTGGTCATCACTATCCTTGTGCTTGCAGAGTTTGAAACTGTCACCTCCTTGACAGTAGCATTTATTTATCATTTGACGAGCATGAATCTGAGTTAGGCGACAGTAAGCACAATCTTTGCAAATCCCCGAAGAGGATTCGGTGCAGAACATGCTACAAGGAAACAAAAAAGGAAAAGTGTGAAATAGCACACAGGACTAACACTCCACAAATTTAATATAACATTGACTTTCAACCATAGAGATATTAGACTATGTTCAGCAACATAAATTAATATTCTGTCTCTGGAAAAGAGGACTAAGACCAGACTGAGACCTAGAGGGCCGAGACCGAGAGGGCCGAGACCGAGAGGGCCGAGACCGAGAGGGCCGAGACCGAGATGGCCGAGACCGAGATTGTCAGGACCGAGAGGGGTGGGACCGAGAGGGCCGGGTCCGAGAGGGCTGGGACAGAGAGGGCCGAGACCGAGAGGGCCGAGACCGAGAGGGCCGAGACCGAGAGGACCGAGACCATTTTGCTGCATTAAAAATGGGTAGACTTTTGATAACATCAAAATGTATACAGCAGAAATCATTTGGCTGTATGCATGTCTGTTATAATCTTCAAGATAATGGAATTTGACTAGCAATATCCTTTCAAGTATCAGAGGGGGAAATTACTGTAATTCAGTGAGAGCCAACTGCACAACAGATTCAGATATATGTATCCTCCATATATTTGTAACGAATGTATCTTCCGCTCTTTTGAGGCTTGTGGTGGTGCGCTACAAGTTTGCTTGCAAAGCGCTGAGCGGAAGCTCCGTGTGACGGGTTTCCCTGTAAAAGGAGCAGGGACCAGCAACCACGTTGCCGCAAAAAAAAAGAGAACTGAACTAGCCAAAGACCAAAGTGGACATGAACACGACTCCTACCGTACAATAAAGCTGACGAGTCGGGAAGTTACAACGGTAAGCATTGTAGGCCAGGAATACATGTAAATGCTTTAATCTGGGTGTATGATTAGGGGAGCCTCACTTTCCTAACCGTCCGTTCTTCCCCAGCGACTTTCACTCTTCCTGTGCCCATTATGCATGTGCATAAACCTTTCATGCATGAAAGGCTCTCTAGTAACAAGCAGCCCAGTTAATGAACAAAGCCACGAGGCAACGCTAAGTTGTGCATTGTGCGCAAACGATGACCAGACATCGACCAATTTCTGTCAAGATCTGTGTCCCTCCTTTTGTTTGTATTGTCTGGAGAAGCACTTTCACCACAGTTTACATGGAGCTACGGTGACTGAGCACTCATGTGTAAAGACGAATTGCGTCCTTACATTACTTGAACCAAAATAAATTTGAGCGTTTGTGTGTCTTTTCTTCTACTAGACTTCTTTAGAGAATTCTGTCCTTTTAAATATTGCTATGCTTCGCAATCTTAATTACTTTGTTTTTTTTTTTTAATTTATTTGCCTCTATATGTTGAAAGAAAAACTAGACCGTGACCATGGTCCTTTCGTTTACAAACCAAGAATTTATCGCTACAGCATTTGAAGTAAAATTCCCTCATTGAACGAAACAAAACCAAGTTATGCTCTTGATATTCAACGCATTGAACGCAGGCTTCACGTTATTGCACAATGAACAACTATCGGAGGCTGTGGTCGCCATTTTGACAAAAAGTAATTCGCGCAAAAAAGGTTTTATTGGGTACCTTTTCGGAATCTGTTAACGGGAAGGTTTAGTTTTAAACATACGATACATGGTAATGGGCGTATTTTGTATACAGTGTTTATTTTCTCTACAAATTCACTTGTCCGATATTTTTGTCAAGTTGGCCTGATCCGTTATGACGTAGTTCAAATGTACTGTTAGGCTAGTAGTACTTGAGGCACTTTCTATGCTTACCTATACCCAGAAGGACCAAGCATAAACTTTCAACGACCGCAATCACCATTTTGGCCAAATCTAATTGCATCAAAAAGTGACAATATTGTGCACATTTTCAAAATCGATTTATGTGGAAGGTAATTTTTAAACATTTCACACATAGCAATAAGGCACTTTTCAAACAGAGCTCATTTTCGATGCAAAATCCGTCTTCGATATTTTTGTCAAAACAGCATGCTCCGTAAATTAAAAAGGCATAGCAGCGTTAGGCTATATGTACATTCTACGAAGCCTATACCCAGAAGGAAATTGTATTCACGGTGATGTTGGTTAGAGCTTTTCTACGGATATTTCAGAGATCTTGGACTAACGGTGTGGGGATTGGTTCAATAATTTTGGGAATATGAACTAACCAAGGGTTTAAAATAACAATGTTGTTACTCCTTTGATTTACTTGGTAATTTGTGAAAGGTCTACTTTATTCTTTACTCGGTTCAGTTTTGTTTTTGACATGCGTGAATAGTTTTGTTTAGGCCAAAATTTTAAAATGTCTACACAACATCTTGACACGTTTCTAAATATCCCTGTCCAAAGAAAATGACCCTGCAGCCAGCTAATTAAGAAGTCATCTCTCCCGCCCTAGCCCTGCCACTCTTTACCCATGGCAGTAGGTTGCAGACTGATATTTTATTCTGTCCTTCAGACAGAAAATTTACTGGGAGTTGGGACAGGAGAGTGGGGGTTTTAACGATATCAGAATACAAAATTATTTACGAGCAAGACAGTGAGACCATTATTTGGACGGAGAGTTAAAGAATGGAAATAAATAGAAACAACACTGATAAAATGTGCAGTTCAGTGTAAAATTAAATAAAGACACACACAGTTTCACATAGTTGATTTTATTTTTGAAAACTTCCTGTAGGATCAAAACATATATACTCCAATCAAACTGTAAACAAAAGACACATGGTGTATGAGATATTGTAGTCTTCTCTATTAGTAGTGTATTTTCATTTATCAAATCAAATAAACACTAGATCTTTCCATTCTTGCTGTGGTTGTACGGACACAAGTTTGCTCTGCAACGTGCAATTATGAGTAGTGTATTTTCATTCTGTATTTTCATTCACGTTTTTGCCTATATAGTGGTATATATACTGGTATAGTGTACAGTCTACCAGTAGGCCTATCCTTCCTACTCTGTCAGCATCGTATGTGACACGGATTATAACATAAACTTGGTGTGCACTATACAAATCGTAAACAACAAAAGAAAAGCTGGAAACTCTGTCTACACAATGCCCTAAGCCGGTCTTTTCAGGCCAGAGTTCTATTGTAACCACTCTTTTGTGTGCAATAGGATGTACTCTGTAGAGACATGGACCCTAGAATGTAACGGTACACACAGGGAGGAGGTTCAGGGAGTGAGTGCATTCAAGTGTGGCTCAATAAGTGTTGGTTGTCAAGTTCACTAAAGAGGATAGCAACAGCAACCTGCAGTTACGGGCGGTTAGAAAAAAGAGGCACCCCTTATCAGGAGGGGAAAGGATCCTTCAAATTGGGTAGGGGATCGTCGTTAGTTTACTGATAACCCGGTACTCTCACTACCCTGAAGTTTACTAGAGACTTACTGTAAGGGTTATATTATATACATGTATAGGCTAGGAGCCCCTAAGTAAGATAAAAATGTGTCGTATGCAGTGAGTGGAATTAATTCTGACTAACGGAACCGATCCGGTAGCATTTAAGTTATTGTAAACAGCCGATAAAGTAGGGTGTGATAAACGGGAAGAGTTGGACCACGATTCTTCACCCCCCCCCCTTTTTTTTCTTCTTTCATATGCCTTTGAGGAGATTTACTGAATAACGATAAGTTAAAACAGAATAGTGCATGCAGCACCAGTAGCTGTGGTGAAGGATATTGTACTGAAGCTCATCCTATCATCCTACTGGATTCATGACTTCAGTTGGTGGAAATTCAGCCTGTTAGAGACCAGAGTAATGCAGTTCGGCGGTTTGAGGGTCAGCCGACTGAGATTCAGCCTGCTGGGAAGTAGTGTACTGCAGTCGATGGTCTGCTGATTGAAGTCATTCTCCTCAAGTTCAGTGCACTGAAATTCAGACGACTGAAATTCAGCCCACTGAGATTCAGGGTACTGAGGGTTCAGCCTACTGAGGCCCAGCCTACCGAGACTTAGCCTACTGGAGTTCAGCCGACTGAAGATCAGTTGACCGGGGTTCAGAATACTGGAGTCAGCCAACTGGAGTTCAGCGTACTGAAGTCATTTGAAACCAAGACTACCGAAATTCTTCCGACGGTGGTTCAGCGTACTGAAGATCAGCCGTCTGAGTTTCAGCGCACAGACGTCAGTCTACTGAAATCACCGAAGCCCAGCCGACTCAGTGTACTGGAGTTCATCGTACTGGAGGGGCCGAGACCAAGGGAGATTTCTGTGCAGTGGGTTGATCTGCCGAGGAAGCAGTCAAGCAGATAGACGCTGGCACCAAATGGGACCAAATTCGTAATATGTTTAAAGTAATCAATTAACCTTAAGTTTTACGATCAGTTTGTCCATATTACTTTCGTTCAATGAGTACCTCTTACTTGTAGAAATACCTGCTTCTGTGCTCTCTGGTTTTCTTTGTCTCCACCTTTATTACAGCATAAGTTAGGAGTCTCCCCTCTCCCCCGACTAAACTAAATGAACCTATCCCTAGAACCCGACATGGGCATACGTTACATATTTAATAACAATCTCAGTTTTCACGTAAGTCACTCCAGACATTTCATAGAATTAACTTCACCATAAACACAAAACCATGAACTGTAGAAGAGAAATTTCACAAACAAACACTATGATAAATGTCTTATGCCTCTTCATTTGGCACTTATCTGCCTTGCATAACCACTGCACTCTAATCGATAATGCACCAATAAGGGATAAATGGCGTAAAGCTGTCCCAAACCCTTCCCCCTCCTACCAATACGAAAAACTGTAAAAGGGTGCATGAGAGTAGTCTTCCCCACTGCGAAAAGACATAGATGTTCCAAGATTGACGAGACCTAGGATGAGAACATTACAACCAATGTTCACCTACACACGATATGGTGAGGTCTGCAATAAACAATGAAAATGATACTTTGGCCAGATGCTTCCAACTGTAGAGGATCTGATAGATGTGGGTGAGTGGAATGATAGATGAGAGCCAGTGGCAGTAGCAGTACTTACCCTGTTGGACATGTGTCAAGTACTACATCTCCATAACCTTCACAACCATTCTCTTTGAGTGCCTGGTTAAAATGAAAGTTAAAGAACAAAGACTATCATTTTTGAGAGAACTTTTCTGGTGTTTTGGACAAGAAAGAAAACAAGAGCCCAAAGGCACCGTGGTTCCTTGCACAGATGTACAGTATTTAATGTAACTTATGAAGTAAAGGAAGTGTTACTGTACATGCAATATGTAAGAGAAGAAGTATTTTGCATGATTTCACAACAGCCCTAGGGCACTATGGTTCCTTGTACCTGGAATATACATACTGCAAAATGATATGCTAGGGTTCATAAACATAAACAAAATCCACTTCAATAAATGCAAAGAATTGAAGATGTTGATACCTACAATATGCAGCAAATATCCCATTCATTTTAAAAAGCACATACAGCTGTGAATCTTTCATTTAAAGCCCTAAAGAAGGAGTACTGCAAATTGCAATAAGGCTTATCGCATCTATGCCCCTTTAAAGTCCAGCCAATACTGACAGCATATGCCCTGGAGGGAATTCCTGGAGTCATATTTCCACTGGTAAGAACACCAACTGACTTATTTTCTTTCATTCTGTCCTGCCCGCCTAATTGAAAGCCATTTACTTGAATGCACACATCAGCACTGCAGCACGAGGACATAAACTTATCCGGCCAAAACTTGTCTGGTATGACAATCTACAGTACTTCCAACAGCACTGCTGCTTTTTCATTTGATCATGAAACTGCTAACTCAAGCAGTACTTCCATGATTCACTGGAGGGGGACTGATGAAACAAAGCTCTCCATGATCCAAAAGGAATCATTATCTTGCTTGCACACTGTTACATAATGTCTGACAGTTACTACTTGAATTGATTGCTACAACAACAGCTTGTATGTTATTAAGTGCGGCAAAGGTGAGGGGACAACAGGGAAGGTGATTGGGATGCCAGTGATGTAGGCATGGCAGCAACCTGACTACATCCTACAATTCTGCACAGAGTTGTGTAAAATACACAACTATTTGTACCTATGAGGGAGGATATTTAAACACAGCATATTGGTTCTGTCATCGTAATGCAGATAAAACATAAATTACTTACATGGACAACCACATATTGGCAGAAGAAGAGGACAACAAAGCATCCTGCTAACGGTGACATCACGGTGCAATGTTTCCTTTCTAAATTTCCTGTAATAACAAACAACAAAGGGGTGAGATTAAAGAATTTGCATCTCAATTAACACACAAAATTAGTCTCAACATCTCAACAGATTAACTCAGATTGTCAGATTAACAAGAAGAGCTGTAATTTACTTACAACCTGCAAAGTCAGTAATTATTTCTCACTGAAAGATCACACCCTAATCAGCTTAAAGGCAAATGCCTTTTATCTTTTTAAAAATTCTTGTGATAAGAATGAATCTTACATTGGTAAGACCAAATGCCATTTGTCTACCATGATTGGAGAGCATCTACCTAGCAAATCAATCATCCAGTCTTGAATAAGATGAAGAGTAGCTGCAGAAAAAAAACAGCCTTCTTTGTTGGTTTTTTTTTCTTTTGTTGCTTCAACATGCTATTAATTGATACAAACTCAGTTATAACCAACAAAATAAGGATGGTGTTTGTGGCTACAGGTAGGAACTTGAGCAAAGGTTTTCCAACCAATACCTTCAACAGTAGAGAAAAACACACACACACACACGGCAAAAGCATTGCCCAGCAGGGATTGAACCTGTAGTATCAACATCGCAAATCCGCTGGAGTAACCGAATGAGCCACTTCAAATGTAGATGATTACACAGGGCTAAACAAATATACAAAGATAGGCAACATGGAGGCATGCAAAAAGAAAAACACACCACTGGAATTAAACTGAACGTAACTTATTCTGTTTCTACTACTACATAGCTGAGTTATTCTTCTTCGATTCACTTTCATTTAGAGTGACATGCCGATGCTCTTCGTTTAAAGTAATTTAGCATTAACAAAATAGGCAATATGTGTAGGGCTAGCCTGCATGGTTTGCGGGACTTTTCCAGCATAATAGAAAATAGCTGCTTTTTTAGCCATAAGACAGTAACCACCACTGTGTGCTGTGTACCAGGTTCACCACGATTGTTAAACTCGATGAATACATTTAATTTCAGAAGCCTTGAGGTTTGTTTCTGTGACATGTTGAAAAGTTTTAAAATGGATCTGGAATTAATTTTTCATCCATTTTGATGTTAATATGTACATATTAACGCTACATTTGAAAAAAAAACAGATTTTTGCTGATTTGTTGGAAGTGGTACCAGTACCATCGCCACCAAGAACTTCCCCTGGTACTGCTAAGTATTCAAGTATTCAAAAGTACCTGTACCCGCAGAAAATTTTTTTGCTCTGGTACTGCAAATACCGGTATATTGCAAATACCAGTACTGACTTGGGTACCGGGATACTGCCAATACTTCCACCAAATCCAGGGCCAGACACAAATTAAAATAAAAATAAAAAAAAAAAAGAAAGGGGAAAAAAGGTAAAGCAGAAGAGAAAAATTTTGAAAAAGCTGTAAAATATCAAAAGACTTTTTAATTCTTTTTGTTACACACCAAGTATGAAAAACATCGTCATCAGCAAATTTTCCACGTGCTTGACCCACGCAAATAATACCGTGTATGTATGAAGGCTTTTGTGCTTTTCTTTGCTGCATGCACATGGGCTTGCCAAAGTGAAAGTCCTGGCAAAACAGGTGAAAATGCAGGGACTGGTTGTTTACAAAATGCAATTGTTTATTCAAGGGAAAGTAGTACAAGCTCCCTTCCCCCACCCCCCCCCCCAAAAAAAAGGAGAAGAAAAGAAAACTAGGAAGCCAAAAGGCTTAGTGATTCCTTTCCTCATGATATATATTGTAACAAACATGAATTGCTCACATGACAAGCATGAGATCCCACACAATTATCCTACTTGAGATACCATCTTAGTAAGGTCAAAACCTTTTGAATTCTCGTGACCCAAAATGACTATTCACCTCCAAATTATATTTTGTCGTGTCTAATAACTTGATAAAAAGGTAAACATGTTTATTTAATCAAAATTATAGCACTTTATTTTGTCGGGTTACAGCTTTTGGTGGCAGCTCTTTCGTATTTGATTTTTTGGCGTGATGCCCTTCCCAATGGCTACGAGGTCCTTGAAAATTAGCAAAAACTGATAACCCTATTAAACCAGAATCTAGCATGACTTGCAATTTTGCCTTTAGTCTCAACACACAGTACAAGTTTCCTTGGTTTGATACACAGTAGTCATTTGTTTAAAGCTTAGCTGAACTACTGTAAAGTGAAATAGGGCATTTAGAATACACCAACATGGCGTACAAAGAAATTCGCTTTAACCATTGTTAAACCATTCAGTCTCATCAATAAATATCTGTCAAAGCTTCATCTCCTCAAAACATTATGCATGTGATGAGTAACGGATGCATCATTTGAATTTTAAAAAGTTTGGGTACACAAATTATTGTTGAGCAACAAATAAGTAAATTTCTGATCTGTGAGAATCTTATTTCTTGAAAATAAGGCTACTGTAATTGGTTATTCTGAATAATCTATCATTTTATGTCCACAAATAATGGTTTTAAAAATATGGTTGTTTTCTGTAAAACAAACGCCCTATTTCCCTTTAAGGGCTAAACAGAGACACTGTTTATACAGTAAATGGTTAAGTCCATTGTGCACCTGGCTCAACAGACTGTACGATTTATTCTGGACATTGAGGTTTCTACTGGCAGTCAACTGTGATAAATTATGTCAGATAACAGTGGCCAATCTGAACAGAGGTGGGTCAGTTACAATTTGATTCATTCAATTAAGCAATCACAGTTCATGCACGCTCAAGGATATTTGATCCAAATTATCAGTAATTTAGTTCTTTTTATAAAGCTAATAAACCGTGGTATATTTAATCAATTCCAATTTACAATTCATGCATGCTCTCATGTCCTTATAAGGACAGTGGCATAAGGTTTGCCAAACAATAATCTTTGATACCAAATTTAATGTTGTCTTCATCTTTTCGTTATGGTTATCGAAGAGACAATGTTGGTATGTACTAAAAGAAGTTCTCAAATCAACAAGAGGATTCTACATTACAAGTATAAAATTCACTAGAAAGACCGTTCTTTAAATATTGTAGGTTTTCACATTTTGACCTCCCATTTTCACCTCTGCCCAAAAAAATAGGGATCATCTACTCGATATGGGCAATCCACACCCTAACTATGAGATCTCTCACATTTATCGTTCTGGAGATATCGTGTTTACAAGCAATTTTCAAGGTATTTACCTTCTGACCTCTGGTGACCCTTGTACTCAATAAGATACACCTACACACTTCGTATGACATCTGCTCAAGCTTCTCTTCTTGAGATATCGTGTTTACAAGGTTTTCACAATTTAACCCCTGTTGACCCCAAATGACCTTTGACCTCCACTGACAACGATAGGGTTCCTCTACTCAACATGGTACAACTACACACTAAACATGAGATTTCCACAAGCTTCCTTTCTTGAGATATCGTGTTTACAAGGTTTTCACAATCTGACCCCTGTTGACCCCAAATGACCTTTGACCTCCACCAAAAACAATAGGGATCCTCTACTCAATAAGGGCAACCTTCATGCTAAGTATGAGATCACTCAGAGTTACGCTTCTGGAGATATCATGTTTACAAGCAATTTTCAAGATATTTACCATTTGACCTCTAGTGACCCCAAGTGACCTTTGACCTCCACCAAAAACAATAGGGATCATCTACTCAATAAGGGCAATCTACATGCCAAGTATGAGATCACTCAGAGTTACGCTTCTTTAGATATCGTGTTTACAAGCAGGCGTCACACACGCACATACACCCGTACACACACACACACACACGACATCACCATTGCATAGATTCCTCTGCCTTCGGCAAGGAATAAAAAAAAAAAGCTGTTGTCATGCACAAAGACTGGTTGCCTGGCAACCTGCCAAGAGCTAACAAAAACTTGCTCATCGCGATTGTCGAAAACATTAAAAAAGTGTTGAATAGGACCATATCAAAGGATGGGGTAAAAAAAGGCCAATCATCTTTTTCCTTTTCAATACTACTGGGCGTGGCCTAATGAGACGTTTTGTAAACATTGCAAGAGTTCATGCATGAACAGTGTATGAAACTACTTTACATTAGTGTGATATGTTTGCCAGTTCAAGATATTCGCCCACTGTATGAAGATATGAAAGTAATACACACACCTGGTCTATAACCGTAACCGATATCTGAAGTTGTTTATCCCATCCTTTTTAGCGACCAGTCATATCTTAAGATCATCTTAGTCCTTTTAAAAGTTACTCCCATTTCATTGACCTTGTTTTTCCCAATTGGAAACCCAGCCCTTAGAACGGTGCAAACTTTTGCAAACACATTCAGCCTACACAACATCTGATGAGCGGGTCTTGTCACAGCCGAATGCAGGCCTGCATATACTGTACTGTGCATAGAGAAAAAAGACGGGCAGCAGAGCATCCCGGATTTACAGTCGGACCTGTTTTACAAAATGCTTGCTGTAATACCTTGAACAGCTTCAGACTGTACTCTGACGTAACAGCCGTAAATTCCTTTGATACCCCAACTATTTTTTACCATTGCTGCATTCAGTTAGGGCCAACTAGCCCAGCTGTGGAAAACCAGAATGCAGAAATGCATTGTGGTTTCGATGATCTATTTAAGAGAAATTTTTTTTTGAATCTGACATAGTAGCATTAGTATGTGTCACATTTGTCACATTTTCACAATTTGACCCCTGTTGACCCTAAATGACCTTTGACCTTCACAAAAAATGATAGGGTTTCTCTACTCAACGTGGCACAACGACATACAAAACATGAGATCTCTACAAGCTTCCTTTCTTGAGATATCGTGTTTTCAAGGCTTTCACAACTTGACCCCTGATGAAACCAAATGACATTTGACCCCTGCCATAAACAATAGGATTCTTCTTCTCAATATGGTACACCTACACACTACATATGAGATCTGTCCAAGCTTCCTTTCTTGAGATATCATGTTTACAAGGTTTTCACATTTTGACCCCTGTTGACCCCAAATGACCTTTGACCTCCACCAAAAACAACAGGGTTTTTCTTCCTAATGTGGTACACCTACATACTAAATATGAAATTTGTCCAAGCTCCCCTTCTTGAGATATCGTGTTTACAAGGTTTTCAGCATTTGATCCCTGTTGATCCCAAATGACCTTTGACCCCCACCAAAAACAATAGGGTTCCTATACTTAACATTGTACAACTACATACAAAACATGAGATTTCTACAAGCTTCCTTTCTTGAGATATCGAGTTTTCAAGGTTTTCACAATTTGACCCGTTAACCCTAAATGACCTTTGACCTCCACCAAAAACAATAGGGTTCCCCTTCTCAATATGGTACACCTACATACCAAATATGAGATCTGTCCAAGCTTCCTTTCTTGAGATATCGTGTTTACAAGGTTTTCACATTTTGACCCCTGTTGACCCCAAATGACCTTTGACCTCCACCAAAAACAATAGGGTTCTTCTTCTCAATATGGTACACCTACATACCACATATGAGATCTGTCCAAGCTTCCCTTCTTGAGATATCGTGTTTACAAGGTTTTCACATTTTGACCCCTGTTGACCCCAAATGACCTTTGACCTCCATCAAAAACAATAGGGTTCTTCTTCTCAATATGGTACACCTACATACCAAATATGAGATCTGTCCAAGCTTCCCTTCTTGAGATATCGCATTTACAAGGTAGGGCATCACGGACATACATACACACACACACACGCACACATACACACACACACACGCATGATTACAAAGGTTACGATTATCATCGAAACCAAAAACTAGGTCTCAATGTTTTTAACATGATACTGCCTGGGCTACATGATCACAGATATTCTGTAAAGCAGGTGAAGTTAATGTTTGCTGCATCAAAGATCCTACCATCTTTGGTTGAATCTACAAAATGTTTTGCGATTCATGCATTTATGCAGGCTGTGACTTTAGCGGCTATGACATACAATGATTTCTACCATATGTCTGATTAATCATGAAACTTGTGAAATTAACTGGATTATCTGATTTCTTCAACCAAATAACAAAGGTAAAATGTATTTTGATATTTACCAACATTTTCACATTGCCTTGATGTTCAAGGGCAAAGGTGCTAGGAATAGTTTAATAGTCAGAGTCTCTTGCAAACTGCTGTTCCTAGGCCTACCTGTAGCTTCTGCTATCTTCCTGACTAAATTGAAACATGGCCACGATTGTTATCAGCTATAGTGGATGGGTTTGTGGTTAGTGGATCATGTATGTAACACATTAGAATATTTTCCATTTTTGTGACAAATGGAAATGGAGGACTTAAGTTTGTTAGGATTAGTCTCATTGTATCTACACAGCTCAGTATTTCCTGATTTTGATATGCAAGGAACCCAAAATCTTTGGGCCAGGTTCAAATTCAAATGCTTTGCTGCCTAATCAAAATACATTTGTTTTACACTACTACATTTTCAGACATTACCTGCCTTGGTGGGTCAAACTCAGGGCTGGAAAAAGTCGAGAGGCTCCTTCCCGGGAAATTTTGCGACAGTGAAAAAAATATGATTGTAAAAACGAAGCAAAGACAAGAAAAAAACAGAACTGTATTCTCCACCCTATGAAAATCCTGCAGAGGACCAAATAATAGCAAAATCCTTTTACAGCTTCCGAAAATGTTTTGCATCCAATTTTCTTCCCTACAATGATCATTCAAAAGTCAGAGCACTACGCTTATCAATCCAGGGAGCTCTTATTTACAGTAGCAGATCCCTGATCAGTCACATACTTTCATTTATAGGCAAAGAGCCTGTACAGCATTTACTTGCAATGAAACTTTGCAACGTTAACATGACAGACGTGCAGGTTGGATTGGAAGCAGACCACAGCACAGAATCAAAATGCGAATGAACTCAAAACTGTGGGTACAAGCCGTATTTAGCTCATTTTTTTCCTGCCTTTAAATCAATGAGGTTTCTTTTTGGTGGGACTTGCGGGAAAGGTGTAAGTTTGTTTTTCTACCAACAAGCATGTTTCCAATTTGTACTAATGAGATGAAAAAGTGCATGTAATCCACTCATCTTTTCTCATTTACCTTACATGATGGAAAGAACTTGTATCGTTAGCCATACCGGCCTTGCAACTGTTTATCTAGATAAGTAAATGCAGGGAGGTAGCTACGGTGGGCGGTGCTGGGTGGCCACACCCACCACTAGATATTTCCGGCCAGCACTCCAGGCAAACGCATGTCTCCCCGCCCATCACAAATCTGCCAATCGAGACCAAACTCTAACCCCAAAATTTACTAAGTACAACGAGGGAAAAATTGAAATTTAATGGCTGAAAAATGGGGTAGATGCCATGGAATGGGTCAAGGTGCTTTTCCCAGATCAGACTTTTACCCAGCACTCAGATTTGGCTAGCTACATCCCTGGGTATATGGTACTGTATTATGGAATGTCTCTTATTCTCTCCCTTTGTTTTTGTTTTTACAACTTGTGCCATTGTGCCATTGATTTTATCTTTCATTGTCGCCAACTTTTTTCTTTTTACTATAATGCGAACTTGTGCGCGATATGCCCGGTAAAGTACTCAGCTTTCTTGTACACAACTTGAAGAACGTTGCTTGGAATTTTCCACAACCCCTGATCACAGACTTCTCCACACCGGGTATATCTGTACATCAAAACAGCTTACGAAAAAGCCGCAGTAGTGTAAGCGAGTTACAGTAACCAAACCACATAAATTTGTGAGTGAAATTTAAATGCGGCATACAACCTGAGTAACATAAGCATTGCACACGCTGAAGTTCAGGAACCAAGACCGTTTTCAAAACATCATTTTGGCATACCACTTGTACTGTACTTCTGGCCGTGTTTATCTTGTACATACCATGCTTGCTTCGAATATTCAATCACAGAATGGCAGAGATCATACATGTGGTTTCCTAAATAGTTACATCTGAAAATTACTGGTAAATAAATCCATTCAAATGTGTATCCCAAATGCCCCATCCACGTTCAATCTTCACCAACAGTTGAAGTAAATTACTATTTCTGTAAATGAATGCCATTATTTGTTTACTCATAATCAATATTTTTCAGTTATGTGAAAAGACAACGTTGGCATATATGTTTCCAGAGAGATTCTACCTATACCCCCTTTACCACATTCAATGTAATTTAAAAAGCATAAGCTTAGGCCTGCCTCAGACCTGAATATGCAAATTATCTGCAGGAATGACAGCTGGCGGACATATCGCAACCCACAGACATACAAAAATGAACGAGTATTTCTATGTCCTTTATGAAACCAATAGTCTGCTTCTTCAAACCTTTAGTCTAAACATTTTTAAGTGACTAGGATCAATGAACAAAAAAAAAAAATTTATTTCAACGTTCCTGGAAAAACTCTGAAGCCTGCAACTTACAAAATGTTGGTTGCTCTGTGTAATACGGAAATATGAATTGCCAAGGCGGTTAGGCTATTCGATATGGAAGACTGCACATGATCTTATTCTCATGATCTCATTCTTTTCACGCGACTTTTAGGTGCATTTCAACATCAAAAATGTATGTAATACAGTTTACTCTTCATGACATGTGCAATATTTCAAAACAGGTTTTGATTTTGAAGCAATATCAATGATTTTTTTTTTTTATTGAATTATCCTGTTTTCCCCTGATACAATATTAAACATTTTTCAACATAAAGAGTTGAAATTTAGCATGGATTTCAAATGATTCGGACACGTCTAAATATGCTAAAATCGCTGAGCTTCCAGGTGCTTTGCACCCTGGACCCTTGTCTGGGTCGTCCATGGACCCCACAAGGGGCCCTATGGCAAGCCCATTGACCCCACCCTGGTATGACCATCGATTCACTATTGAGTGACGCCTACGGCGCCATGTTAGGTCTGGCAGGAAATCTGACTATATTGTAATTAGCCTCCTGGGAAATTTACACTTTTTCCAGCCGTGGTTAAACTTTTCAAATTACTAGCTGTGAAATAAATACAATTGGGGAATTCCACAAGGGAAGGCTTACATCAAAATTGGAATTTTCAAAAAGGGTTTTCACAAAATTTGATGTAACTTTGAATTACTGCACACAAGTGTGCCGTGGTTATAAAATTGGCCTCCTTTGTACAAATAAACATCGGAAAAAAGTCACAGCCAACTGCCACTCTTACATGTAGTTGGCAAATGAAGAATAGGTTAACATGTTTGGGAAGAACAAAAAAATCAGTATTGGATGACATTTCACTTTTACATTCCAGTGTTAGGCTGGCGTAAGGATGCGGCAAATACAGTTCTATATTTACGTTGAGGGAACTTGAGGATTGTTCAATAATATCTATCTAGTTTTAAGAAGTAAATTCACTAATGCATGGTTTATTCAGTCCTTAAATATCACAGGCCAACTTACAACATCTTAACTGATTGTAGGTCTGCACAAAATCACTGCCGCTATGGCAAATCCGATCTGTTTTGCTGTGGATGATTTTGTGCCCAAGGGGAAAAATTCATTGTTACAATCTCAACGGACAAGTTTGTCACTTCCAGTTGGCTGCAAAATAGAGGGATTTTTGCACAGACGAATTTTGGACAAGTTGTGGATGGTGATTGGCAATTTGGACGTGGACGAGTGTCAACTTGGACGTGGCGGTACTGTACATATCCCTAACTTCCCTCAGAGTAAGAAAAAGGGAAGGGGCATTTACTGATTTACCAGAGCCCACCGGCATAAGATGTCAATGGGATGGCAAACTGGGCGAGACAGCCATCTCTGGCTTATGCAGAGCCCCTTTCTGTTCTGGAAAATACTGTAGGATCAATGATGTTCTTGAATCTGTTGACTGTTGTGGTAGTGACAGCCTCCTGTGGCAGCTTGCTCCATTCAGTAATAATATGCTGACTAAAACATCTAGTCTACAGTGGTGCTTCTGGAATTTAAGCTGATGACCTCTTGTTCCACTAACATCCAACGATTTAAAGAAAGCAGCCTGGTCAACATTTTCCAGACCATTAACAATTTAAAAAAATTCAATCAAGTCAGCTCTTAGTCTACGCATTTCAAGAGAAATCAAACCAGTTCTTTCAAGCCTTGTTCATAACTGAGTGAGAGCAGACAAATCTGGAATCAATTTTGTAGCACAACATTGTACCTTTTCAATGTTATCTATATCTAATTTCTGTAGTAAGGATGCCATGCCTGACAGCAGTATTCCAGATGTGGGCTGACAAGAGATTTATACAATTTCAGTAATAGTGTATTTCTAATTTGTGACCGGCCCAGCGAAAACAAAAACACCGGTGCCAAACAGCTCTAAACAAAAAGATTTTTACAAGAAAACAAAGTACCTGCACACAAACAACACCTGAGCATGCCAATACTACTACTAGTGCGTACTGTAGTGTGTAGGCCTACACTCATCAGGCTACAGTGCCGTCCGGGACAAATGTGTCACCCCAACGGAGTCCAAGCGCGGTAATCCTTTGCAGCGTGACCGCAACGTTTCCGCAGTTTGAGTATGAATAGCGAACAATCACAGCACCGAGCAGCGAACAATGGATACAAGCCTATTCATAAGAACTGGAAAGTTAACCAGGTTCACGGCGTATAACAAAGAAGCAATGCGGTTATCATCTGTGTAACTGTTGATCTCCACACAATGCTTGTACTACAGGTTGAAGAGCTAACCTTGTCTTTTTCTTTCAGACCTTACAGTATTTGAGCCAGCACAGACCAAGGAAACCCCATCTTACAGTACTTGTTTGTGCATGAATTTCTGAGGAAAATCTTCAAACTGTTTCGATTTTTAAGAAATAAATATGAAAATGGCATTGCCTTTTTCTTTGATGTTCTACTTCTCTTTCAGATGTGACCATACTAGCATATTGAGATTATACGATCAGGGTACTTCAAGCAATATTGTCCGGACTGTGCTTAGCAGTTTGGGTATGTAGCATTCTGGCAACCGTTACAGCACTCAACCAAAGTCTAGTTTGGTAACGCGACGATGTACGTAACTGCAGTCGAACGTAAAAGTGATTGTGTGCGTGGGCAAAAAGTAACAACATTGAAATTTCACTCCAAAATTTTGGTAAGGGTTTTAATTACACTATTCAGACAATCTGGGAAAATAATAGGTTCCAGTTGGTTAATTTTGCCATATGATTTCAAATTCTTCTAACGTAACGACAAAAAGTGTAGAATACAATAATGTAGTGGTTGACAGTTTTCATTCAAATCAACGGTGTACTTTTTGAGCAAGCCAATGGGAAGTATACTAGTATTAAATATTCACTAAACAACTCTGGATCACTGACGCCACGGGCAAGGTTGTATTCAGTAGGTAGGTTATTTGTAAATAGTGTTTCCTTTCACCAAATGCTACAATTCCCGATACCTACCAAGGAGCGATGACTTGAGTAGTATGTTTTTGATACCCTGTACTGTTGCATATTCATTATGTAGGCGGTTACAAAAAGAACATTAATTTTCAAATATGACTTGTTTTTTACTGTTTTTATGCCAATCCTGTTGCTTTTCAAAGTAGTTTATACTGTCATCTTATCTTTTTGGTTTTTCAGTACACACGCAATCACTTTAAAATGGATCATATCCCCTCGTTAATTGTAATTTGTATACTGTGTACCCATGGCAACTGCTGCTCAAAGCAGGTGTATGTAGAGAAGTATAGACAGATAGATCTTGTCCTGTATCGAATGGCGCTTTGGAATTCGAACGCCGGTTGGCTGTTCACCTTTGGACCAGGCACAAAAAAAAAACTTACTTAGGTCTAGCCTAGGTTATGGCATACATGTCTTAACTTCGACTTACAAGCAACTGACGTTAGCCTAACCATTTTAACTTAACCGTAACCTTGTGAAATTCATGTCATATTCGCCCTAGCCCAACGTACCACACAGTCAATATAGTAGGCCTTTGTAGCCAAGTCCGAATCTGCTCATCTCGGAACATTAATTTGCATACCAGAAAGAGTCTTTCTGCCTTGACGGTATTGGTAAAACACCTTTATCAAGGTGGAATGAACTGGAATGTACAGCAATTAGGATAGGCCTATGTTGTAAATTACAAGACTAACTTGCCAATTACAATTAGTGATTACACAGCAGAACTGAATGGAGTTCTAAACTTAGGAGATGCATTGTTAGCCTAAGTTAGCTGCATCATTGATGGGTGCTCCAAGGTAGTGGTGCACAAGAGTGCGCGGATGATTCTTTCTTTCTGGCTTTTTTTTTTTTGCTTTTTTTACTTTCACTGGAATACTAAGTAGACCTAGTTTGAAAATATATCATCACTGGGCTACGCCTACGGTAGGTCATAATAAGGCCTCCGCATTACGTTAATATAGGTGTAACTTATGCCTTCCCAAATCTTTGTTAGCAGCAAATTGCGTGGATGACTTTGTTACAATTTCCGGGAAAGGTCATGATAATTTAGTTTGCGAAACCAGTGTGAGAATTTCCCTCCTGAAAATAGCAAGTTCTTCCATTCTGCTTTTTATTTTCTGAGAATTTTAATTTCTTAATCCCAACCAGAACTAGAGACTAATATTAACTATGATCCCTGTGTTTGGGATTACCAGATCTAAGCTAGAGTGGGATGTACATTAACTTTTGGAGACTGATGTGGAGAAGGGTCCCCTCTGCTAAGTTCCTACCCCATTTTTTTTTGGGGGGGGGATTATTGTAGGCTACGTTTGAAATTTTTTCCGGGTCCTTGATGGGGACTTAATTTTCCCTCCTGATCCTTTTTTCTTCTAAACTACACTATGTTGTTGAAGGGAAGTGCAAAATTTGCAATGCAGAACATATTAAAGCAAATGAATTTTACTGAACGTGCCCAAAAAACATGTGTACAGAGTATAGCAACTATAGGCCTATATTCGTCTTCGAGAAAATCAGGGCGGTCTTTTAAACTGGCTGGGACATTTACTTTTCCTTTCAAAAACATGACACTAATATTTCCAGATATCTGCACTCTCACGTCATAGCCCTAGATCTTGAGTTTTTCGAGTTAAAGAGAAAATCATACCTATTTTAGCATGGCCTTGAACTTGGATATTGCAAGCAGGATACAGTATATCATTATAAGAGAACTTATTGAAACAAAGGGTGATTGCCTTTTTTTCTTTGTCTTTTAATTTCGTAGCTGCAAATAAATTATTGATTACAGATTATTTGCGAAGCAATACTCACATTGCTAGTGTTGCAACCACGCAGCCATGTTGAATTTTGAGGTGTCTTTTAAACATCTGCGGGCTGACAGTTAGTAACTTGGTCCATTTCGTTGTTTCATCCCTGTTGAGATATGCAGTTACACAGTAGCCTGAACTATCCTAAACCTAAATGTACAGTAGGCCTACTGTGTAATCATAGGGACATATCCTTGAGTATTCTGCTGGGAGTGGTGTTACCAGGATTTTAGATTTATGATGGGGGGGGGGGGGTGGAGGGCAACAGAAAGTGCCCAAAATAGGACTTCCCAGTGAGAATCATGATTTTTTTTCTGTTGTGGGTTTATGTAATAATTATCATGTATTATCATAGATGTCATAGCTGTAAAAAATGCGAAAAAGGAATGTTCCGACCTCACTATGACCCGATACCCCGCACTTATAACTTGCCAACTTTTTTTATAACTTGCTAACTTTTTTTATTTGCAAAATATGAAAGCCTAGTTATTTGTTTTTAGTTTTGTCCTGAGCTATGTTTTGCTTTATCTTTAAAACATGTCGTCAGGTAAGTAGGTCAAAACTTTTACCAAGGCACTGCTTTCTTATCCCTTCTCCCCCTCCCTTCCCCCTTCATGTTTATGTTGCTATAGCAACAACAGGTTGCGGCTTGCTTGTCCCAGTTCTTTTGTTTTTGCCTTTCCCATAGCACAGCCCTGGTGATTTTTTTTTTTTTACTTTTTCCTATAAATATCTCAGTGAAGTCTTTGGGGAAACACCTGTTGAGCTCAGAGCACAGATAAGTTCAAAAACAGGTGTTTAAAAGTCAATATGCAACTTTGAATGTCAAGCGGGTTGTAGGTAAAAGTATTTTCTTCAAATGGCCCTCATTGCTAGGAATAAAAAAAGTAGCACTTCAAATGGACGCCTGTTTTTGCAGTGAAACGTTGCAAAGTCTTTGGACTCAAATAACACATTTTTCCAAGGAAACACAGGTTTGACGTTAAATCATCCAAACTAATCTCCTCAATACTTTTGAAATTGTTTGAATGTCTAAAATAATCGCTGTTTCGTTTGTATAAAAGTCTTGTAATATAACAACTTGTGAAGAAGACATGGTAAATATTTGTTCCTGAAGAGGCTTAATCCAAATGCCGGCAAAGTGTTACAGATGACAGGCTTAAGCATTATCTAGTTGGCCACCTTGAATACGGTAAATGCAGAAATTTTGTGAAGCACATGTGTTCAGTTATCACACCCTAACATGACCATGGTATTGCATAACACTGAAGTACATGTAGACTTTCCGAGTTGAAAATGTTTGAACAGCGATCGAACGGTTCCCAAAGTTGCGGGCCTATCAAACATACATTAGCCTATTTGTGATTTTCAGGTGGCTAAATCATGTTTGTTTATTTTTCACATCATTTTAAATCTGCGGTGATGAAGCAATCACCGCCAGGGCCGTTTGGGTTTATGCTTTTTAAAGAAGCTCTTACATCACGTAAGTGATTCTCATGGCCGATTGTCAAACATGTTTCTTGTATAGGTTTCCTTATCAATTTCATTGCTTTTACTGTGAATAGGGACCTGCTGTACATGCATAATATTCGATCAAAGTTACTTGCAGGTGCCGATTTTGAGAATCTGACATCTAAGTTCAACTGTGCAGTCCCTACAAAGTTTGCTCTAACAGTGGATTCTAACGTAGGCCTTTATTATACGGAACTTCACTGTGTATATCCGGATTTTACCTCCATAATATTAGGCCACTTATTTGTTTTGTATTCGTTCCTTTTGTCACTGTCAAAAGGACGCTCCGCTTAGGTGACAATTATTGCAGCTTGGGCGGCAGCTGTTGAGAGGATTAGTGCGCATTTATCGTGGTTTAAAATGGGATTAAAACCAGACTGAAACACTGTCACACTCCAATTCAAAGAATGCAATGGAAAGTTTGCCTTGCGCGCATACGTTCTGGCCCCGCAGCATCCTCCTTGAATTCGTCATCTGGCTGCACAAGAGCCTGCTAGCCACTTGATCTGGCTGCGCACATGGGAGAAAGAAGTCACGGCGGCACATCGGGCCAGCCGCTGTTGAAAGTACCGTCTCGAAATCTTTTGAATTCATTTGTAGCCTATTCCATTTCAGTGGTTGAGCAACTTGAGCCCGTCGCCGGGTGAACAGCACCGCCGGAGCGTGCTAGTCTACCAAAGTGCATCAACTTCGATATACATACTGCACAGCAAAAAATGTGTACAGTAAAGGTACTGCTCCTTCAGCAGCCTCGGATCATTGTTCAGTTCAACCGCGCATTTCTGTGAAACTGAGCTTCGGCCGCGCAAGAGCTAAAAATCTGTAGTCACTTGCCCCCAAGGAATTAAAACTTCCCAGTCTGGTACCGGTTGGGGGACACATTAATCCCGGACGGCACTGTGCTTAATGCATGAACAACCTAAAGGCATCACCCACGTATTAGTTGATGTACATTGAATCGATCAGTTCATGATTAAGTCAATCGATGCATTTTAAACCCCGGTGAAGCCGTATGGATGCAAATGAATTCTAAAGTAAGCACCTCCTACATCTTATTTACTTCAAACAACATCAGAAACAAGTACTTGCATTGTTATTTCCAAGGAAAACTTCAATCACGGTCATTTCTTTTAAGTTGCAGCAATATTGCTGACTAGCCTATCATGTTTCAAATGGTACCAAAATATTGACCAAAATGTCTTCGGTAAAACTCTCATTCAGAATTTAGATAGAAGAAACAATATTTGTATCGCTTCTTGACAATATTATATATTAACTTGATAGTAAACACAATTTTGAATTCAGAATTCTGATTCTGCCGTGATCGACTCAAGTCAAGGTTTCATAGGCCTAGTGTAATGTACGGACACGTTAAGTTCAAAACCTGTTTCCAAGTAGCCTAATTACTCATTTTTAACTCAACCAAAAGGTGAAAAAATGATAAGGGCAGATTAATGAATACTTTTTGTCAAGTAACATACATTATAAAAATGTTTTAATTGTTTTAGAATTAAAATGTTTGGTAGGTGATCGACTCATAGTAGCCCTATGCTACTACCTAATCTAGCCTAGGCTGATATCAATCATACGTTAGATATTACGTAAACAAACGTAGGCTATAGGCACTAATTCAACGGTAACCCGTTGCTTGGAAGATGAGAAAACCTTTTCACGCCTAGAATAGATGTGTGTTATGTTCTCTTGGTTTTTCAAACCTGTAATTAAAATCTGCGATACAAGCAAACCGTAATTAGACATCGCTCTCTGGCAGCTAATAGTAGTAAAATTCAGCCTCGGACTGACGTGACTTAGTAATTGTGACTTCCTAGCTTTCAATACAAAGAGTGCAATGCGTACATACACGGTCCATAGAAAACAGGCCTATATAATATAGCGTAGATCTAGTTCTTTGGTACGGTCATGTTGCCTGTGAATTGTTATAGTCCGTCGGAGAGTTGAATGCTGGCTATGCTCGAGTGAATGCCCGTTAGCGTTGCCCTTGCTGTGTAGAATGCCCGTTTGAGATGTGTAGGCTACCATGCATCAGAGGTTACAGCTTTGCATTTCTCCAGCTGAGGCAGATATTGATAATTACCTGTGCGTCGATTTGGGTGGGGGACAATTCTTCTCCACTTATAGAGCGGTGGGGACACTACCACATTTGTCTCCCTCTCCCACTTTTTGTAACCCTAATAAAAAATATAAGAGCAACATACATTAGCTTGGTACGGTACCCGCTTGTTTCGCGCCCGCCCTTGCCAGTTCGCACCCAACCAGTTAGCCCGGTCATTTCGGCCCCCCCCCCCCCGCTTGCCAGTTCACCCCAAAGTGGAAATCGTTTCGCCCCCAAGTGGCAGTCGTTTCGCCCCCAAGTACCTACCAGTTCGGCCCGACCCTTCTCCAATACAGCTGGTAATGTTTTTCGATTACATTTTTTTTTACGAACAGCAGCCTCAAAAGGCCAAAATGTAACGTACGGCCAACCAGCTCAGGAGCAACTCTGTGCTAGTTGAAGTTTAGTGATTTCTTGCCGTTTACATCAAGTTATGTTGGTCATTAACATAACATAACATAACATAACAAGTTAAAGGGCAAAGGAGGGCAAAAGCCCCATAAGATGCCCTGTAATTCAACCCCCCCCCCCCCCCCCCTATGAGAGAAGCTAAACTTTCTCACATCACTGAAGCCTAGAGAACTGATCAGCATTTCACCAGCTTACAATGACCACGAACACGGGAATTACGACAAACCTCTAGGTAATCACAATTAGACAGACAATTCTTACCAGAAAGAAATTTGAAAACCTGCCACATATATGCCCCCGGATCCTTCTTAACTCAAGAGTAGTAAGTCCCAGACATTTAAGCCTATCATGATGGTAAGATGAAGTACATCGGGAATAAGCCGAGTGGCCCTCCTCTGAACCTGCTCTAAAAGAAACTTGTCCTTTTCATAATAGGGACTCCATGCATGCCTAGCATAGTCAAGATGCGGCCTAACCAACTGCTTATACAGATTCAACACAATATTTTTACTAAACTTACTAAAATTCCTCTTGATCAATCCCAGAACCCAGGCTGTTCGCCCTGACAGCATGAGCACCTGCCCACTGCTTAGAAGGCTTCAAATCACTTGCAATGATAACACCAGCTAGGTCTATTTCTGAAGTCACATTAGGCCTACTCAAAATACTACCAGCCATGGTATAATCATAATTCAAATTATTAGTACCAAAGTGAAGAACTTTGCATCTGTCAGCATTAAAAGACATTTGCCAAGTTTTTGACCATGTTAATCCAAGTCCCCTTGCAACAATGACGCATCTTTGTCATCATTTACTATCCGATACAGCTCGGTGTCATCAGCAAACTTACTAATACTAGAAGTGAGAGAGCTATCAATATCATTAATGAAAATCAAGAAGAGAATTGGGACAAGAACAGAACCCTGAGGATCACTCCACTTGCGACATCTCTCCAAGAAGAGAAATTACCGTTGACAACAACTCTCTGAGATCTACCTAGTAGCCAAGAATTGATCCAATTTGCACACCTGCCGTGAATACCTAACTGACGCAGTTTCACAATAAGTCTGCCTAATGGTACTTTATCAAATGCCTTTTGAAAATCAAGGTAGATGACATCAATACAGTGAGCAGAATCAAGAGATAAAGAGACATCCTCAAGAAAACTCAGTAAATTAGAAACACATGACCTGTTAGGCAGGACCATGCTGAGACAAGTTCAGTAAACTATTAGCCTATCTAAAAGGTACTTAAGCACATAATCCTTGACCACAGACTCCATGACTTTACACACTCACTGGTTAAACTAACAGGCCTATAGTTGCAAGGCAAGCTCCGATCCCCTTTCTCAAAAATAGGAGTAACGTTAGCAATCCGCCAGTCATCTGGAGCGTAGCACAAGTCTAGACATTTCTGAAAAATAATACACAGAGAAACTGACAAAATCTCAGAGCATTTATGCAGCCTATGGCAAGATGGATCCCATCAGGCCCAGAGGACTTGCAGGCTAGCTTTCAAACTCCTAAGTTTATTGCAAACCAGTTCCTCAGAGAAAACAAAGTCTTTCATGCAAACAGAGCTGATTGAATCTCTAGAAAAATCAGTATCAGAAGACTCCTTGGTAAAGGCAGAAACAAAATAATCATTTTCAACAAATTAGCCATATCCTGATGTTCACTAACTGAAGTACCCCCTTTACCATGGAAAGGCCCAACACCCTCTTTAACGTTCTGTTTAGACCTAACATAAGCATAAAAAGATTTGGGATTTAACTTGGTCTCATTAGCCAGCTTCCTCTCAAAATTTGCTTTAGTCACTTTAACCAAATCTTTCACTAGGAGTCCTGGTGCTTATAAACAGCAAAATCTGAAGAGCTCCAACTAACCCTGAAGTGACGCCAACATTTACACTTTTTCCTATAGTAGCTCTAAGAACCTCCCTAGAAACCCACACAGGCCTATGATTACGGAAAGCTTTCTTGAGTGGAATACACAGTTTAAAAGTATTAATGACAATGTCACAGAAAACTGCCAAAGCCTCAGCAGGACTAAGGTGAGACAAACGAGTGGAACAATCTATAGAAAGGTGCTCTTTTACTTGCCTAAAATCAGCCTTACTTAAATCCAGAACAAACTTATAAGTACAATCGAAGCTGCTACGATAACAAAGGTCACAGCTGATAAGGTCATGGTCGTTAGACCCTATTTGATCAGAATTCACGTTTTTTACCATATTGCACTCAGTACTAAACACCAAATCTAGACAGTTAGCCCCGCGTATAGGAAAGAGAACATGCTGGGTCCAGAAACCATCCCACACTACCAAGAGGAAATCCCTCCCTTGTGAACCACTTAAGTAAGCATGCCAATCAATATCAGGGAAATTAAAATCCCCGAATACAACGTACTTAAATAAACTTGTCATGAAATAGGTATATTGAGAAATTGTTTTTTTTTTATGTTTAAAGAATGGCATGGAATTAGGCCAGTATATTTCGTAAAATTCTGACAAAAACTAGCACACATGGCCATACTTACATGTGCAATCAACTATACTAACAGCCTATTCAGGTATAGAGTTGACGTGGTATTTTCTTCCACGTCCAAAAAGCATGCAGCAATACGACTCTTTTCTGCTAATATTCTTGTGTAATTTTCGAAATTTACACCACAATCGTTTCATATTTAACTCCGAAAAACAGCGTTGCTGCAAAGAAAAAAAAAGTTCTTTAAAGAAAGTATGAACGTAAAGAAAAAAATATTTTGGACAAAAAGTTGTTACTCCGAAAAAGTTCCTGAAAAAAACTCAAACCCAAAGAAAAAAATGATGAAAAAATTGTAACTCCAAAAACAGAGATTTGCTGCAAAAAAGGGTTTTTTTTTTAAAAAAAAAAAAAATATGAACGCAAAGATAAAAGAAAGATATTTCTTCTCAAAAATGTATATTTTTGAGCCTTTGCAGATAGTTACATGCAAAGGACGCAACAAAAAGACCGGAATGGCAAAAAAAAAAAAAATGGTTAACATAACATTGCCAGTAACTTAGGGGGCGAACTGGTAGGTCTTGGGGGGAACTGGTAATCGCTTGGGGGCGAACTGGTATTGTGGGGGAGAACTGGTTAGGGGAGAACTGGCAAGGGGCGGAACGACCGCAACCCTTAGTTTTAGTGGACTTGAAGTGTAATTTTTTAACTTAACGAAATAAACAAAAGTTTAGCAGAAATTAACAAGGCCAGAGAAATTGAAAAGTGCCATTTTCTGCAATCTGAGGGGTACATTAACATAGTCATTATACTTAAGTCCCCCCAGCATTCCAATCCTTTGCTCAATGTCTACATGTAGTGGCAGGGGAACACTGGCAGGCGGGGAGTCTTAGGTCCACTGCTGTAGCTTACGTAATTTTGCTTCCTTTTTTATAAAACTAATTAGACATAGCCTCAGTTATGGCTAACCAGCACAACAGGGGAGGTTTGCGGCTACGAGTTGTGGGCCTAACTATATATTTTCCATTTTTGTGACGACTGTACGTAAATGGAGGGCATTACGAAAAAAGTCAAGGCAAATTTTATTGTATGCCTACCTATGCAGCTACACCTGTTTTAGCATAAGATTTCAGTTGTGTTCGTTGGAACATAAGCAAGGTTTTCCAAAACTTCTGGCGGGGAGCATGTTCAGCTGCAACGTTTGCAAAGTGCTCAAAACATAAGACAGGATGCATAATTAATTCAATTATATGACTTTTTATATGTTATCTCAAGCCATTTAATGTTTTTTTTTGTTATAGATGGAATTTCCTCATAATTGAGAAATTGCAGACATATGATCCCCATTTAAAGGCTGGATATATGTAGCTTAGAACCCACACACGGGAAGTGTCGTTTTCGACCATGGGGGGGGGGGGGGGTTGCAAAACCCCAAATTTTCTTGTACGCTCCGCGCCAACCGATTGCTCCGTGTAGCTAGTAGTGCACGCATCCTCACAACCCATATTGTTTTTTCCATCGACTTACACCATGGCTACATCACTTTTAGAAAAAAAAAATAGGCCAACTAGATCCCCCCCCCCCCTCCTCCACTCTCAATAGCAAATCAACACCCAACTTAGGATAAATAGGCCTATATGCCGAAATCTGACCGATCGCCTTCCAAAAAGAGCAACGCCTCTACACAAACGGTGGTACGAAGAGGCATAGGGGCCGAAAAATAAGCATGATAAGCTAGGCAGGAAAGAACTCCGACCATGATTCAGAATTCAAACCTTGATTTAGTTTAGTAATGTTAAGTTTGACTGCCTAAACTTAGGAGGAGTCAGTCAATACAACAAAACAGTGACCAAATTTTCAAAGATTATTAGTGCCATCTTTAAATTTTCAATCTGCAATAACAGATTAATAATCTGTAATAACAGATAATAGTTTTTTTTTTTTTTTAGATTGCACTAATGGGCTTTCGTAAAAAAAAAAAGGGGAGTTATTATGTTAATGTACAGATATACCGCACTAAAGGGGAGTCTGCTCACCACTAGCACAGCATTCCAGCACAGGCTTCGCCAGAACAGGATTCCAGAACAGGATTCGGCAGCGCAGGATTCGCCACCACAGGATTCGCCAGCACAGGATTCCAGCACAGGATTTGCCAGTGCAGGATTCGCGAGGACGGGATTTGCCCACTGAACTAAAAAACAGTTCAGTGGATTTGCCAGCACAGAATTCGTGCACAACATTCCAGCACGGGATTCGCCAGCACGGGGTTACGGGATTCCGGCACGCACAGAATTTCGGCCCAAAAAATGGCATAAGCGGGTAGGGGCTATCCTCCCACGCACACACACACACACGCGAGGAAATTATGGCAAGGCAATGACAAGACAATGGCAATAAGGACAAGTTAAGGAGAGCAAAAAATCAAAAGGAGGAAAGGTGGTATGCGTCACTGTTGTAGGAACGGATGATGGGGTGGTAGGGGAGGATAGTTGAGGTATACTACTACTGACTTCACAAGAGCAATCTTTTTATAATATTACAAATTAAGGCACAACAGATTAAAGGGATAATAGGGTGTTTGTTTGAAAGGACAAATTATATTTTTATTTTTTTCTAACTGATACAGTACGGAATTTGTTTACCTGGCTTTACCTGGATGGTCACCCCCCCCCCTCATCTTGGCTCAAGGAGTCTTCTGAGAGAATGGCACAAAGAGATAGGAGGTCATTGACCCTTGAAGATCCCGCTTTCTGTCAATCCGCTCTTAAATGCATTAAGTGATGGGGCAGTCACAACTTTCTCTAGTAGTTTATTCCATACTTTCCATTTTCAATTAAAATATGAATTCCTTGAAATTAAAATATTAATTATTAAAATATGAATTCCTAATAATTTCCACATAATCTTCTAATTTGATGTCCACTTTCCCCGGTGTTATATTATAAAATGTTACTAAATCCTGGCGCATATGTCGTTGTTCAATTGTCATCAACCTTAGGTCTTTAATTCTTTCTTCGTATGATTTACTCTCCATTCCTTTTATTAACCTGGTCATTCTCCGTTGTACTCCTTCCATTAAATCGATACCTACCGAATAAAAGATTATTCAAAATAAGAAAGGACGATAGCCTTCTTTTCAAGAAATGAGTTTACTATTATTTATTGCCCAAGAACAATTTGTTCACTTAAACTTTCAGACATTCATAAGATTCATTTTCCATTCCTTGTGTCATACACAGTGTCAATTGAAGAGATGAACCATTTGTAGAAGTCTCTTGATGAGTCTATACGGTTTGCCAATGCATGGTTAATGCTATATTTACTGTGCATGCTATGCTGGTGCATTAAACGCCAAATCTTCGTGAACAAAAAAAAAAAGAAAAGAAAGAAGAGAGAATCACATCTCGAGGGTTTTCGTGACTTGTGACGGACTTGAAAAGTTCAACCTATAGATGACAGAGAAGGAAAGCTTCAAATCTAGAAACACTGAACGTCGCCTTTTTTATTCCTTGTCTGAGGAATCTCAGCATTTTTTTCCCATCGATCCGAGTGTTTCTGCCTTTTAATCCGTCATAAATGGAGCACGTAAAGGGGAAATCAGGGTTTATTTTCACAATTTGTTTCACTAAAATTCCCCACCGGTATCGTACAATGACTTATAACTAACAAATATGATCAAGATAATCTCAAAACATGTGGACAATTTCGATTAACGAGTCAAATTCGGTAACCGTACAGGAGGCTGTCTTGTCTTGTACATGAACGTTTATTTTTTTTTTTACCCGACAAATATTACGAGTTCTCATTCAACAGTAATTAACGCAATAATTACCGTTTCTTCTACCTTCAAACACCTCCCCAACGTGTCTATATTTCGGTGAACAATCAGTTTAGAAAGAAAAATCAACTAAAGATGAATTTTCTCAGTCAAACCCCGATTTCCCCTTTAAACAAAACTAATCATATTGTCAAAGGCTGTGACAGAGGAGTGAAAATGAGGATTGGACTACTCCTGTTCAGTTTTCAGAGAGGTTTTTAATTTATAATCATTAGAAGCTTGGTTGAATGTGCAAATTTCTATAGGGGTGTGTTGAGGCACCGGTACTCATCTTCAGAAAAAAAAAAATGGTAGTGTCACAAACTTTGAGTGACCTACTCGCCGTATCGTGTCCTATTTTGTGTTCAATACAAGTCCTCGGACCGGGAGAGGGATCCGTCGGTTTGGACATAGGCCTACAAGTCACCAATGAAAAGACCGAACTTTCTTTGGGTGCCTCACGCGCCTTGTACTCATTTCAACGAAAATTGTATTTTCCCCACAAACAGATGAACATATTTTTGAGCGCTATGATTTCCCCTGAAAACAAAAACATCGATTATCCTGGACAAGAACAAAAACTTTTGGGAATTTTGCTGTGTAATGTATGCATATACTTATTACATTTACGTGCTAGGCCCTAATTGTTTGCCACCTTTTTTTTATTTGACAGCAACGTTAAACCTATACGTGTGACCACCCCATGCCTCATCCCTTCCATATCGCCAACGTTGCACAACTGAGGAAAAAACTGACTCGGGCACGGACTACACTACATTTTCTAAATGTTACAAGGATAAATTAAAGAGATGTCATAGTCCATTATGATTCTTGTATATTATCTCAGTGCCACAGAATGTTGATTTGTATTGGCAACAACCTTAGTTGGTACTGACAACCAATACTTTTCTGACGGATTTTTTTGTCAAATCCAGCATTTAGGTTTGTAAAAAAATACAGGAACATTGTGTCCTCAATCTATCACATCATTAATTTCCATGGTTTTGATTGACTGTTCCAGCGTGAAATAAATATGCCGACCGTTCCCTTAGCCGCATGCTCGTAAAACTCCATACAGAAACAGGTGCATATATTGCCAAAAGAAAGCTCCAATCGACTCGAATCGGACACGAGTCACGAGTTTTGAAGACTCGACTTGACTCAAGTCACTTGCGTCACAAGACTCAACTCGACTCGAGTCAGAAGTTTGAGAAAGTGCAAAATACTCGACTCTCGTCAGTATGTGGAAAGGGCTCGACTGGATGACTCTACTTGACTCAAGTCTTTTCACAATGATTTAAGTCAAACTATAAGCGAAGAATATTATATTAAAAACTGTTTTGGTGTATATTTCAAGAAATACACTACCAGTTGATTAACTGGAAACGGCAATAGAAACAGCTGACTCGTTGTAATCAGGATTTGTTTAGATGTCTACAGCATCGAAAGCTGGTCTGTTGAAGATGGGATTGTTGAAGAAGGGGACACTGACTGTAATGAAGACAAAACCAAAGGACTGTGGGAAGGGAGAAAGTCTAAGGGACGAGTGGTATTGTGTGGAGGTTCTCTAGTACGGTACATGGATCTTGAGTTCTGTGGGGTGGACAGGTCAACTTGGAAACGTTAGGGTGTGTTTGCGGGGGGGGGGGGGGCAAAATTGAAGATGAAAGTGAAAGGGGGAACAGTGGTTGTGATTCATGTTTGTACAAATAATGTAGAGAAGGAACCAACTGATATCATAAGGTCCAGATATCATGCATTATTGTGTCGTCTCGCTTCGACCAGAGCAAAGGTTGCTATTTGTAATATGTTACCAAGATTTGATGACAGGGTCTCATCCAATAAGTTAAAAATTTGAATAACAGTTTAAGTTGCCGTGTTCTGAATTTTCATTTACAGTTTGTTGATATGTGGTCAAGTTTCGAAGGTAGGAAAGATTTGTTTGCAAGGGATGGCTTACACTTAGGTAACACCGGGGCCACACTGTTTGGAATGATGGTAAACTTTACTGTTGAGCAGATGTGTTTAAACTAAATCTGGGGGCGATGAGAAATGAGGATAATCGTAGCAAGGATAATCTTGGTCCAACCAATAGGCATTCTCAGTACAAGGGTTGCAAAAATACCAATAAATTAATTAGAGTTAAGAAGGGATCTAAGGCTAGAAGTTCCAGGGATAAGTTAAAGATTATATTTACTCATGCTAGGAGTAGCCTATTTGTAATAAATTGGAGGAATTTGCCGTACTCCTTGAGGATATGAAGCCAGATATATTTGGTGTAACTGAATCTTGGTTAAGAGATGATATTGATAGTGCTGAGGTTTCTTATCCTGAGTATGTGGTTTAACCTCAAGATAGGGTTGATACCAAAAAGGGGTTTCGGTGGGGGGGGGGGGGGGTCTTGTTGTATGTCAGAGATAATATTGTTAGTGTTGAGGAACCAGAGCTGCAAGGATCCTTTGTCAACTCTGTGTGGCGCGAGTTAACTTTAAATAATTCTAACAGCCTGCTAGTTCAGTTGTCACAATTGTTTCAATTTACCGCTCTCCAAATAGTGGGAAAGAAAATGATAATTTGTTATTTAACTCAATTAGGAAAGCTGCTAAAGGTGATGTTATTATCATGGGTGACTTCAATTTTCCAGAGATTGATTGGACCAAGGAATTTAGTGGTAGTAATGGTACTGATTTTCTTGAGGTTGTTCAGGACTGTTTCTTGCACCAGCATGTTTCTTTTCCTACTAGGGGTGATAATATTCTTGATCTTGTTTTCACATCTGATCCCAATGTTGCTGACAATTTTGAGATTGTTTTGATGTTGTCTGTGAGGGGCGGGCTCAATTCTGATAAGTAAGGAAAGGATCCCAAATTTTTCTAAAGCAGACACTCTGGCAATTGATAATTTATTGAAAGGTATAGACTAGATAAATGGAATGCGTGGCAAAAGTACTTCAGAATCTTGGGACTTTATAGCTGATATATTGAAGTATGTTATGAATAATCATATTCCGTGGAGGTTTCGGTGTCGTTAAAGTAGCAGGCCTTCGTGGATGACTAAAAAAGTCAGCTAGGTGTGCCATTAGACAAAAGCGGAAAATGTGGAGGCGTTGTAGGATGAGTAAACTCTGTTTCTGACCTTTATAAGTTAAACATTCACCAACTTAAAGTGAAAGGGTTAATCTCTACAGCTAAACTGAATTTCGAGCAGAGAATAGCTGATAATACTAAGGACAAACCGAAGGCATTCTTTCCTTATATTAGGTCTAAGCAGAAGGTTAAGGAAACTGTTGTTTCTCTTAAGGATCGTAATGCAGATAATGTAGTTAGTGGCAGTGAAGATCTTGCAACACTGCTTAACAATTATTTTGTGTCAGTTTTTACACAAGAAGATTGGTCAAATCTCCCTAGTGCCATTGGAAAAAGTGTTTTCCCAAATTTGGACTCTGTCTTATTTTCTAGCGACATGCTTCTAAAAGAGCTGCTTTCTCTCAACATTCGTAAAGCCCCTTGCCCGGATGCAATCTATCCACAGTGACGGCGCCAGAACGTCAGAATTGGGGGGGGGGGGCAAACTGGGGGCAGACGCAAATGCTGGGAGGCAAAGACTTTCGCGAAACCGAGCACGAAGCGCGAGGCCTTGCGGGTGGGGTCCAGGGGCCCGCTTTAGGGCCCCTGGTGGGGTCAGGGCAAAGCCCCGATGGGGGTCCAGGGGGCGAAGCCCCTGGAAACTCTGAGGTTTTAGCATATCTCTGGGTGGAAAATTAAGCCCCGAGAGAGGTATATTATTTATTTTTATATTATTTATTTTTTCAGTTGACCGTACTCCAAGGTTCCCAACTTTTTTCTTTGGGAGTACCATTTCACATTTATGCTGTACCACTTTGTACACTCACACACATAGGCTACATACACTTCCATTCTATTCCTATATTTAGGAAAACAACGACACTATTTAGGAAAACAACCACCTACCCACCCTTCCCTTACGCTGGACGGTAAACATTCCAGAGAAAATTGGTCTTGCCAGTCTGGCCTACTGTTGAAGTGGCTACGGGCATGATATGACAACTGGCATGTGTAACATAAATTAGCCATTTATCAATCATGGTTTCCGGGAGGTTTTCTTATTCAGTCCAATGCCAATACATAGTTTTGTGATTAAATTAATTTTGGATGAGTACAAGATCTGATTGGGAAGGTGAGAACAATGGGGGGGGGGGGCAACGGGGGGGGGGCAGGAAACAGTCTGGAGGGGCAAATGCCCCCTCATGCCCCTCTCCCCACCCGCAGCGTCGCCACTGTCTATCCAATTTTGTTGAGGTCATTTGCTCATCATTTCTGTGTTCCACTGTCACTGGTCTTTAATAAATTTTTGGTTGAAGGTTATGTTCCTGAGGACTGGAGGTGTGCTAAAATCACCCCAATTTTTAAGAATGGAGATAAGTCAGAGCTCTGTAATTACAGGCCTGTCAGTCTCACTGATGTTGTTTGTAAGGTCATGGAATCTATTGTTAAAAGTCTATGGTTAGTTTCTTCAGTAGTTATTCATTTATCAGAATGTCTCAACATGGCTTTTGGCAGAAAAGGTCCTACCTCACCAACATTTTGGAGTTCATAGAAGATGCTACTAGTTCATTGGATAGGCAAAAGTATGTTGATGTTGTTTTTCTGGATTTTCAGAAAGCTTTTGATAAGGTTCCCACCAGTGTCTTTTACTTAAAGAGTATGGGCATCTGTGCCGGCAATTTACTGACCTGGAGTCAGAATTGGTTATTTAATAGGAAACAGAGGGTGGTTTTAAATGGTTCTGCTTCTTCTTGGCAGGAGGTAACTAGTGGGGTCCTCCAGGGGTCTGTGTTGGGTCCTCAATTAATGACATTGATGCTGATATTGTGTGTAGAGCCAAGACGTTTGCTGATGACATAAAACTGTATTCTGAGGTCTCCTCTGAGGGTGATTCAAAAAGTTTTCAGACGGATTTAGACAGGGTTTTCACTTGGTCTCAGGAGTAGCAAATGCTGTTCAATATTGACAAATGCAAGGTAATGCATATTGGCAATAATAATCCTAGGTATTCGTACACTTGAAATGGACAGTAACTGCAAGAGGTTTATGTTGAAAGGGACTTAGGTGTTCACATTGATTCTTCTTCACAGCCAGCTAAGCAGTGTGTTGAAGTAGCTAAAAGAGCAAATAGGATTTTAGGTATGATTAAGAGAAATTTTAGTTTCCTTCAGCGAGACATTGTTGTGAGACTCTACAAGCAGTTGGTTAGGCCTCATTTAGAGTATGCTGTTCAAGCTTGGAGCCTGATTGATTAGAGCCTTCAATGGTGTCCTCTATAACTGCAGGTTGCGTCTCTTAAATCTGACTTCACTTGAGCTGAGAAGATTACGTGGAGATTTGATACAAGTCTGACAAGATTGTTCATGCATGGTTTTGATAATTTATCATTTTCTGATTTTTTCAAGTTTGCAAATAGTACAATTACTAGGGGTTATTGTCTTAAACTCCATAAGGGGCAAAGTAGGATCAATATTCGTTACTTCTTTTCTCAGAGGGTGGTGAATGAGTGGAATGGGTTGCCTGAGAATGTAGGGATGGCAAGAAGTGTAAATGGGTTAAAGAATGCACTGAACAAGTACTTTAGGATTTGTGACCGGGCTTGATCTTTGTATTTTTTTTTCCAGGATCCTAGATGGGGACTTAATTAAACTACTAAACTAAACATCAATCAGCGTGTAGGCCATAGATTATGTACGTTAATATTACATTGACAGTAGCTTTACAGTTGTTTCAATGCTAATTGGGTGCATAGGATGTTCATCTTTGATGTGTATTTTCCCCTTTTTGTGCAAGAGGGGTGATACATATGCATATTTGGGTATTGCTTGATAAATATTCATGTTACTGATGACTGTGGAAGGACAGATTTTCGAATTTTACTATTTACAGGGGACAATGTATACCAGTGTGTTGGGTTATTGTTGTTTAGTGAAGAATGTCGTTTTTAGTGATAGTGATTATCAGAGCCGCATGTAGATGATTATCTTTCTTACTTTCCGCATTTTCCTGAACAGATCGAGAAAACAACATTTATAAAAACATTAAACAAAAGTGGAATCAAGCATAATAGGCATATATGTTTTACTTCCTTCAACAACTACAAAATTTTATCTACATCAGATTGCTGTAGTCATTTTCTGGGTGTAATTAATAAACCATTTATTTTAAGTAGGATTAATTTGGTTATGCTCACCAAATAAAGAGTGTCCATTTTGACTTGTACTTAATAGAAGAAATCATTTTTGCGTGTAGCGCTCGGTTTGTACAATGGCTTTGTTCTTAATGTTTTTTTTTTGTTTATTATGATATTTTTTTAATTGCAGAAAAGGTTTGCTACACGAAAACGTTTATTGAAACCTGGTGGTGTGACATATACGAGCTTCTAATAGATTCCTCGCCACAAAAATAGAAACGAAATGTAATTCTTGAAAAAGGAAAGAACAAGAGCCCAAGGGCACTCTGGTTCCTTGCACAGATGGACAGTATAATGTAATTTATGAAAAGGGAGCCTATTGCATTATTTTGTACAATAGCCCATCTGGCCCATTTCTGATCATGAACCCTCACTGTAACATAAAATCTGTAGAGACAGAAACATATTTCATGTTTTTATAAAATGGCCCATTTCAGACATTGGACCCCAAACATGACAAACATGCACCCACATGGAACCACTTCCATAGCACTAATGTGACCAACCATCAACAGTGTTACACACAATTTGTAAGAGAAGAAGTATTTTGCATGATTCCACAACAGCCTATGGGAACTATGGTTCCTTGTACTTGAAATATACATACTGTAAAATGACTTACCTGTGTTCATAAATATCAGAAAAGGCCATTTTAATTAATGCAATGAATTGAAGACGTTGATTTCTGCAATATACAGCAATATCCCACTCATTTTACAAAACACAAACAGCTGTGAATCTCTCATTTCAAGAAGGGGCTCTGCAAATTGCAATAAGGTTTATCACATCTATGCCCCTTTAAATTCCACCAAACTGATAGCATGCCCTGGAGGGAACTCCTGTGGTATACTAGTTTCAACTGGTAAGAACACCAACTGACTTATTTTCTTTCATTGTTACCTACCCACCTCACTAATTGAAAAGACACATGAATGCACACATAAGCAGTCAGACACGAGGAGGAAAACTGATCCAGCCAAAACTTGTCTGGTGTGATGACCTACAGTACTGCAAACAGCACTGCTGCTTTAACATTTGATCAAGAAACTGCTAACTCAAGCAGTGCTTCCATGATGCACTGGAGGGGGACTGATGGAACATATGAGCATCCATAGCATTACAAGCTTTTCAAACTTTTGCCCTCAGTTCCCTCAGATGACCTTTAACCTCCACCAAAATCAATAGGGCACACCTTCTCAATATGGCAAACCTACATACCAAGTTTGACTTGCATCTGACATTCCCCTATTGAGTTACAGCATACCCAAGCAAAACAGACTTTTGCCCCCCCAGTTCCCCCAGATGACCTTTGACCTCCACCAAAATCAATAGGGCACACCTTCTCAATATGGCAAATCTACATACCAAGTTTGACTTTCATCTGACTTTCCCCTATTGAGTTAGAGCGTACCTAAGCAAGTGTCACAGATGCACACACACACGCCAACCTGACTGCAAGGAACCAAAAGGCTAGATGACTAATTTAAGTGACATGGAGAGTGAAAGTGAACTGTGCAGAGTAAAAAGGTTACAAAATCTGTAATGGCAGAATTCCTCTTATTTCGATACTTGTTGACATATGGATGAAAGGAGGAAGCACAATTCTTGCTCCAAAACAGTTTCAGGATCTGCGGTGACCAATTCAGCCGGTTTAACAATTGTGTACATAACTTGCTTGTCTGATCTAGGATTATAGGTCAATTGCAGGTCAATATGCTCAAGTGACTCGAGATGACTCTAATAGACTGAGCGACTCTACTCGAGTGTGGTTGGGGACTCGACTTGTGTTCAGTTTGATGACTGGACTTGACATGATTACTGGATTAGTGACTCTGACTCAACTCTGACTCAACTAGTGGGAGACTCGACTCAAACTTTAGTGATTCAATTACAACACTGCTGTGATCCCCTGTGCCTCTCATATCGTTCCAAATTTTATGGTAAAGTGACGTCATCTAAAGCGTCCTGTGTATCATGAAAGATTTACAAAACAAATCATTGACAGTTAAGTCAAAGGTCAGCGACCTCATACAATTTATTTTCAAACTGAAGATGTGTCTTTCATTTTTGGACTGAAAACGTGTATTTCATATTAAGCCACCTGAAAACTTGCCGGGCCGAAAACTTGTCGGATTAAAAACGTGTGGGCCTATTTCATTTTCCGACTGAAAACTTGTCGGACTGAAAACTTGTCAGACTGACGCCTGGACTACCTCACGTTAGAGATACGGTGGGGCGGATAAAGGATGAGGTGGTCACGTGGGATTTAACATTGTTGGCGAATAAAGCGTCTCAGTGGCAAGAAAATAAAAACAAGCGTGTAAATGTAATACAAACATACATACAGTACACAGCTAAGCGCGGGTAGAGTTTATGTTCTTGTCCAGGAAAGTTGACTTTTTTTCATGGGAAATCATGGCGCTCAGAGGGCTCCCAAATATGTGAAGCTTTGTGTTGGAGAAATACAATGGAAAGAGTACAAGTGGCATGAAGAGTGCAAAGAACGTAAGGTCTTTTCATTGGGGACTTGCAAGTTTGCAAGTACTACTGCCGTAAGATTTGTCTGAGTGATGTGACGATATTATAGGTTGTGGTACACGGACATGCACTCTCTGCCGGTAAACAGTGTTATTTCGAAGATTTTTACCAAACACTTTCAAAAGATTATTGGTGTTAATTGAAAGAACAACCATTTCCCAGCAAGTTGAACTGATCATGCTAGTGGGGTAAAGATAACGACATTGAGCTATATTATGCATTTTCAGACAAAATTTCATGACACCCTTGATACAAAAAAAAAGTTTCACTTTGATATGATGTTATGAATTTATTCTCTTTGTTTATAGTGTTGTCCTAGTGATGAAAAAAAAGCCAATGTTAAGTTAATGTGTGGAGTTAATGTCAGAGCCATGCAGAAGTTAGAATAGACGAATCGGTGTCATTTTTCACTTTAAAATTACTATATTAAATCAACACCAGGCCAAATAACACAATGCAATTCTTTCAATTTGCTGATGTATTCAACTTATTACAGGTCTTTTGTTGCAAAGAAAAAGCAAACATTTGACTTATAGTTGTCTGTTCTGATATTGCTTTTTTTTTTTTAACTTTTGGCAGTCACACCATAATTAGTCGCCGAGTATAAATGTTCTGTGACAATCTCTGGTAAATCGGACTGACGAAAATCTACCAATGCCAGGCTGGTGGATCCAAGGAGGGGGAGGACTTGACCACTCCAAAAGTGGGTAAAAAATATTGTTTTGCTGAGTAATAAAACTGTATTTGTAAAAGGAAACTATCCATTTTACTCTTTTAAGGACTGCCTGGTAAGGGAAATGGAGCCATGATCTTAAGCAACAGGTTTTTAAGGGACATCACAAAATTGCAAAGGGTGACTGTGCAGCCTGGGGAGACTGTTTCTGGCAATCTAGCCAGCATTTTTATCCAAAGAAGTCACTGGTTTGGTTCTCACCAACTAATGGTGGCACTCTGCTTAGTATTCCCATAATTCTATGGCTAAAACATAAGTACTGAGCCTTGAGCCCCTGCCACCCGCATGACAGTTTGTCCCTGATAACTGGTTCTAGGAGTGGGCCTTAGGGATGGAACACAATGAAAAAAGTGAGGGCCAAACAAATGACAGAGGATGCATAGTTCCTTAGTAGGATTCTTACAACATTATCTCAACCATGTGTAACCATTTTTCAGAGACAGACACGAGATATCTCTTTCAAGGCTGGTTAATACATGCAACTCAGTTACATATACATGGAGAGTGCCATATCCAGCCATTTTACAAAATTCTGAAAAATGCTTTTCCTTCTACATACATTGCCATGTACATTCTAAATGGTTAGTCATCAAGATACATTGTCAGTGGTACCTTCATTTTGTTCATGAATTTTTGGTCCAAAGTCTCATATGAATCCTATGGTCCATTTTATGGAACTCTGCAGGATGTTTCTGCTTCTATTCTTTGACAATGTTAGTGCTTTGTCCTATAGATACTCAGGTGGCACCTTCAGGATGTTCAGGAAGTTTGGGTTCCAATCTCAAGGTGGACCCTAGGGTCCATCTTTTGTTAAATACTGCAAAATACCTCTTTCCTTTAATTAATTTTGAACAGAGCTGACAGCATCCTACAGACAGTCATCTTAATGATTTGTCATAATCATTCCTTGTTAGTGATCTGTTTATGGTATTAAAGAAGTTTTGGTCAGTGGTCCAAATAGTTCCTTTTGACTTGCATTTTATACATTTGTTGTTATTTAAAATGAACAATTTCAATTGAAGAAAAGCACACACAAATGGAAACTGTTCAGCTCACAATTTAATGGCTGATAAGTAATACATGTTGGCAGGAAACAGGATTAGCACACTTTGTATGTATGTTTCATTTACACATAATTAGAATTAAGGAAAGACGTGTTACATACCTTTCTCACGACATAGTTCTATGTAACAACTGATCATGATTTAGAGGCTTCTATTTTCAGTTTAATACTTACTACAACATCCCATCAGCTGCAGGTTATACTAGTGTAAACAACATCAGAATACATAAATTTATTCACTTCAGTAAAATGCTCTGTTATCCTGAAATACGTTTCATTACAAAGACCACTGAGAACTGAATCAAAGCATGTGAAGTTAAAAACATCTTAATGATATTTACCTTACAGGCAACAATTGATGATGCAGCATGTTACCTTTTGAAAGACATTAGAGAAAATGAAACACTAACATAATTTACGACTAAGGCATCTTTTCTTCTGTGACTTCATTTAACATCTCTCTAAAAGTTTATTTTGATATAATGCTTAATTTTCATAAGTTTGCATTCCCTCGTGGGTTAGAAGAGAATTTTAAAGAGACCATGACAAAAGTGTAATTAGACATGAACTCCACACTTGTGAAAAACAAAGACAAAGAAACAATAAAAAAAACAACAGAATACTGAAAATTTCAGAGACAATTACACTTCATTACTTCCTCTCACTTAATAGGATTTACCAGTTGAATGGACTGAAATTTTACAAAATTAGGGAAACTTTCGTTTCTCCTTACTGATGACAACCTATCTGGATTGTATGTTCTCATTGGAAGTAACTGATTTTTTAATCAAGTCCTACTGTACTTAACAGTGGTGCACTGAAGTATGGGAAATCTGTGGCATCATCACAGACAAACTAATTGAACGTCATTTGCATTATTTATGATGTTGACTGCTACAAAACATTATAATATTGTTGTGACATTGTCAGCTATATCCACAATAAACCCAAAAGTTGATTTACATTGGCATTAAGATGAATGCACTTCAGCTCGAAGAGCAAAGATACCAGAAAATTGCAAGTGTTACATGACATATTGTAACCATGAGGCAACTGTTAATCTTTCTTGACCAGAGCTGTCCTTCACATAGTAGTATACTGCTCTACTGTGTGAACAAGATATTTGTAGGGGTTTAAAGTGCCTGCAGAGAATAAGTATTATTTCATTGAAGATGCTCTTGAATTGTTATTGTCTTAATACATAAAATGCACTTGAATTGCTGAAAAAATAATACATGGCTCATTACCTTAAGACACTGCATAGTACTTTAACAAAAGTGAAATATGCTCATTGCAATTTAAGACATTTGAAGAAGAATACGATCATTCACCCTTCAAGTATTTCCAAATGCTCAGAGAAGTGAAGCAAGATCCAACTTAAAAGGATGATATACATCCCACACTGAGCTGTGTTGTGATCATCAGTCTTATAATGAACTAAGCAGCTATAAATATCCAGCCTACAGAGATAACAAAAACCGATGTCATTGCTGGATCAATATTTCACAGAAACTCTTATAAAAACCTGCATCATATAGACTGTCAGTGTGATGAGCACTGGTTCAACTAAAGTTGTTAATGACTGACTGATAACTACAGTAGCACATAAACTGTAGATGAGAAGAGACTGTTACATACACCGTTTGTCCACAAGTACACAACATACTTAAAATTATGTCTGCAGATATAAAGGGAACTTAAATTTGACAAACCCACTCTGCAGTCAATGGAGAGATTAGTGTAATGCAGTCAATATTCACAATCTTTCCAGAATGCACATTTTTGACACATCTGTACCAGAATTATTCAGAAAATATTGATAGTCTTTTTTAGAAACTGTCTTTCCTCCTTCAAAGGATTTTTTCTTTTTTGTGTGTGTTTGTGTGCATGTGTGTGTGTGTATGCGTGCCCTTGTTTTTGGGTGGGATCGAGAACCGAAACAATAGATTTTAGGTTCTCTGTAGAAAATTCAATAGATTTCTCCCGTCCTCTCAAGATTAACAATAGAGAGTCTATTGTTAAGGTTAGGGCCGAGGAAGGAAAAAGAAAAGAAAGCACAATGAGGTCCTTGGAATGAATGGAAAACAAAGTTGTGTGTGTGTGTGTGTGTGTGTGTGCGTAATATGCTGTTAATGACAGTCACTTTCATCAACAGGAGCATTTCTAACAAATACTCTTACATCATGTTTATTATGATCATCTTTCTGATATTTTCCCTCATTTCAGATAAGGGGTTACAGTACTGATTTCGATTAAATACCATTGAACAATTTTCAATGATATGTGAATGTCAGTGAAAATCGTCATTTCACAGTTAAAATCCATGTCAACCCTTTTTTTTTTCGTTAAAAACTTTTTGACTGATGTGGTTAAGTTTGTCAACGAAAATACAATGAATCTGAACAAGGATTCAACAAAATTCATTGATATCAAAACCACAGAAGTAATCAAGACTATGAGTTGCAGTAAAAGCTTGGTCTTCTCCTCTTGTTCATTTGTGACTGTGGCAGAAGTTTGGGGAAACACCAAACTGTAATTAAGTCTTAGTTTGTAAACCTGGCTTGTTTGCTGCTGTTGGACATACGATGAGCGACACCTTAATGCTATATCCCTACATGTGGAGATCTAACTTATTATATCATCAATTAAGAAAATATGGAGAGTGGATTCACTGAGAACTGGCAATGTTGGGAAAACTTGCATATCATTATACAGCTGTGCAGTAACAATGTGAGTTTATTGGGACTATAAACCTTAACCATTAGTACTCCATTTTCATTCTTCACAAAAATTGAAAATATTTTAAAGCTGTGAAGAGTTTCCACAACTCATAGCCACAAAGCCCTTCCTTATTCTGTTGATTATTACTGAGACTATATTTCGATTTTGTGGGTGAAAATGTGGAAATATGGTACATAGGGTAGAAGTAGGCCTATGAACAGTGGCAAGAGAGAAGCTATGTCTAGTTTCGTTCAGTCTAGCAAGTTGAACCAGGTGAAAATGTTGGTAAAATTCAAAATACAATTTCCCTATGATGTTTGGCGGTGGAACTCAATAATCCAATTAATTCCACAAGCTCCAGTATTATGTAGGTGTATTTATACAAAATATATCGAATATCAAGATAACTGCTGAAGTTAGAGCCTATCAAAATGCGCAATTGGGTAACGTCTATTCAATGAACAAACTTAGACATGCACTGCTGAATGTACAGTTTTGGTGACCTTCAGCATTTACGTCAAAAACATCTACACCTGGCTTTTTTTTTTTCCAAATAGCTGGGCTGGCGTGCTACTGAATGCAGGAATTGTATCAAAGTAATGTATGACTGGCATCGCACAGCTAGTCTGAGTCTCTGCAAGATAAGATTAAAAGCATCATGGAAAACAGGACGTGTACTGTCCAATCACGGTCTCCCGCAGGCCACCAGCCTACACTGTATGTGACTGTGACCGGACCGATTACTTGCCACTCATTGAATGTTGTAGACATGTGCTTACTCTTTTTCTCAAGCTGGGTTTCCTATTTTGAAAAACATGGTCTATGAACTCTGTAATAAACTTTGAAGGCCTCATCATGTAGGCAGAGTTACCATACACATTGGAGATGATTGTGAAGATACGAATGGATGCTATTTACAAAGAAAAAAACGAATGCAAAATGCATTGTAGTTTCGATGTACTCATTACAGTTTCTTTAAGAAGCTTGTTTGTCAAATATAACTCTTAAGCTAAGAATCAAAGGTTTACTTTTGGTGCAAAGGTTTGAGGTCATCACCTGAGGTGAAACACTGGAAGAACACTGGAAACCTTGTGCCTGTCATATTTCAAGAAGGGAAGATCTCATACCATAGGTTGAAATGCCTTACACTAAGTACAAGAACCTCTTCATTTTGGCAGAGGTTAAAGGACATTTGAAGTAATGAGAGGTGGAAGACTGAAAATCTGTTGCATGTGATAGACCACAAGAAAGCAAGTTTTGATGAAAATCAATGTCAACCAAAACAGCTTTGCAATAAACTATTTGGAGTTTAAAAAATGCAGTGAATTTGAAAAATGCAAGAGTCATGTCACTCATGTGGGTTACTATTCTTATGACATGGCATGCAGCATATCTTGACCTTTAGTAACCCCAAACAACTTTTGACATTCACTAAAAAATAGGAGGGTGTTGCACTCCATATAGGGTGCAATGTGTCCACAAGCAAAGTTTGAGGTCTATCAAGTTTTCTTGTTACAATTTTCAAAGATTTTTTTTATTTATTGAGAAATTTCAGACAATAGATCCCTATTTCTTGGCTGTGTATATGCAGCTGAAAGCACTCAGAAATTGCTTCTTTCTGGCCATCAGGGGGCTGTAAATTAAAAATTTTCCTCAAAATTGACCTGGAATGACCTTTGACTTCCACCAAAATCAAAAAGAGTATTCTACTAAGTATATACAATCCACACACCAAGTATGACATCAGTCAGTTACCCTTCTGGAGATATTGTGTTTACAAGGTTTTTACAGTTTGACCTCTGATGACCTCAAATGACCTTTGACCTTCACCAAAAACACCAGGGATTATCTAACTACTATGACCAACCCACACACCCAAGTATGACATCAGTCACAGTTAATACCCTACTGGACATATCGTGTTTACAAGAAGTGTCACATACACACACTTGCACACCATCGCATAGATTGCTTCTACCTTCCGCAAGGAATCAAAAACCCTTCCTCTTTATATGACAAGCCTACATACCATGTATAAGGAGTATCCATCATTTCTAACTGGGGATATTGCATGCAAAAAGATTTCACTATTTGACCTCTGGTGACCCGGTATGACCCTTTCCCGGTATGGTCTTCCCTATCAATATGGCAAACCTGCATACCAAGTATGAAGAGTAGCTGAAATTTTTATGGATGCTGCAGCGGCCATGACCAAAGGTATTTTTACTTTGTTAAACTACTAAATCTAGAACATAGCCTGTTATGTTCTTCAATGTCAGCCACGCAGTCCTGCCATGGAGCTATAACTACGTTACTGAGTTAAACGTGGCCACAAATCCTGCCGTATTATGGTATTTCCACCATAAACTTTCTTATTTAACACAGATATTTTTCACTCTTTGTATGTTATGGACAGTAAGACATGACAATTCTCATTGACGCCCATCGGCAGGTACTGCTGACAAATTATTCACTTTTACAACATTCAGACAACCATTGCAAACTGCAACTGTCCAGCAAACGTTCTTGGCAGCCAGGCAGGAAAGTTTCTGCTTTGCATGCTTTTACTCAAGCTCAAACCATTTTTGTCTAGTGGGGTGTTTTTCTTCTTTTCCGTAGGCCAGCTTCACAAAGTAATGGTATGTTGCAAGCTGTGTTGAATGTCCCGCTGACAACATCTTTGCATATGGAGGAGTATGTTATATTCAATGTTCAATGTACATTTGAACTTGAATGAATATTAAATTCTCACAAATCCTTGAGAGTTGTTTCTTTTTGATAAAAATACAACCTTCAATCTCTGCCTGCACATTTTGTAACATTTTTAACCGTGCATAGAGTAAGACAAGAAAAATGCACTCAATATTTTCTGAAGAAACTGCTTGATGTATGTAGATTCTATACTACTGACACACGTAACGTAAAATTTTAGCATTTGTATGCCTTAATTATGGTTTGAAAGCGTTTATGTGACTGAGTGGCAGTTATGTACTGCCTTGCTTTATGCCACTTGAAATCAACAGTTGTGGGAAACCTAACTCTGTTGTTGGAAACAATATTCATCTCCTTTCAGCAATTATGAAAACCACAAGTTGGTTTCGAGTATCCTTGAAAAACGTCTTGAAGCCGCGAGAAGACTACATCATTGAAAAAGTTCAATCGTCTAATTTCGATACATTTTGTTCAAGATCTACGGAATTTGACAGAAGGCGGCTAACTTTGTGGAAATTAGGGATTTTGAATTTCAACGGGAGTTAAGCAAAGTCAGTACTGTACCTTTCCATGTTCATTCTAAAAATTTGCAGACATCATGAGCATGGTGAGAATCCTCCAGGAGAGAGCTAAAGTGAATGTTATAAAGTCAGCTAAAGCTTAAAGTGTAAGGATAGAATAATTTGATATCACAGATGTTTGAGTACATTTGCATACAAAAGAAATGAACTAAATGACTACATTTCCAGTCATTCAAATTACCCCTTAGTGATGTATGTAGTTGTAATATCAGTAATTCACCAGTTTGCGAGGTTTGACCAATCCTAACAAATCATTCCAATTGCAGAAGTTTCTGGAATGACTTTCCCTTGTTTTGAAATCTCTGTAATGCCATTCAGAGACAAGATGGTAGAATTCCTCACAAAAAAGCTCTCCTCAAGTTGTTTAACCCTTACCACTTCGTTCTTGACATAGGGCATCTTGGCCATGGCTCATGTCAGAGAGAATTTCCAGCTTTTGGACAAACGCAGTTTCTACAAAAGAAGAAGTAAAGATACGTCTGATAACTTTGACTGATTGTGTATAAATAGTACTCCAATAAACCCGGGAAAACTTAATTACTTAGTTACTTTAGCTACTGTTAAATAGTCTATTATTCCACTGTTCAGGTATTAATATCTACAGAAACATATACCACTTGTCATTGTGAAAGCAGCAATAATCCACACTGGTAAAGGTCTTTAAAATAATCTTACTATGTTTACCCTCAAACAAGCTAAAGGAAAGCTCATTCTTTTTCATGTGAATTTGCGACTGAAGGCTACCTACCGAGATAACTTTCATTGAGCCATTGTCATTTTGTTTTGTTGATGAAATCTAATACATGGTCATTTTTTTTTCACAATCTTTCTGTTATGTCAGACACTTACATTTACCTTTCACATAACAGATAAAAGATTTGGCAGTAGTATCAAGAACTATTTTGCCACTGTGACTGTCAATTGTTAATGTATCTCATGCATCAATGCCATCAAGGAACTAATACTTATTCATACCAGGATTTCCTTTCACACGACCAACTTTAACGTGACTGCATGCCTAGGCTTTTAACTGCATCATACAGACAATTTGTGAAAATAAATAGGTTTCAGGTGGTTAATCCTGCCACCTGATTTCAGATTCTTCTAACATAACGATAAAAAGTATACAATATGATGATGAAGAGGACATTTTCATTCACATCAACTGTGTACTTCTTTGAACAAGCCAATGGGAAGTATGTTAGCATTGAATATTCAATTAGTCAAAACAATTCAGGATCACTGATGCCAAGATGATGTGATCAAGTTAAAGGTTATTTGTAAATACAGAGCTTCCTTTCACCAAATAACACAATTCTCCATACCAACTAGTGACGACTAGCTTCAGAAGTATGTTTTTGATACACCAGTGAGAACCTATGCTGTTGCATATTCATTATATAGGCACTCATATAGAAAAAAAAAACAGTAAATTTCAATCATGATTTCTGGTTTTTACCCTTTTTATGCCGATTCTGTTGTTTTTAAAAAAAAAAAAATCACTGTCATTTTCATTCATTGAAAGACATATAGTCCATCCATGTAGAATTGTGTGTTTACATTTAAAAATAAATAAAAAGTTAAGATCAAACACAATCTTATCCTTCTAATTTCTCAGGACACATGCAATCACGTCAAGCTTTTGATTTCTCTTGAAACTATCTGATACAAGCTGTTGATGTTTCCTACACAAACTGACAAGAAGGTTTGACAACGGCGGTGTTTACAATAAATTCAGCAACAGAAGGTTAGAGTTTTTGCAGACAGGGACGAAATGGTTACCACAACAATAAACATCAAAACTACAGTCATTATCTAGTATGATAGTTGGTACTTAATACATTACAGCTGTTTGGCATTGGTTTTCAATTTCTGCAACATCCTGGAGACATAGCAGAGACAATGCAGCACTATACCCAAAGAACTGCAGTTTTCAATTGCAGGATTTATTCCAAAAACTGTCAGTACAGATCTAATTGGGTCCCAGCATAGCATGTTATGCTATATTCAATGCTAGTACAACCTAGTTGCATAGGCTACGCAACTAACATATGCAGTCCTGTCATAAAGTTCTAATGATTCATGCTGTGAGTGACATTCCCTAGTGTGTCGATGACTCACTTTCAAAGAACATATGCAGATGTACAGTAATGTAAATTATGAAGGAAAAGCATTAGGATTGTGGTAAAATAGGAAACAGACTCTCTTCCATGTTCGATGACACGACATGACACTTAATACCCCCTACTATGCAGATAAAGAAAGGGTATATACTTCATGTAAGCCAAACTCAAACTGACTTGAATAGATGCCTGCTGATCCTATTCAGTTGAGGCTGTTCAGTCTATTCATTTCCGTTCTAATGTCTATTCACCTGAGTTTGAGGTTGGCTCACATGACATATACACCCAAGAAAGTCTAGACATTGGATTGACACAACTGACCTACTGTGCGCAATCGATGTTTAATTGACCATGTGGACCATCACAGCATGAGATTATAAAAAGGACCTAAGGCTATGAGGGTTTGCAAGAAGATGAGCCTCACTAAAAAAAAAATAGATAGGTGAGGTTGGAGGGACTCGTTTTAGCTTAAGAGATACGGCACGTAACATTTTGCATTATTTTGTAAAATAGTCCATATGGGCCCATTTCTGACTGTGAACCCTCACTTTGTAACTTAAAATCTGTAGAAAAACAAACATATTTCATGATTTTATAAAATGACCCATATGGTCCATTTCAGACATTGGACCCCAAACATTACAAACACATAGATGGAACCACTTCCGTAGTGCTACTACTGTGACCAATCAACAATAGCGTTACATACAATCTATAAGAGAAGAAGTATTTTGCATGATTTTATGAAATGGCCACAGAGATCTTCCACCAATAAATTTCTAATACCCAAAAGATACCACAGCTATCATATCAGAAGTGCAACACAATATGAACTTAGTACCATGGGACCTTGCAACCAAACATAAGCAATCATCCAGAAAGAACTACTATAGTAGAGATGTGACACAACCTTAACTTGTATCACACAATCTGTACTATAGGAGAAGCATTATGCACATTGTCATACAATGGCCCATTTCAGACTTTGGACCCAATAATCCTGAACAATGTGAACGCACCACTACGATAGTAGTTATGTGATCATCCTCCAACTTACAGAAGTTGGCATTTTGCATGATTTCAAATAATGGTCCATTTGAACCTCGGACCCCAAAATACTGAACACCCCTAAGGTGACACAAACAAAGTAGCCTTGTCATACAAGCTCAGCTTAATTGTAAAATCTGATGAGATCTAAGCAACTGGTGTACTTTAAAACATTGGGCCCTTTGGGACACTCATACCCATGTGTTCTCTTACATCCACACTTTGTACACTCTCACCAAAGGGCTCATAACCCAAGGATCTTTGTCCCCAAGTTTCAAGAAAATTCATCAAACATTGTTCTACAGATAGCAATGCATAGTAATTGTGAACAGATAAGGTCAATACATACAGAGCTGAAAGCCTGATCACAAGTACAGCTCACACAGGGTAGGTAGTATAAGTCACAAATGTTTACGTACCTGTTCTTTTGTACTATGTAGAGCCCACATTGCTTACATTAATGGACCATATACAAGGTGCGAAATTAGGCGTCGTCCTATCGTCCTAGACAACTAACATTTCTGTCAGACAACTGAATTTCACCAAAACACATCTGCTTGGTCATACTGCTGATGACCAAAATGTTGGTTTGCAGTAATTGCGCAAGACTGGGATGAATGCCCACCTACTTATCACTTGACAGAAATTTTAGATTCCTACCCATATGTTACACAAAACAGAAAACAAACGGCAGAGAGAAAAAGTAAGCTGATCTACCCATAAACGAGAGGAAATCTGGCAATATCTTTATTGGGTAATTATTATTGGGAGTTACCACTGTTAAAACTGAGAGCAAATCTTTTTATCGTTGGTTCAAAGAATTTTGGAACTCTAGCCCCATACGCTATACATAGAAAAACCTGTCCAGTACGGTACGTGTGCGTACAGCATTATTTGTGACAGATTTTATGGGCATGCTAGTAGGCCACGAGCCTTCAGTGTATCATGACTGACAAGGTCTTGTTTACAAAACCATATAGTTGTATACCAATCATATTTCCTGCTGTTTTTGCTAACCAGTCACACTTGGAAGTTACTATTGGGGCTACCAAAAAAAAAAAAAAATGAAACATTTTTATTTCAGTTTTTATCTTACCTGTGTCCCAGCAACGGGGTTTTCTTTAAATTTCTTAGCATGCTCGAAGGTTCATGCTAGCCACAAAAACTTAAATTGACGAAGGGGGTTTCCACACAACAGCTTAGCCACAAACAGTCCAGCATTTTGTATGAACAAACACCACTTCAGTATGACACGCTCTCAAAATGATCTCGATCGGAACGAAAACCGTGTCAATTAGAAATAACTTGAATATAACATTACTTATTGAAATTATTTTTGAAATGTATGCAATTTATGGACTCCTGAAAGTAAAGGAATTCAGTTATAAAAAAAAAAAAAACATGATTCAATCTCACAACTGGTAATGCTCTCTGCACATACTGTTTGTGCTGTAGAAACTCTTCAGGGAAGCAACTTGAACACCAATCGTCGAAACTAACGAAAACAGTTCAGTCGATCGAGAGTACCAACAACATTTTTTTGGCATCTGCAAAAGACCCTGACCTAACAATCCACAACATACTCACAAACTTCAGTTGGAGGGTTTTATCAGACTACATGCATATGCACATATACTTAAGAGTCTGACCTACTCATGTGCTACTGAACTAATTGACAATCCTTGCTGTATGGCAGGGCTCAACATTTTCAAACAATTTTTTATCCAAAGTATTTATGCATATTTTATATGTTGTCCAATATATTGCTAAGCTTAAGCTAAGTCATTTTTTGTCATTATCAATACGATGGCATATTTTACGCTAAAATTTAGTACATTCAGGTACATAAACTTCAGATGCTTAAAAAGTTTGTTCATTGTTCTGCACACAACAGTGTTAGGAGAAAATAATCCAAACTTCTGACTCCAAGACAATCCAAATCTACATGAGATACATCCTACCTCAATCATGCATTTGTCCCGTATAGACATGGAAAAAACTCCAGGACAATCCAAATCTACAGGAGATACATCCTACCTCAATCATGCATTAGTCCCATATAGACATGGAAAAAACTCCAGGACAATCCAAATCTACAGGAGATACATCCTACCTCAATCATGCATTAGCCGCATATAGACATGGAAAAAACTCCAGGACAATCCAAATCTACAGGAGATACATCCTACCTCAATCATGCATTTGCCCGTATAGACATGGAAAAATGGGTGAAAGAATTCACAGGCACTCCTAAAAACTTTTTCTTTTAATTTCCTACTTCCCCATCAAAGTCCCCTCCTTCCCATCAATATGCAGTATTTCAAAGGCATTTGATTTTGCTGTGGCTGAGTGGATATTAAATGTTAGTTGCTTTTTAGTTTAATGCTAAGCAAGTAGGTTTAGTCTGTGGGTGGGTCACAGTAAGATGGGTTTTTCGTCCAAGAATACTGTGTGTAATCTATGGTTTTCCATACAACTTTCTTTAAAAAAAAAAATGGTACCAAATTTGATCCAAATTTGTTAAGCTGGTCACCCATATATGAAGTTGTAATAAGCCACTGGCTGCTTTCTCCCCACTTGTGGGGTCACTTTGCATCATAAAATAACAATCCTTCAAAGCCAAGCTGGGAATTTAAAAGTTTCTTCACACTCAAGTTTCAACATCATGCAAGCTAGGGGCCCCTCACAGATCTTGGGTACAACTAAATCATATGGAGCCCATGTTATATATTACCTTAGGTGGGTGCTATATACTGGGTTATACTATGTTGTTTTGCTGGTTTTTTTGTTTTTTTTGGCTGTTTTTTTTGTTTTTGAATTTTGAAGGACAACTAGCAATGATCAAGGACTACCAAATTGTATGACATGTCCACAACTAGGTAGTCCTCCTCCAGACTACCTATAAAATTTCCTTCCATTCACACCTTGGTATAAGCATACATAGCATCAGATCTAGAGAGAGCAGGAATTGACTGTCTGACAATCACAGCCATATATAGTGTACTGAGGGATCAAATTTCTCCTATGAACAATGTAGCAAATAGGAGTTTCAGGCAAAAATGGAATGGTAGCCCAAGAGTGCTACAATATGACTGTTTGGGGCTAAAATAGGCCCTATCCTTTGCCTCTTGTTCGACCTCCACCAAACCAAATAAAATTTATTTTCTATGATAATATATCCAATTATCAAGAATAAAAGCTCTCTGAGCTGTCTACCTTGAGATATTGAGTAAAAAAGGTTTTCAAAATTTTGACTTCAGTGTCCCAGATGACTTTTGACCTCCACCAAAAACAATACAGCACACCTCCTCCATATGGCAGATCTACATAACAAGTTTGACTCTCATCCAACTTTCACTTATTGAGTTAGAGAGTACCCAAGCAATTGTCACAGAAACACGCACACACATACCCGTTTAGGGCGCCTATCGGGGACATCAACTTTTCCTCACGTAAATAGGGATATCCCCACTTTGCATATGATGTCCCCAGTAAGTGGTATTTAGTCTTGCATGTATCCCCGATTCACGCCAGAAACGGGATTGTGTGTATATTTTTTTACACACATACACCCCTACATACAGGTATAGATCCATAAAATAGGTAATTGGGAAAAAAGTAGATTCACCTATTAAGTTGAGGGCACATATCTGATACCCCAATTTGCATTATGATAAAATATCCAGAAACAGGGATATCCCCGTTTTTTGGCGTAACCCCAGTTGCAAGCTTGAAGTTCCTGTGTGTGTCCCCGTTTGGCGCCCTAAACAAACCCATATGTACATGCACACACACGCCAACCTGACAGCATAGGTTCCTTTGCTGATGCAAGGAAAAAAATTATCAATTGTTGCTCAGTATAAAATAAGTAGAAAGACAATGCTGTTAATATGGCATTCTTTTTACTTAAATTCACTCACTTTTGTCCTGAATGGATGCAAGTCTGTTTCCTCCAGGTATGCCGATAGATTGTGTTCGAAACTGAGTGGGAACAAACTGATACCTGTTTGAGGTCATTGACCTTTGGGATGGTAAATCCAAATCATATTGACCCTGGAGCTGGGACAAATTCTTCTTTATGGAAGGCCTGAGACAAAGTGGAGAGAATAAGTGATTGCAAAATTTTTCATTCTTTCACCAAGAAAAAGCAAAATTAAGAAAATAATTTGAAAATAATTCCAAAGCATTTACATATGATGTTTTAATTCCACATCTGGTCAAAATTTGTAATTTTCTAATTCTCATTATCTTATTCCCCTTTAGAGTTTTCCAGGGATTCATCAGAAACAATTTTCTTCATAAAATAAAAATGCAAACAATCTCTGTTAAAGGGAAATAGGGCGTTTGTTTTACAGGAAACATCCATACTTTTGAAACCAATCTTTGTGGACGCACAATGATAGATTATTCAAAATAAGGAAGGACAGTGGCCTTCTTTTCACGAAATAAGCTTCTCACCGATAGAAATTTAGTTATTTGTTGCTCAACACTAATTTGTTCACCCAAACTTTTCAAAATTCAAATGATGCATCTTCCGTTACTCATCACATGCATAATGTTTTGAGGAGATGAAGCTTTGGCAGATGTTTATTGATGAGACCGAATGGTTTAACAATGATTAAAGCTATTTCTTTTGTATGTCTTGTTGGTGTATTCTAAACGCCCTATTTCCCTTTAACAGTTTGGAGTTTAGTTGCAAGGCTCTGGGGTCAGTGCTGAAAGCAGCAAAGCACCAATCAAAATATTACAGGATAAAGTTAATCACACAAAGCAAAATCAAATCAACAGAATCAAGTTGACATCAATGTGTTTAAAAAAACAACACTTACTGATAAGAGTTTGAATTAAGTTCATTCTTCCAATTCCTGATGCATATTATCACACCTTCACAATGATCTATTTCTTTTCCACAATTTCACCCTTTCTATCAGTTTTGCTGAGTGTTATTGATCACTGTCTGTAAACTTGTGTTCCAAAAAAAAAAATAAAACATGTTCATCATGTTCAAAAGATATGTTCATTATGGGTATGTGTCAAAACCAAACAAGTATGACTATTAGCCACTCACCAGCTATGAATGACATAGTACACTAAATTTTGGGAACACCCTTTACCTGTGACTGCTGAGGAATGTATTTGTTCTCTGGTAAAATGAGTTTGGATCAGCTAAAGCACTTCTGGATGGAATGGCTGGCTTGGCTAATGGATTATTACTGCAAGTGATTGAGAAAACAATAAAACAGGTGTAAATTGGATTGCATAAGCTGAAAAAATATCAATAAAAGACACAAAATATGTTCGAGATGAAATAAAGCGTAGAGGACAGTGATATCCAGGAGTGATAATCTCTTGAACTTTTAAATTTCATTTACAAGTGCCAATTTTGACATCCATTGCATCAGATGATATCTCAAATTTGCAGCGTTTCACCTTCAAAAGTTCTAAATGAAAGACATGCTCCTGGTATCAATCTACTAACTTTAGTGGTGCTGAATTCTTTTTTGCTGAGGGATTCTTCGATGAGGAGGGTAAAGCATCATCGCTGTCAAGATCAACGTCTGAAACATTGCCATCTCTGAAAGAAATAATTAGAAAAACGCGAGTGACTCAAGCGTGAGGTCACCAAGTGACCTCTCGCCATAGGGCTTGTAATTTATTACATTGACACACAATTGTAGACACAATGTAATGGTGTTTTACTATCTTTATTTTTATTGCTATCACTTGAGCTGATAAATGAAAGAAAGTTTCACTTACGTTTTCAAACTTAAAGATATTCAGACGAGGAAAGGCACAAGAACTGTACTCTATATTGAACAATGACAGCTCTCATGACGGACAACTGGCTCCCATTATGGGGATCTCAAAACACAGATAACCATTCACAAACTGGTCTTTACATTTTCAGGAGGATATGGAACTCTTGCATCAGTAAATATGAGAAAAAATAATATATGCTGTAACCAATATGAGTGTTTTGTAATAAGTATATCGCCAAATAGTCATCATTTTCTGAATAAATATGTGCAATAAAAGTTAACAGCTGATACTAAACATGCCATAAAAAGACCATTAATTTTTAGGGATGCACCAGATTTTAATTTTAAGATCTGGCCAGACCAGATTTAGCCATATCTCAGCTGAAATCCAGCCAGAAAACTATCGTACTCACTGTTTCCACCAAAATGAGACTTTTGAGCTCACTCTACTAGCCTGGTAAAAAAAATTCTCCTGTAAAAAATCCTAGCAGTGGTCCAAGTCCAGGACAAGAGCAAGTCCCTTCAAATAGTGGACGTAACCTGACTTCAGACAATTTCAGACTTAACCATGCATGTTAGCTCTGAATATAAATTACCCAACAAGAGAAAAAATTCACTTTTGTTTAGCTAGTTTAATATTACTTCTGGGATGGATCCCATTTAAGTAGCCTATGCATTACATGGGAGAGTAAGATTGCTTCTCATTTTGCAGCATTAATATGTGATACTGTACTTAAAATTGATGTTGCATTTAAGCCTAAAAATGAAATGTACACACATATGGAAGAAAAAAAAAAGGCTCTGAGTTGTATGCTGGGTTCTAAAATCAATTCAGTTCATTACTATAGCAAGTCACATAAATGTTCAGAGTATTAAATTGTGTTTGACAGTGTTGTTATTCCTTAAACTTCAAATTCTCTTTTAATTCTTTGAGAAATCTTTGGTCTGACATTTCATACCAACATCTGAAAATTACAACAAAATGCGGGAAAAAGAGCAGCCAGACTTTGACAGAAGTCCGACCAGAACCAGAAACAGATTTTTTTTCACTATCCGGCTGGATAGTCCAGCTGGACTGGATAGTCCATTGCATCCGTATTAATTTCCATCTTACATGCAATGAGATTGTTGGAATTGCAGATAAAACAATTAGATTATTACCTGGTCAAATTGTACATCACCTTAAAAATAAAATTCTGGTAATGCTATACTAATAATTTGCAAAAGCAAAGTTACTTCCACTTTGAGCATTAATCGTACATCACTATATACTCTAAGGGAACACTGAATGTTCTTTAAATGCATCACACTGTTATATGGAACTCATGAGGGAATACATTCTTGACGTAATCCATCCTGTCTTTACCATCGCAACATAAGATATGTTTTCACATGAGCAGATCTATAGAAATACCCTTGGAAATAAATTTAGTCTGATTTCAACTGCACATACCTGCACCAGGACATAAAATCTTCGTAAAATCCAGATTCTTCCACCTTACCATCATCTTCAAGCCGTGGTGACCACCTGCTCTGTCCAATGCCCCTTCTCTTGGAAGGGGACATTTCTTTGGGCTTGCTACCTGGAGATTTTCCATCCAAAGGCCCTTTTTTGGATTCTTCATATACCATCACCCCATGTGAGTATATCCTGAAATTTTCATCTGAAGGTAGCACCCTGGGGTGAGATGTAACAGGCTCAGTTTGCAGAGGAAGAGATGGCGATAATTTCCCAAGCATACCACTACCTGTCTTTTGCTTGCTCTTGTTGGGTCGTAGATGATTCCTCTGTGAATTTCCCAACCTCTCATGTAATGTTTCCATGGTTTCACTCTCCACAGTCGCCAGGAAGCTGTTGATGCTTCGACGGCTGTATTCGAGGTTCAATAGTGGATTCCTCCTGATTGGAAACCCTCTGTTCTGGCTCTCCCGTACTCCTGCTTTGTGGGCATTTATATCGTATGGGAAGCTGCTGGCTAGATGTATGATGTTGTTACAATCTTTGTGGCCCATATTCCTTCTCAGATTAACATCCTCCGAGGGGTTCTCTCTGACTTGTGGGAGAACCACTGCCTCTTTTGGGGTCCTGTGTTTGCTGTTCGTTTCTAAATTTCCACGTGGACTGTTTGACAAGTGGTGTTCCATGACATCAACTGTTCTTTTAGTCTTGCTCAAGCCATTTTTGACCATTTTGTCTCTGCAAGGGTAGTCATAACCCACACCAGGCAAAGTAGATCCTACTGGTAACTTGATGTTTCTGTCCTGTAGGGTTTAACAAAACAAGAGAAGTTAATATGTTTAATTGTCAACAAATTGTCACTACCAACAATCACCAATGTACTTCTCAGATCATGTTCTTGTTTGCAATCTGGTAAACAGTAGAGTTGCTACTTGACTGGATGTATATGGCACATTTTAAATCTTTTAATCGTGACTATTTTCCACGTTACAATTCTTACAAATGAAAAAAAAGTTTGAATGTGCATTAAAACAACTATTGCTAGTTTTCGAGGACTCAGTCTAAAGTGATTGCATGCATAGGCAAAAAGTAAAAACATTGAAATTTCATCTCCAAAAGTTTGGTAAGGCTTTTAATTACACCATTCAGACAATCTGGGAAAATAAATAGGTTTCAGTTGGTTAATTTTGCCATATGATTTCAAATTCTTCTAATATAACGACAAAAAGTGTAGAATACGGTAATGTAGTGGTTGACAGTTTTTATTCAAATCAACGGTGTGCTTCTTTGAGCAAGCCAATGGGAAGTATACTAGTATTGAATATTCAGCTAACAACTCAGGATCACTGACACACGGGCAGGGTTGTGTTCAGTTCGTAGGTTATTTGTAAATGCAGCGTTTCCTTTCACCAAATACTACAATTCCCGATACCTACCAAAGAGCAACGACTTGAGTAGTGTGTTTTTGATACACTAGTGAGACCTGTACTGTTGCATATTCATTATGTAGGCAGTTATAGTAAGAACCGTTAATTTTCAAATATGGCTTTTGTTTTTTACTGTTTTTATGCCAATCCTGTTGCTTTCGAAGTAGTTACTGTCATTTTCCTTCATTCAAAAACATAGTCCGTTCATATACAACCTCGCATGCACATTTAAAAGTAAAGAAAAAGGTAACATCAAACCTAATCTTATCTTTCTGGTTTTTCAGTACACACACAATCACTTTAAGCAGTAAAAAACATAAATTAGGATAAATTAGTTACATACCTTTCATCACCATTTTAAAAGCTTCTGCACAGTGTAGCATATAGAACTACCAATTTAGGCATATTGGTTCAGTAATGCTGATCTGTACAACAAATTCTGTTACAAAATCAACTGCCTTTTCTTGTCATTAGGAGGGATTGAATAACCAAAATGACTTACGATGCCTCACAAATGGCAGCATTGTGAATATTTTTATAATAATTATCCATTCCAAATATTTAAAGACAGTGCTTTTGGTATACCTAATCCTGATATATCTTAATATCTCCATCATTTCACTACCTTATGCTTTCAGAACAGCTGCCTATGATAAAACTCATGATCACTTCTTTGCAAAATAGAAATATTCAGTGAACCTCACCTGGATGGAACCAGAAGATCTCCTTCGAGACGAGTGAGCAGATTTCTTTGAACTGGTTGCTACCATTGTACAGGAAGGTTAGAAAGGGAAGTGTGAAAAAGTATAGATACTTAAGCTGAAAACAACACCTTAAAGTTAGTGTTTATCATACCTTAACCAACAAAAGCTTTAGTGGAAACACACAAAATGACTTTAAACAAATATATTCTATGCTGTGCAACAAAAACAGATGGGTGGAGATTTTAGGAGGGAGAGGGATACTAGGTAGGACTGCTACAGACTTTATATGGATTAGAGAAATGGACATACACATACTGTTTAAAACTTAAATGAGCAGAAGGCGGGAAAACAGTTAAAAAAGTCGTTCTTAATAGTGGAGAGAACATGAGAAAATTGCCTCAGTGTGGATCGCAAAATAAGGTTGAATCTTTCAGAGGGTAACACATAGTATTTGAATGCCTCAGTTTGGAACACACAAACTTGGATGTATCAGTGGGAGATACACAACAGTCTTGATTTTCAGTAATTCTACATCTCATATTGGAAGGCATCACAAACTTGAATGTGTCAGTGAGAGATACATAACAGTCTTGACTGTCACAGTAATTCAACATCTCAGTTTGCAATACATCACAAACTTGGATGTGTCCGTGGAAGATACAGGACAGTATTGATTATCACAGTAACTTGACGTCTCAGTTTGCAACGCATCACAAATTTGGATGTGTTAGTGGAAGATACATGACAGTCTTGATTGTCACAGTAATTCAACGTCTCAGTTTGCAATGCAATACAAACTTGGATGTGTCCGTGGAAGATACAGGACAGTCTTGATTATCACAGTAACTCGATGTTTCAGTTTGGAAGGCATCACAAACTTGGATGTGTCAGTGGGAGATACATGACAATCTTGATTGTTACAGTAACTCAATGTCTTGGTTTGGAATACATAACAAGTTCAGAGGTGCATGTCAGGGGGACACAAAATAAAGTTGAAGGTCTCTAAGAGTGACACACAATAATGATTAATAATGTCACAGCTGGACTACATAGCAGAGAAGATTTAGTTTGTTAGTGATGAACCTAATAGAAATCAGTTCATCAGTAGAGCGAACACAATTGAATCATTCAGAGCTAGTTTACACAATTTTATTACATTTGTGTCTGAAACATTCACTTTTATTGCATGTTTCAGAGGCAGACATGCAATAAAACAATGTCTAATATGAATAAATGAGGAATACATAGTAAGGAACACATGTTCTTACAAATACAGTACAGTATATCTCAGTGGTGAACAAGCAGAAACATTTAATGAAGTCTCAGGTGAGAAACTATAATGTTTCATAGCTGAGTGAAAAATGCAATGATTGAGTATCATGAGATTGACTATTAGGATGCTAAGGGGAGGGGGAGGAGGAGAATGTTGGAAACTGAATGTTTAAACGCCAGGGACAACACAACAAACTAATTATCCTACGGAAAGATGGGGGGGGGGGCATTAAGCACACAATGAGACTGAATGTCTCAGTGGGAAAAAAATCAGGATCAATAGTTTAGTTAGGAGTAACATAATATTATAAATTGACTCAGTAAGGGAAGTCAGCAATGATAAACTAGAGCACGAAGAGTGCAGAGCCTCACACCTGAGAACCATAATGGTACCATTTACATATCGTAAAGTCACATCATAGGAACCACTACCATTATACTAAATCATCGACATTGAACAAGGGAATCTGTAGGATTGCACAATTTGCAGAATTTCATAAGCAGCCCAACAGTGCAGGAGTTTGAACATTGTTTACGTTTGTGACAATTTGTATGGGTACTAACAAATGTCAATGCCAAATAATTAGCATCACTATTCACATCCAATAATTATCCTAAAAAAACTGTTGATTTTTATTTTTCTTTATGGTTTGTACTAGAAGAGGGTATATGAATTACTACTCAAGTAGAAAACTGAATGGTCACAAGTTTTCCAAAACCAATTTAAATCATCAACTACAGGTACTCAGTCATTAGTGGTCATTTGTATATGACACATCAAGGGAAACACCTCAGTTTGACCAACGATCTTCATTACAGGCCTTATTCATATTAAATGGAAACTTGACACAAAATTGACAGGTATGGGAAGACCAACTGAAATTCATGAAATAACTTGAAGGGCTCCTTTCCATGTCCATATACTTACTGGTCAACATACCTGAGGGCAATATATAGTTTCAGTTAGTGCACCAAGTGACACTGTCCCGTGGATTACTCAGTTATCATTCATGCATGATAGGGATATTTGAGATGTGGTATGACAGTTTAAAGGGGTACTTAAACAGTACAAGAAGAAGCGTTTTGCAGAATTTCATAAATGGGCCACAGGATCCACATGGGACCTTAAACCATAAATTGTCGAACACCTTAAATGGCCAATTACCTATGGAACATTAAGTCCAAGTTTCATACAAATCCATGAAAGCATGACGGAGGAGAAGCATTTCAATAATTGTGAACAGCCAGGCAGATGGACAGATAGAGAAATAGATGAATGGGCCCTACCACAATAGCACAAACCAGTTAATGTGAGCTAAAAATGACACAATTAGCTTTCTTTTATACCCATGCAGAAGCCATTTTCCAAAACAATTATCGTTATCCTGTGGTGATAAACAGAACCAGAGCAGAAAATCAATAGGCTTATCTGCTGCCCCATAAAATGAATATTTGGTTCTATAATCTTAACACTAAAGCTCCCAACTGATGGTTTTCATATTTGTACACCACAATTAACTTCTAGTCCAAATCCATAAAGTTGATCCATGTCATTTGCATACCATGAGGTACCCCTTGAATTCAAGTTCCACTGACCCACCCACTTTCCGTTGAATACCACAAAGGACAAAAGTTGGCTGGCTACTATTTAAGTGTCATTTATGCTTGGCAACTAAAGCAGCTCAACAGTATACAATGGCAATGCCCAGCAAAAGACACCCAATAATGCTGACATCTATTACTTCAATTCTTCTGTGCACAAAGGAAGACAATTATCTTCAAACTAATTAAAGGAAGGGAAATCCATCAGAACTCATAAAAAAAAAAATAGAAGAAAAAATGTGCAATGCTGTGATGCAGTGAAAACTCCTTCCATCATCACTTAAATGATAACTCATCTTTCACTTTCCTCATACAGTTACAGTGTAAACAACAGCCTGTGGGGTCTACCGGATGCTAAATTTGTGTTTACTCAAATTAGGAGATAATTGACTGCAAGAACCCCGCTTTATCTTTTGATCCATCACAATCTCTGTCACTCTGCCAGTTAACATTTGCTTTGATCCATTCAAATGCTCTAAATCACTAGATCTTCTTCTTTGCTTTGATTCAAATGTTCTCTATCCCTGCCCTACATTTGTTTTGATCTATCCCAATCTTCACTAGTACTGTCTTGTTAACATTTGTTTTGATCCAATCCAATGCTCTCTATTACTGCAGTATTGACATTTGTTTTAATCTAACCCAAAGTTCTCTATCAGTGCCTTGCTAACATTTGTTTTGATCCATTCAAATGCTCTCTGTCACTATTTGTGAATAATTGTTTTGATCCATCTCAGTGCCATATATAGTGCTTCACCTTGGCTTACATTTGTTGTGTTCCACCTCAATGATCTCGGTTGCTTCATCCGTCTAGTTGTAAGCAGTCAGTCCTGCCCATCAGAAAAGTCTGATTGACCTTTTTAATTACTTACTATTTGCATCAAGTGCTTTAAAGTGCATGCATATTGCATATTTATACATTAAGGCATCACACATTGGTGATATATGTTCCTTCTAATTCTGTTTTGTTCTGGCACTAACACATGTATTACCATGTGTATATCTTTCTTCTTTCACGCTTGAGTTGAGTCCCAAGGGGTCAGTTTTTGCCCCCCCCTCCTGTTATTCTCTTTCTACACTGCTGCTCCTGTGGGGGTGATCATCAGAGTGCATGTAGTATCCTACGTATATGCTGACGATGATATGCAGATGCAGATCTATCACTTGCTGTCTTTCTGGTTCTGTGAGGTCTTCAATCATGAACCTTACAGAAGTGAGTCACTGGGATGTTTTCTGTAAGACTTGAAGTGAATCATATGTGGGAAAACTGAATTTATTATCCTCAATATTTTCATTTTAATGTATCTGACTACTTAGAGCTTTACTTTGGTAATTTGTGTGTCACCCCTTCAGATCAGGTACATATAAATCTTGGTGTTCTTTCCAATATAGGCACATGAACATGACTGCCAAGGTTGAGAATGTATGCTCTTCTGCTATGATTCGTGTAAGATATTTGGGTAGGATTTGACCATCCTTATCGGATGATACAACAAAATTGTTTCCGAAGTGTTGTTTACATCCAGTTTTGATAATTGCTTTTCACAGCTGGCTGACCTTCATGCATCTACTTTAAACTCATACAACAGGTTCTTAACATAACTGTTTGAGTTGTTTCCAGATGTCCTAAGCTCACACATGTCACTGCTTTGTTGATTTTCCTACACTGGCTTCCTATTGAGTCTTGTAATCTATTCAAAGTTGCGCTGCATCTTTCTTTTAAAACATTCAACGGTAATGCTCCCTCAATCAAGGAACTTGTTCAACCGTGTAAGACCACACCTGGTCTAATGTCAGCAAGCAAACATTTTCTGAGTGTACCACAAACCTCTGTTGGGATATGGTGATCAGTCTTTTGCATGTCTTTGCCTGAAAGTCTTGTAAGTCTCTCACTTAAGATCCATAATTTGGTTCACTGCTTTGAATACAGATTACAAACTTACTTATCTATGTCCCTCTTCTATTTAGGTTTAAGGATATTTTTCTCTTTTTTGTAACGTGCTTGGAGTCATTTGCTGTTGTCATTGGTACAAAGCAGGCAGATTTCATTCAACTGTTACTAATTGACTTAATCTTTCCTTTGTGGTTATCCTTGTTAAAGCTGATCATTTTGTGAGTAAAATTTTGTATCTAGTGATGTGACATTTTCAATGATTCCCAAAAAGAGACTTCTTTGTATGACAAACTTTAACCACATTTGAGGGTGAAATACCTGAATGAGGTCGAGATTTTCTGTCCAAGCTGTGCGATGTACTGCTCATGGACCTGGAGGGTTTCTGATGAGCAAGGAAAGTGGAAAATAAAGGCAGTGTCAAAGAATAACCAATCCCAATGAAAGTAGAGCAAACCATGGCAGGCAAAACATCCTAATTTACATAAAATCATTAAACAGCTGTAGGCAGTAAATGACCTCAGACTCAATATTGTATGATGATCTGACATAGCCTAGGACTCATTGTATTTACAATGTAGTTTACAAAGGCTGAGGGTGCAGGTAGGCAAACAATATAAAAATGAATGAATAAAACAATTATAATTCGTTTGGTGACAAAAAGTACATATCATGAAGTCACTGTCTTTGAGTACAAACCACTTTGCATGTCAGAGCACTAACAGAATAAACAAACAATTTAGCAGGTTGATTAGTTTTTATCAATGTTACTGAGTGCCACAATACACTAAATGCATAAAACATGCACACACCTATTACACTGTATTATGATTGTGTACAAATGGAAACTAGCTTTGCAACACACACTGCAACCACAACAACATTTACAATTCCTCACTCTTCAAGCCATTAAACTATTTGGTCACATTTGTAACAGATATGATGGTAGGTATGACAGGAGTCAACAAGTAGCATATTTCTGCAAAGAATCATCTCATATCTATGATTTTTATGCACTAAAAACAATCGTTAAACACAATAGTAAAAAGATATGACACCACGTTCAAAGATGAAATAACGTTTTCAACAGATGTAGATACGACTGTTCTTCAGCCAACAACAGAGTGAAAACAAAACACAAACTGTAAAGCAATGTTGCCTCATTGATTCAGATAAAAGGTAACCTACACATTCACACTGATGTATTTCTCTTTGTTTCAATTTGGGATTTTCTTACATTTCACCAACCAAAAGTAGGTATCAGAAAAAAATGGCAACCTTTGCATTTACATGTCAATTAACCATCTTTGACCCATGAGTAAAATAACAACTGTTGATGTATTAAGACCATGTTTGGCACAGTACATCTATGCCAAATAATTTCAGTCAGCACATGTTAAGAACAAGTCTCATCAAGCCAAATTTTATATCAAGACTACATAAATATTTCAAGACTTCATCTGGTAAGCATGTGAACCCAACAATCCCTGTTGGCACATGCATTAAGGCAATGTTTGGTACACATCTGAACCAGGGAATCCTGGTGGCATATATGAAGACCATGGACACACAGCATGTGAACCCAACAATCCCTGTTGGCACATGCATTAAGGCAATGTTTGGTACACATCTGAACCAGGGAATCCTGGGGGCATATATGAAGACCATGGACACACAGCATGTGAACCCAACAATTCCTGTTGGCACATGCATTAAGGCAATGTTTGGTACACATCTGAACCAAGCAATCCCAATATGCTGGCATCAACACCACATTTGGCACACCATACAATTCCTGTTCTGATAATCAGGAGATGAGCCCATAGAGAAACGATCCTCCTGCAATTCATAGCGTGATTCTGTCCCCAGTAGTGATGGGGCAAGATTTTTTTTCACTCCAATCTACTTACACTGTGATAACATCTTTCCAGTTCATGGACAATTAGGCAATAACCATCATTGCTAGCCTTCTCCCTACAGGGGTAAAATGGTGTGAAACATTATCTTCTAAGCTCTAAGCTAACTGTAATTGTGTGCCTAGTCAACACTCACTTAAGCTGGGCCATATATTTTTTTTGTTTTTGTTTTAACAAATTCCTTGTTCTGCTTCTCTTATCAGTTTGTTGTCTTATTTCTGCACAGAAAGTAAGGAAAGTTTACCAAGATTAAATCAAAAAGCATGCAGAACACAAAATAGGATGTAGTCTAGAAAGAGACCTACTTTTGTGTTGATGGAGTAACCAATATCCCAGCTAAGAGTGCAAAGGTAATTGACCAAAGTTACTGGGCCAGCCCAAGCGTGTAATTTCTACCTGAGGCAGTCAATCTCTGTGTAAGTAGTGAAAAATCCACAACCCGGAAATTCCCATACATAGGTCGGGTTCTCCACACAAAAATTCTGCCCCACTATTACAGGGATCAAAATCACCCTATGTTGCTGGAGGATCAAAAATTGCCACTTGATAGCGCCAATTAATACAACCAATGCCACAAGCTCAGGTCTCACCCTTGAGTGCGCCTTAAAATTGATCATATCCTAACCATGGTGTGTATCAAAGAGATTTTTGGAATCAAATTTGTGCATACGACCATGCAATAGGGATGGCATTGCCAACACGGTAGATAATTACACCTCCCATTTTTCTTGGCCAAAAAGGGTCATAATTAGATCTCCCCTTTTTCTTGGCCAAAAGGGGCATCCAGTAGGTTTCTCATGTGGGAGGAAGTTGTAATGGGTATATAAAGACCAAATTAGTGATATATCTAAATCAAACAATCCCTGTTGGAATAAAAAACTAGAAAGCCAAAAGGCTTAGTGATTCCTTGCCTCATGATATATATTGTAACAAACATGAATTGCCCACATGACAAGCATGAGATCCCACACAGTTATCCTACTTGAGATACCATCTTAGTAAGGTCAAAACCTTTTGAATTCTCGTGACCCAAAATAACCTTTCACCTCCACTTACAACGATAGGGATCACCTACCCTATATGGCCATCAACACGCTAAATATGAACAATTCACAAACTAAGTATAAGATTCCTCACATTTATCACCCTTAAAATATCATGTATACAAGGTTTTGACCTTTTGTCACCCAAATAACCTTTGACCTACACAAACATGAGAAAACTCCCAAACGGATATGATGCTGCAGGGGAACAAATTATATTTTGTCGTGTCTAATAACTTGATAAAAAGGTAAACATGTTTATTTAATCAAAATTATAGCACTTTATTTTGTCGAGTTACAGCTATTGGTGGCAGCTCTTTTGTATTTGATTTTTTGGCGTGATGCCCTTCCCAATGGCTATGAGGTCCTTGAAAATTAGCAAAAACTGATAACCCTATTCAACCAGAATCTAGCATGACTTGCAATTTTGCCTTTAGTCTCAACACACAGTACAAGTTTCCTTGGTTTGATACACAGTAGTCATTTGTTTAAAGCTTAGCTGAACTACTGTAAAGTGAAATAGGGCATTTAGAATACATCAACATGGCGTACAAAGAAATTTGCTTTAACCATTGTTAAACCATTCAGTCTCATCAATAAATATCTGTCAAAGCTTCATCTCCTCAAAACATTATGCATGTGATGAGTAACGGATGCATCATTTGAATTTTAAAAAGTTTGGGTGCACAAATTATTGTTGAGCAACAAATAAGTAAATTTCTGATCTGTGAGAATCTTATTTCTTGAAAATAAGGCTACTGTAATTGGTTATTCTGAATAATCTATCATTTTATGTCCACAAATAATGGTTTTAAAAATATGGTTGTTTTCTGTAAAACAAACGCCCTATTTCCCTTTAAGGGCTAAACAGAGACACTGTTTATACAGTAAATGGTTAAGTCCATTGTGCACCTGGCTCAACAGACTGTACGATTTATTCTGGACATTGCGGTTTCTACTGGCAGTCAACTGTGATAAATTATGTCAGATAACAGTGGCCAATTTGAACAGAGGTGGGTCAGTTACAATTTGATTCATTCAATTAAGCAATCACAGTTCATGCACGTTCAAGGGTATTTGATCCAAATTATCAGTAATTTAGTTCTTTTTATAAAGCTAACCTGTGGTATATTTAATCAATTCCAATTTACAATTCATGCATGCTCACATGTCCTTATAAGGACAGTGGCATAAGGTTTGCCAAATAATAATCTTTGATACCAAATTTAATGTTGTCTTCATCTTTTCTTTATGGTTATCGAAGAGACAATGTTGGTATGTACTAAAAGAAGTTCTCAAATCAACAAGAGGATTCTACATTACAAGTATAAAATTCACTAGAAAGACCGTTCTTTAAATATTGTAGATTTTCACATTTTGACCTCCCATTTTCACCTCTGCCAAAAAAAATAGGGATCATCTACTCGATATGGGCAATCCACACCCTAATTATGAGATCTCTCACATTTATCGTTCTGGAGATATCGTGTTTACAAGCAATTTTCAAGGTATTTACCTTCTGACCTCTGGTGACCCTTGTACTCAATAAGATACACCTACACACTTCGTATGACATCTGCTCAAGCTTCTCTTCTTGAGATATCGTGTTTACATAGTTTTCACAATTTGACCCCTGTTGACCCCAAATGACCTTTGACCTCCACTGAAAATGATAGGGTTCCTCTACTCAACACGGTACAACTACATACTAAACATGAGATTTCTACAAGCTTCCTTTCTTGAGATATCGTGTTTACAAGGTTTTCACAATTTGACCCCTGTTGACCCCAAATGACCTTTGACCTCCACCAAAAACAATAGGGATCATCTACTCAATAAGGGCAACCTTCATGCCAAGTATGAGATCACTCAGAGTTACGCTTCTGGAGATATCATGTTTACAAGCAATTTTCAAGATATTTACCATTTGACCTCTAGTGACCCCAAATGACCTTTGACCTCCACCAAAAGCAATAGGGATCATCTACTCAATAAGGGCAATCTACATGCCAAGTATGAGATCACTCAGAGTTACGCTTCTTTAGATATCGTGTTTACAAGCAGGCGTCACACATGCACATACATACACACACACACACACGACATCACCATCGCATAGATTCCTCTGCCTTCGGCAAGGAATCAAAAACATGTCTGGCACAAATCTAAACCAAACAAATTCCTGTTGGCATATAAAGGACATGTCTGGCACATATCTGGGCCACACAATCCATGGTGGCATATAAAAGACATGTGGCACACATCTGAACCACACAATTCCTGTTGGCATATAAAGGACATGTCTGGCACACATCTGGAACAAACAATCCCTGTTGGGAAATATAAAGGATATGTCTGGCACACATCTGGACCAAACAATGGCTGTTGGCACAAAAAGGAGTGACACATCTGGACCAAAAAATTCCTGTTCGGAAAGATAAAGGGCATGTCTAGCACACATCTGGCCCAAACAATCCCTGTCAGCATAAGAAGGACATGTCTGGCACACATCTACAATCTTGGACAAAATTGTTGGGACACTTTGTCGTATGTTGCAAATATAATACTGAATTTTAGGTGAGAGGATAACATGAAACGCTGCGCCCCTTTCCAATGTTGCGCTATAGAAGTGAATGTACCCTTTGAACAGCAATACTATAGCCAACATTGAACGGGGGCGCGGGGTGTCCCAAGGTATTTTGTCCAAGATTGTCTGAATTTTTTGGGAGCAATTTTGGAGCGAAATTTCGAAAGAAAATTGAACATTTTTGGACAAGGTGCATCATAAAAATTAGTTATCGGGGCCTATGGGTCTGGGGATTTTCAAATGAAAGTATTCTGAATTTCGACCATGAACATAACAAGTTTAATTTTAATTTTGGGGGTTTATTTGTATATGTTTTGTTGGAAAGGAGTGATCATGAATAAATAGATTGTTTCATGGTTTTGTATGCGGACAGAAATAGTTGCATTTAGAAATAACATTGATGGGCAGCTGTTGCATTGCGTTGCAACAGGAGTGTTACTGCAATTGTAGAATGCTGGTAGGAATCCCAGTTATAATATATTCTGAAGTAGCTCCACGTTCTACCAAAATGCGTTAAAGTCAGAACTGTAGATTCAGCTTAATATTAAAATAAATGGTAGAACGTTAGTAAAGACTGGTTTTTCACCTTTCGGCCGCTAAATCAAGATTTGTGACTGCAATTTTTACTTTGCATGAAGCTGGTAACATATGTAATCTTCAGTCTTGTAATCTACGCAATTTTTCCACGGGTTGCTTAAATTTTCCTGTCAAAACATTTGGTAGAACGTGGGTTTCATTAACCTATACTGTTGGACGCTGTTGTTAGGTCTAAGTCAGCTTGGATGGGGAGGCCGGGGTTCGATTCACGGCATGACCATAGTGTTTTCCACTGCTCAATTATCCACTTATAAACTCAAATGTCTGTCAACTTCTCATTTTTCATTCATTCATATACAGCATAAGGTATATGTATATTAATATAATGATATAGCTCTAACAACAAATATGTACTCTGAAGTCCATTGAAACTGCTTAAAATGACTGACATATTACAGTGCACCATGTACGGTACAATAGAATGGGTGCCACAATGTCACTGTTATGTGAATATGAGCAAACGTCACATTTATTAAATTTGTAGTTTAGGGGTTTGTTTTGTATAATGATAGTACACTTTTTTACCCAGATTAACCTGCAAGTCAGTCCTAATAGACATTAAGTGTAGTTACTTTAATACCAGACACCACGTCACCACTGTGAACAATTTGAATAAATAAGACATATACATCGATCTTCTTCAACGGACCACTAACATGTTATTTTTTTGGGGGGGTGTTTTTTTTTGTTTTTGTTAGTTTTTTTTCTTCGTTACCTGTCTCAATGTCAGAGTTTGAGCCGAAAGTACGTCAATTGTATCATACAAAATGTTTTAAAGTAGTTTCATGGTCGACAAGATGCATTGGAGTTATAATGTTACCTCCCCAATGACTGCATTTTATTTAGCACATTTAGTGCAAATACATCAATTTGACTGACTTATTCCTCCCCTTACTCCGTAATAACATTGACAACATTCACACAATAATATTATTACAGTAAACCAACTTTAATATAGGCCCCAAACATGCCGAACATGCACTGCTGACGTTTCTTGTTGCAAGGAATATCACCCCCCATTTTGCCATTTAACTTGTTTCAAATTGACGATTTTTCCTGTGAACCGCGCATGCTTCTAAACCCTCGAAATTCTCAGACAATCTTGGACAAAATTGTTGGGACACTTTGTCGTATGTTGCAAATATAATACTGAATTTTAGGTGAGAGGATAACATGAAACCCCGCGCCCCTTTCCAATGTTGCGCTATGGAAGTGAATGTACCCTTTGAACAGCAATACTATAGCCAACATTGAATGGGGGCGCGGGGTGTCCCAAGGTATTTTGTCCAAGATTGTTGACCAAACAGTCCTTGTTGGCATATAAAGGATATGTGTGGCACACACATCTAGACCAAGCAATGTCTGTTGGGATAAAAAGGACACATGTGGCACACATCTGGATCCAGTAGTTGTCGCTGGCATATAAAGGATATGTCTGGCACAAATCTAGACCAAACAATAGCTGTTGGCATATAAGAGACATGTCTGGCACACATCTAGGTCACACAATCCATGTTGGCATAAAAAAGACATTTTTGGCACACATCTGGACCACACAATCCCTGTTGGCATATGAAGGACATGTCTGGCACACATGTGTACCAACCAATCATTGTTGGCATATAAAGGACATGTCTGGCACACATCTGGACCAAGCAATCCCTGTTGGCATATGAAGGACATGTCTGGCACACAATCTGAACCACACAATCCCTGTTGGCATATAAAGGACATGTCTAGCACACATCTAGACCAAACAATGGCTGTTGGCATATAAAGGACATATGTGGTACACCTCTCAACCACAAATTCCTGGTGGCATATAAAGGAAATGTCTGGCACACATCTGGACCAAACAATCTCTGTTGGGATAGAAAAGACATGTCTGGCACACACCTGGACCAAACAGTCCTTGTTGGCATCAGGGGCATGCCCCCCATGACAAAGCTGTGCCACCCCAGGTGCCCCCCCCATCAAAAATTTTGAAATGTGCAGTTTTATCTTGCGGTCAATTTATTAAGTCAAAATATATATATATATATATATATATATATATATATATATATATATATATATATATATATATATATATATATATATATATATATATATACTGTAGACAAAACTTGTGCCCCACCAGGAAAGGTCTGTGCCCCACCAGTGCCTCCTGCTCAAAAAATCCTGGCTACGCCACTGGTTGGCATATAAAGAACATGTCTGACACATATCTAGACCAAACAATCACTGTTGGCACATAAGGACATGTCCAGCACACATCTGGGCCACACAACCCTTGTTGGCATAGGAAATGTCTGGGCTACTTTTGGACCAAATGATTCCTGTTGGTATGTAAAGAATATGTCTGGCACACAATGCCTGTTGGCATATCAAGATCACATTTAGCATATTCAGATCAACTTATTTACAAATATGAACTAAGCAATCCCTACTGGCATATCATGACCATGTAAGTTGCACAACATCTAAAGGAGGCAATCTGTCTTGCCACAAGCTACAGGCCAGATTTATCTGCTGCTGCTGCTATGTTATGCAAGCAGATCAATGGCTCTCTTTGTTTTGATGTTATTCTGTAGTTTCCTGATAATTTGTTCACTATGGGGAGAATTAAAGTACATCATCATCACAAGGTTGCTGTGTGGTAGACTATTTATAGGGATTCATTTGTTTGTTTTAACTACGTCATATGTACATTGACACCAAATTTAATACTTTGACATTTGAGGTATATTTTGGATTTGACTTAGCCAGCATGATTTAGTATATGAGGAAAATATTTCAATATACTGTATGTATTCACTGCTAAGTCTGAAGAAGGAAACAATGGACTAAGTTTACATTTCCTGACGTATGACTTTCTTTTCCTTTGCCAAGTATCTCAGCGATATGTGCAAAAAAGGTTTGACTACAGTCACTTTCACCTTCACAGGAAAAGTTCCTCAGTCTTTAAGTGCTTGGGGACATTTCAATGACGAAATTCAATTGCAAAGCAAACTCTGAATGTGTCATCAGGACAACTAAATATTGCAAACTTTCTGTGCATGGCTCTTGCCTATGGAGAATATCTATGACTTACTGACTGAAATACAGATATGACTGACTATAAGCAATGGACCCAAATGCTCACAGAAAATGTCATCTTTGATCCCTGGCATCTCAATATTGCTTAATGAACCACACTTGCTAGTTTGGCTATTTGAGTATTTATAAAGCAATGCTCAATGACCTTAGCCTGTGGAGCAGACTCTGTAGTAGGCTCCCAGGGGATGGCGCTCTCTCAGTAATCATAATACACCCTTCCTATACACTATGAAAAGAGTCGCCAATGTTCAGTTTTTCATTCACTCGAATCCCGCATTTTGCGGGAGAAATTATTTGTATGCCTATCACATGAAACTACGAAATAAGTATGAATAGTCATGTTTTTGTACATAAAACAGCAAACAACTCATGGAATTTTGTATCTGAAAGGCAGACTGTACACTACACACATAAATTAGCCATTATGCAAGATATATTTAATTCATCTTATTCTAATTCATAATATCTAATTATCTTTACTTCTCCTTCTCAGATGATCAAAGGCAGCAGCATGTGATTACCTGAAGAGAGCTGGGACAGGCTCCAGGTATCAGGTGATCGACAAACCTACTTGCAACACAGGAATTTTGAGGGCAGCTAAGCCAGTTACAAGCTCCGCATAAACAAGGAAGGATGTGCAAGGTTCTGGCACTTGTGAGCAACTGTCACCCACTTAGAATGCTTCTGTAGGTGCAAACATACTGTACATGCACTCATATGCATTATTACAAAGGTTATGATTATCAATGAAACCAACAAAGAGAAATGTTCTGGCTTACTTTTTTAAACGGGGGACATAATATCAAGTGCAACCGCACACTTTTGTTAAGTAACTTATGTAGGTGCCACGCTGTCACATGCCTATATTTGCTCATAAAGGAGCTTTGCATCATGAATTTAGGTGTTCACATTCCAGCATTAGACTCATCTCCTCATCCAAACTTGTCTGTGTGCTTTTTGTGCAATGTTCTCTTGACCATATTATGTTAATGAAATTCTGTACCAATAAGAAAATTTAACACAATACATGACATTTTTCAGCATCAGTTAAATATAACCATAATTGCTGGTAGGAGCTTTCTTAGATGTGGGCAACGCTTTGACAGTTGGACTTCAGCACAAGAATGATGTTGTGTAATGCATAACTGACAAACACAGTTTTCCTTTTTTGCAACCTTCGCGTTTCTGGCCAGGTCTTACGATGCAAAAACTCTTTTGTTCAGTGATCATGAAAATCTCATGAATGTCTGCATTTAGAAAGATACTTTTTGTGTGTGAAACTGTGAGGCGAGAGTTGTTATTGTCTTATCAAGAAGGACAGAAAATTTGACAACTGCATGCTAATACTTTAAGACCCACCTAATCGTGAGAGGATAAGCTGTGCACTTGACTCACAGGTAAATCTATCCTTTATTTGTCAGTTCCAGTACAATGTTATTTATGGAGCAACATCATTTAAGTCAACTAATCCTTAAACAATAAGCTCGCTAAGAACAAAGCTTACGATCATGGTGATCCCTGGTGAAACTAAGGCTTTTATCACCAAATAACAGACATTACTACAACCCACTGCAAGATAGACATCAACAGCAATGTTCAAACCAGATTTGTTTGTGCTACATCATAGTTAACTGATTTCTAGCACCAGGCTCATACTTGAGATATTTACTACAATAATTTGTTTTCTTAATTTTGTGAGATATTCCTGAAAATAAGAATGATGACTTGCATGCAAATATACTTGTAATGTTTCAAGAGACGAGAGAAGTGATGGTGGAGAATTCCTTTGATGTACAACACAAGGTAATGGATTAACTGACATATAAAGTCCATTAAAAGTAGTGCGGTGTATACCTTGGTTGATTGTGAATTGTTTTTCTTTTCAAAGCAGCTCAAAAACTAGAGCACCAATGGTGCAGAAACTCATACCTTCAACCAAGTGTCCGTAGGTAATGTGAAATCCTAGAACTAACAAAATTACTGAATACCGTGAACGAACCACTGACAAAGTATCACTATTACAAACCATCAACATTGTACAAGAAATATGTAGGAGGAAATTTCATAAAATAAACCAAAGGGCCTATATGAGACCTTGTAACCAATATTCCTGAACACCCTGGGGGCACCACTAATGGAGTATCATTATGTCAAACTGTTTACATTGAATAATAGAATCTGTAGGAGGAAAAGCATTTTGCAGAATTTCATAAAATGGGCCTAAGGTCCCACATGGGACCTTGCACCAAAAATTCCTGAACACCCTAAAGGTACCACAATAGGAGTATCATTATGACAAAACCATCTGCATTGTACAAGATAATCTGTAGAAGGAGAAGTGTTTTGCAGAATTTCACAAAATGGGCCAAAGGGCCCACATCGGACCCTAGACCTAAACTTCCTGTACACCCCACATGGTCCACCACCCACAGAACATTGTGTCTGAGTTCCAAACAAATCCATGAATGCATGCAGGGGAAGAAGCATTTTACAGAATTTCATCAATTGAGTCAAAGGGCCTACATGGGATCTGGGCCCAAAATTCCTGAACACCCTGTGGGTAACACTATTGGAGTATCATTATGACAAATCACCAACATTGTACAAGATCTGTAGAAGGAGAAGTGTTCTGCAGGATTTCACAAAATGGGCCATAGGGCCTACATGGGACATTGGACCCAAAATTCTTGAATACCATGAAGGCACCACTAATGGGGTATCATTATGACAAACCATCAACAGTATACAACAAAATCTGAAGGAGGAGAAGCAGTTTGCATAATTTCATAAAGTGGGCCAAAGGGCCAACATGGGACCTTGCACCCAAAATTCCTGAAAACCCTAAATGGTCCACCACTCAAGTGACATTGTGCGTAAGCTTCAAACAAGTTCATGAAAGCATGTGGGAGCAACAGCAATATGAACAAATTGTGGATGGACCGACGGACAGACAGACAGAGAGACAGAGTGATAGATAGACAGATAGATAGATTTTTTGGTGACCTTAAATGACATTTGACTTCCACAAAAAGCAATAGGGATCACCTACTCAATATGACCAGTCCACACACAAAGTATGACATCAGTCACAGTTACCCTTCTGGAGATAGTGTATTTACAAGGTTTTTACAGTTTGACCTTTGGTGACCTCAAATGACCTTTGACCTTGACCAAAAACTACAGGGATCATCTACTCAATATGACAAATCCACACACCAAGTATGACATCAGTCACAGTTACCTTTCTGGAGATATTGCATTTACAAGGTTTCTCAATCTGACCTCTGGTGACCTCAAACGACCTTCACCAAAAACAGTAGCAATCATCTACTCAATAAGACCAACTCACACACCAAGTATGACATCAGTCACAGCTATCCTTCTGTAGATATTGTGTTTAGAAAGTTTTTACAGTCTGACCTCTGGTGACCTCAAATGATCTTTGACCTCGACCAAAAACAATAGGGACCATCTACTCAATATGTCCAACCCACACACTAAGTATGAGATCAGTTGCAGTTACACTTCTGGAGATATTGTGTTCACAAGGTTTTCTCATTCTGACCTCTGGTGACCTCAAACGACCTTTGACCTTCACCAAAAACAATAGGGACCTTCTATATCATATGGGCAATTTACAGGCCAAGTATGAAATCCCTCAGAGTTACCCTTCTTGAGATATTGTGTCACATACACACGCACATACGCACATGCAGGTTTGTTTTCCATTCATTCCAAGGACTTCATTGTGCTTTCTTTTGTTTTTTCTTCCTCAACCCTAACCTTAACAATAGACTGTCTACTGTTAATCTTGAGAGGACCGGAGAAATCTATTAAACTTTCTACAGAGGACCTAAAATCTATTGTTTCAGTCCTCGATCCCACCCGAAAACAAGGGCACACATACACACACACGACATAAATCATCGCATAGATTTCTTGCCTGCCTTCGGCAAGGAATCAAAAATGAAGAAAATGCCCTTGTAGTCTGCACACAAGGGCACCATAATTTACACAGAGTACCCCAAATCGGAAAAGTGAGTCAAAATTCTATTCTGATTGTATTTTTTTTGATACGCACTTATTTTTGTTACATATCTTCCTGGCATCTTCAACATCAATTGCAAACAGTTTTTGACAATGCCCTCCCAAAAGATATTATGCAACAGTAACCCATTTAAGATTGTTTTTTTTTCTTTTTTGTTTAGATGATCATTGGCATAGTCAGAGTGGGGACTAGGGGCTCATGGCCCCTGAATTCAATTCTGAGAGGATACACCTTTACCCCAGTTGCCCATCCACAACTGACAGACGTGCAAATCCAGGGTGCATATGATCTCCCATCCTTTGCAGAGCAATATTTTTTTTTTAACTAGAAAAAACAGTGACTTTAAAATGATGCTAATTGTTGCCCCAGATTGCATCTGAGGGTACTGAGTGTATTCTAATTTTTTAACGGAGAAATTGACACCCCTCCTCTAATATCCATCTTCCAGGCCAGTGATATGTCTATGCAAATTAGTCCCCCACAAGAAAAATCCTACTGAAGCAAGTGTAGGTGGTTACGAAGAAACACAGGATAGCGAAAAAAGATGAACAACTGAGGTTTTTTCTGCCTTTGCTCCACTCATTGAAAGACATATTTTAACAAGAATAAATATGTTAGCCAATTACCCGGGAATATCAGTTCACACCTAAACTATTTTGTTACACAATTGAAATTGTATGAAGAACCTCTATTTAATAGATCTTGGAAAATTTCACATTTCAAATTTTCAAGGGCCAAACTGCACACAACTGTCTCTATTCACATCTATGCATAAATAAATTTATAGGGAAACTACAGCAGTCGACATTACGCAATGTCAGATTCAACCCCAAAATTTTGAGAATATGACCCCAACATTTTCAAAATAAGATCTCAGAATTATCAAAATATTCGATCAAAATTTGTACTTAGTCAGTGCACTTTGTGCCCTGTATGCATTCTCCCCATTTTTTTTTTCATCCTCAAATTTCAACAGGGGTACAAAACATGGGGAAGGTGGCAGTTCTCCTGTTTCCAAACTTAGAACATTATGCTCCCCACTTAGAGCTTTGGAAGTGTATGGCCCAGATTTATAGTGAGACCAGGATGAAAGTTGTGACATTGCCATTTCAAGTAAATTGTGAAATGTTACACTATAATGTGAATTTCAGACACAACCATGAAGACAGTAGTGCACTATGAGATGAGCGGTCATGCATGGTCCATTCTTATCTAAATGCCACCCCCCCCCCTCCACCTCTTCACAATTCACTTCATGAGAAATACTTCTCTAAAAACACTTTTCTAAAAATAATACTAATCAAATGGATAGATAAAAGAAACAGACTTCTTTAATGGTGGGCTATGGTGGTACTAGGTACGGGATATCCTTTGCAATGCAAAACTGAACCAAACTGTGCTGCATATGCCATTTTTGTGACACGCCGATCACAGTTATATGCCTACATTGCCACTTTTTCTTAAAAAAGTTGCAGCAAACTTTTGTTCACAGGCCAACCATTAATTTGATCATTAGTATCAAAATATAATGAATGGTGAAATGGTAGTGTGTTTGACTTGTTTTGTTATATTCAATACCATTCCAAGATACAGAATGGCCCATTTCAAAGTCTGCAGTTCTACAAATACCTCAGTTTCCAGGGTTTCTCCACTGGTAAAATTGTATTTCTATCATGAAGACAAACCTTTTCAGCCAGTTAACTGCAGAATCAAAATATCTTAACTTACATCCCCCTGCAGAAATAATTTGCATAAAAATGTCTTTTTTCGTAAATTTCAAGTTAACACAAGAAAAGTACTACACTGTAAACATTTCACGCAAAAAAAAACATTATCACATTATGTTTCTTCTTTTCTGAAGAAAATAAATGGCAAAAATGTTGCATTAATCTTATTTGTAGAGGTTCTTTCTAAACCACAAGTCCTGCTCAAAAATCCTTTCTCTTCCTTATTTTCTGAGTCACTATGACTGAAATTCGCTTTCATTGCCGCTTATATACACAAACAACGTAGCTTTCCTGATACAAGCAGACAACTGTATGTGCATCATGTAGTACTGTTGTTCGAAGCGAGGAAGTCACTCTACTATTTCAACGGGAAAGTTTCACCTGTTGATCACCCCCTCAGTCCTCAGTTTCAAGCTGAGCAAGCTGCCAATGTCCCCACCCTACAGACCTCAGTTTCAAATGACTGACAGCCTTGAAGTCAAATATATTGTGTACAAGTTTGCAGATCAATTCGTAGACTTTACTTACCGCTATTTTTGACAGCCAATCAGGAGTTTAAAATGCTAGTGGCAGGCAGGACTTACGTTCATAATTAGATACAATGCAGGAACATTGCTTATAATAAATGAATCGCGGAAATTCCCGATCCAGCTTATGCAGTGATATGAATCAAATTTTCATTAGTAATGGCATCAATTCAGTGAAGTAAAAATGTCCCTGTTTGTCGCAATTCATAGCATAAATAGTGCCGGAAATCTTCTTTTCCACCGGATGTGCCTGCCTGCCTGCCTTTTACTGTAATCAGTGTTGCCAGTTTGGCATTTTAAACGCCAAAATAGGCAATTTTTTACCTTCTTTGGCCAGTAAAAATTAAAAGTGCTTGCATTTTGGTGCTTTTGGGGCATAATTGAAATGACGATAAAACACCTGCTTCATCGAGAAATTTCAAGAATTGTTTTTTTTCCCCGATTTAGTAGTCACCCGAGTGGGTCATGGGTTTACAATTTACTCTCCACTTGTAGCAACATAGATTGAGTATGTAATGATGTATATCTTATTGCAGTGTGTTCAAAATGTCGACAAGTGTTAGACTGTACAAAAAGACAGGGTCAAGTTTCCTCAAGTAGGAGCTCCAATCTTGGACAAAATACTTTGGGACTTGGGACGCAGTTAAAGTTAATATTTTAAAACACAAATTTGCTCATAACTCAAAATCGATTTTCGATTGTTTTTATGTTACTTACTTTAATGTTCCATTGCCGCCAAGTTTTCTATCTTTCTTCTAAAATGCTAATTTGTGTTTGATGTGCCAGGCAAGGTGAACAGCTTTTGTGTACACAACTTGAAGCGCGTGTCTTGGAATTTCTGTAACCCCTAATCACGGACTATTCCAATTTCATAGTTCTAACTATAGCATGTATATTGCAACCATCCATTGGGCAATGAAGCACAAGCCATTGTGTGAAGGTTAGAATATGTTTGCAGTTCCGTTGCGTTCTCTCTGATCGACTACCTGAGCAAGCGAGCAGGTATCATTTGCTTCCTTCACACGGCTTTACTTTTTGCTAAGTATTATCCACCTTCTTAGTGTACCTGGTATGTTTGGTATACATGTTAGCTGTTACGTTTGATACCCTCAGTGTAGGTGTCAATGCCATGCTATGTATGCCAGGTATATTGGCACAATTTATTTATAATGTTGTCACAGTTTGACCCTTGTTGACCTCAAGTGACCATTGACCCTCCATTAAAATAATAGCATTCTCGTACTGAATAAGATACACCTACATACCAAATATGAGATCTGTCCAAGCTTCCCTTCTTGAGGTATCGTGTTTACAAGGTTTTCACAATTTGACCCCTGTTGACCCCAAATGACCTTTGACCTCCACCAAAAACAATAGGGTTCTTCTACTCAATGTGGTGCATCTACATACCACATAGGAGATCTGTCCAAGCTTCCCTTCTTGAGATATCGTGTTACAAGGGTTTCACAATTTGACCCCTGTTGACCTCAAATGACCTTTGACCTCCACCAAAAACAATAGGGTTCTTCTACTCAATGTGATACATCTAGGTACCCAAAGATGAGATCTCTCCAAGCTTCCCTTCTTGAGATATCGTGTTTACAAGATTTTCACAATTTGACCCCTGTTGACCCCAAATGACCTTTGACCTCCACCAAAAACGTTAGGGTTCTTCTACTCAATGTGATTCACCTACATACCAAATATGAGATCTGTCCAAGCTTCCCTTCTTGAGATATCGCGTTTACAAGGTAGGGCGTCAAAAACATACATACACACACCCTTACACACACCCTTACACACACCCTTACACACACCCTTACACACACCCTTACACACACCCTTACACACACCCTTACACACACCCTTACACACCCTTACACACCCTTGCATGATTACAAAGGTTACGATTATCATCGAAACCAAAAATCACTGCTGGAATTATGCCTAAACATAACTTTTTTTTCTTTCCACTTCTACATAGCTGAGTTGTTCTTCTTCAGTTCACTTTTGTTTAGTACGACATGCGGATGCTTTACTCGTTGTTTACAGTGGGATTGTGATAACAAAATAGGCAATATGTGTAGGCCTAGCCTGCATGGTTTGCATGATCTTACCAACGTTAGGGAAGATAGCTGCTTTATTACACATTAGACAGGAACCGCCACTGTGCACTAGGTTAGCAACAATCGTTACGGCGATGAATACATTTACTTTTGGCAGCATTGAGGTTTGTTTTTGTGAGATATTGAATGAACAGTTTTAAAATGGATTTGGAATTTGTTTTGGTCCATTGTGATGTTGATATGTAGGTATTACCACTACATTCGCAAAAACAAAATTTTTGTTGATTTGTTGGAGGTGGTACCGGTACCACCGCCACCAAGAATTTCCCCAGGTACTGGGAAGTATTCAAAAGTACCGGTACTCGCATAATCAGATTTTTTTTCCAGTACTGCGAATGCGGGTACTGTGAATACTGGTACTGACTTGAATACCGGGATATTGCCCAACCCTAGTGCAGATAGCTCAAGATGGTTACATCCATCCTCCACAGTTAACTGGTGTATAAAGGTATATGATACAGCAAATGATTACAATGGTGATAGCTGAAGATATAAGAGAACATCATAGACTGGCCAGCCAATCTGTGTGATTCCACAGCCTACAGCTTTCATTAAACTGCCTCAAATAGCAAATGCTCTGTATGAACCAAAAGTGGGTACTGCCACTCTTAGCATTAGATGTTAGTGTGCAGTAAATCGATCTTTCCACAGGTCAATATTCTTTGCTGTTACTAAGGGTATGAGATCTTACAGGCTTCCATTTACCATCTCTAAAGTTTCCGAGATGGGGAGGGGAGGTGGAAAATTGGGGAAGCGTTCAAGGATCAAAGCCTGGTTGCTTAATGACAGGAAAATCGATATCAATCTTTGCACTGACTGTGAACTATAAGTAGATGGAACTTACCATTATTTATGACCAAGGAGATTCTGTTTCCTAGAAATTGAGGTTAAAGAATGTGTGTTTTTTCCATCTTCTGTGTATTTTTTTCCCTTGTTTAACCAAGCAATAAAACATGAACCATATAAAATGGAAGCTTCAAGGGAAGAAAAGAGTTCACAGGATGGAGAAATCAAACTCAAAAGTTGCAAACTAGATACTGGTGAATAATAAAAAGAGCTGAAACTACTGCATTGTACAATCTTCAGTCGCTATTTCAGCCAAACTTTTGTCACGCTGTTTGATAGGAATCAGGAAGTTATAATTGTTGACCTATAGTAGCTACTGTTTCATTGTTTTCATTCATTTAAACCTCAATATATTTTATGGTTTTGACAAAGAAGGGTGCTTTCTTTCACAGCAGTGCCTCCATTGACTAAAAGTGATAAAATAAATCTATGTATGATTGGTGCCAATTAACTTTACTAAAACTAAAGAAAGTTTAGAATGATGTTCTTTCCATGAAGTGGTAGTTGCATATGAAGGAGTACCCTTCCATATAGTTCAAAATACTGTACGAGACACACACAATCAGAAGTGGTGGGCTGCATATGAACAAGTACTCTTTGAAGAGTCTTAACTGTACAAGACAAACAGTCACTGTTTGTACCTGACCATTTCTTTTTTCTGTATAATATTGATATATCATCCTGTTGCTGTCTATTAAAGGATGTAGATTTGAAAGAGATATTTGAATAATCTGGCAAGACGCATCTTACCAAACATTTCTTATTCTCATTTTGTAATGCTTGTGTAAATACTGGCTTTTACACGAAGTTAACAAGAAACCCAAGAGGCTTAGTGATTCCTTGCCACTAATACATGCACTTCCATTAATTTTTTTCAAGTTGCAGTTTACTGTAGTAACCACAGGATATACCAGATGATGCCATTAATACTGCACACCATTTTCCAATACCTGTACCTGCTGTATGCATGTAATGTAAGATAACACTGGTGGCCAAGAATTCTCCAGCCTGCACAGTGGTAGCCTAGGTACGGTACAAATTTCCCAGGAACAAGAGATATACTCATATGACAGTTGAAATGACTGCCAATTATATAAACTACATAAATTCCTCCATCTACCCCATCATATGACCAAGTTATAACTTATTTATCTCTTTTGCAAAATAAGACTTTTCCCTCACAGAAATCTTCCATGTGCAACTGTCTCCACTTCAGACAACAAACCTATTCTACATTGTTTGATGACAGAAGGAGCGCTGTATCTCAGATAATGATTCCTCTGGGAAAAATATGGGTCAACCTTTCTCCCATTTTCCACAGAGGTCATTGGTCAATCACCATTTTCAGACCAAACAAATGTCTCAGATGGAATAAAAAGCCAATTATGGCTTTGAAAACTAAGTGAGCACTTTTAACTGTCAAAACAAGAGTAATAAATAAAAGAAGCATGATACCAAATACTGTACAGCTGAATTGGGGACTAAATAGAAACTCAAAGGTGTATTGTACCTGCTGAACTTAACCAAATTGGGCTTTTAGATACTTTACAGATGCTTTCAGACATACAGTACTTTATCAGAAACCAGCATGATGCCAGCTGAAGATCCATAGATGTAGTTTCATCATTATATGTCAAAGACTTGTGAAATTAGTACAGCAACTACACTTCATTACCTAACTGACAGGTAAAAGTTTTCAAATTGGAACTTCCTAAATGTGCAAGCGTTGCTAGTCTTTGCTTGGAAGGGAGCTCAAATACCTTCCACCCACAGGAAAATGCTGAAGGAGAGAAACATCAGCAAAGGTCTTAACACTTTGTACTCAAGGACCTCAGATGACCTTTGACCCACATCAAAACTTAAACCAGTAATTACATTTATATACTCCATCTAAAAAGAACAACTTTAAAGTGTGAAATTGTCTCCCAATTGTAAATATTGAAAATTATCTCCTTCTTTGTAAATAGTGTGTTTACAAGTCTTTTTGCATGTTACGACCTCTGATGACCCCACATGACCTCTGATCACAAGACACACCCTCACCTCATTTACTTAGAAAGTCCTACATACCCTCGAAGGTCAAAGTTTGTGCAATGTGCAGTTCATGAGGTACTGCAAACATGTTTTGTCTATAGTCTGTCTGCAGATGACCTCTGGTGACCTTTGGCATCCACCAAAATCAATCCCAGTCAAGATCTTTAAATGTCCTCCCCACACACTGACTTTGGACTCTCCTGCACATTCCCTTCAAAAGATAGAGTGTTCACAAGCTTTTCACATTATGACTTCTGATAACCCCATATGACCTTTGACCTACAAGAATACCCTCACAATCTCACTTACTGACAGGGCAGTACATACCACCCAAGTTTGAAAATGATGCAACTTGTCATTTCTGAGATACTGCAAACATAGTTTGTACACATTCTGCCTGATGGTGACCTCAGATGACCTTTGACCTTCACCGAAAACAATCCCAGCGGAGATCTTCATATGTTCTATCAACACACCAACTTTGACCCACCTTGCACTTTCCCTTCAAAAGCTAGAGCGTTCACAAGATTTTGCTCACACACATACAAACACACGCACACATACACCCGCACGCACATACACCGAATCACCATCGCAAAGATTCCTTGCCCGCCTTCGGCAAGGAATCAAAAACAAAACATCAACATTTGCTTTTTTCATTCCTGTAGAACTGACTCACTGAAAGTTATTTTTGCCAGCTTAAAAAAATTACATTTTTGCCAGCTAAAGCTTAAGACATTCTTATCGGCAACTGATAGTTTCAAAGTGGCAAAAGGCAGAACTCTAAATGGAACATGAAAATTAAGGCTTCCCCAGGACTACATATATATTACATTTGACAGAATGTATTCATTTTGGTTGATAAATGGAAATTACATTCCCAAGAGAAATAGAGATATAATAAAGTTTGACTTCTTCTGTAAGATTGCTCACTCTCTTCAATTGCCTGAGATGCAAAACTCACAACACCTGAAGCATCAGATCTCTGAGTAAAGACAATTATTTGGGATGTAATGCTAACCAATTGACGAAAAAATATGCCATCAGAATATTATTTTAATTGAAAAAAAAAAACAGTTGCTTTGGAAAATGTAATTGCCAACAAACACCAGACATTGAAACAGAATAAGGGTAATCTCACAAACAACCTACCGTAGCGGAGAAAGAATTTCTTGAAGGTTTGTTGTGCAGCTTTTCTTTCCCTTTGCCTGAAGTACAAAAAGGAGAAACATCTCTCTCATCTGCTAGATGTAAATCTATTTGATAGGATGTTTAAAGTTTGAAGATGTCTGCATATACCACAGGATAGGAACGCATATACCTTCACTTTCTATAATGTTTTAGCACTTGCGCTACCAAGGGATCACTAAGTTGATCACTAAGCCACTTGCCTGATGAGGATTTGGTTAACATCTGGAAATTATTGAGGTATAAGCATCTCTCAGAAATAGCTTTCAAATTTTTGTAGCAAATTGAAACATGCTATAACCTGGCCACAGATGTAGGTAATTTTTGCAGAGCATCAGTGTTTGACTTGATCAACATTACTGCGAGGTGCATTCTTTAAGCAGAGATATTTTGCATTGCATACATTACTCCTATCCTTTTGTGACTTGAAATCTTTGCAGACCACACTAACAAGGTACATCTGATACTAGCACTAATGAGGTACACCTGATACTAACACTAACGAGGTACATTGTGGTAATCTACACATGTCCTTTGTTTCATTTAGAATAATGTAAAACAAATAAATGGAAAAGCACCAAGACAAATAATCCATACAATATTTTTATCCACAATTCTCATTGATAAAATACCCCTTGTCAGCACATCAAAGGGTGTAAAATGTCAATTTCTTATCTCATTCATCATTCAAATTTTCTTTTTCATAACAAATTTTTCAAGACTTTCGCACTCTCAGAAGATGGTCTTACTTGAATTTTCCTGTTCTTCTGGTCGAGATGGATGGGTAAAATACCGTTGAGCTGTTGACTGGACTTGATCTGAAAACCAGATTACACCAGTAAGTATCATCAGAAACAATTCTGCCAATTGATGTAATAAGTGCACATTCTTCTCATAAAATGTTTGATTTTGATATCTTACTGCATCAACAATCTGTTTTCCTCAATCACTATTTCCCTTCTCACTGTTGATGGTGTTGTATTGGTGCTACAAGTGAAGTTTTAACATCATCTTTGACTACATATCATCATAATCACATTATTTCTTAATCATGAAGGGCTAGTTGACTTTAACTTGGCATGGTCTAAGAGAATAAATTGGTGTTACTTTTAATATTATCTAATTAAATCACATGTTATTAATGCAACATTTACTTATATGCTACAACGAATGTGAACAAGTTGATTCCCCAAAATATTCTTCCAGGATTCACAATGGCTTGAATGTTCTGAATAAGCATGTTAATTACAACTAAGTTCTTATTTCAAATGTGTATTTAGGCAAAAGACAAGGGTAGGTGTAATTGAAAGAGAATAGAAATCACTCATTTCTGACTTAAATTAATTAACTTAAACAAGTACATCCACATGATTTTAGACTTCAAGAATGAAATAAACTATCAGAAGAATTAATGGAATCGTAGTGATTAATCAATGGAATCGTAGTGATTAATCAATGGAATCGTAGTAATTACCTCCACAATTCTTACATTGTTCTTCACTGTGCTGTTCTTGAATTTCAAACAAGAATCAAAGTATTTAAATATCTACAATTTACCAAATATTGTTTTTCCTCTCCAAGGATGACATCATACTTTATTGTGAAGGATCATAAAATCAGAGTGGCAGATTTAAGAGATTCTGAAATACTCTCTTCTTAAAAGTCAAAGAAACAGCCTCTTGACCACTGACATCACAGACTATCATTTCTGTATAAGACAGACAATTGCACCAGACATAACTATTGTTCATTTCAAAAGGTCCCTTACTTGTAGGGATGTCACTTTCATCCCAGACATTGTTCCTCCAAAGGTTGGTTTCATTCCTTTCTCGCATTTCAGTTATTTATATGTATCTTTCATCATTTGCAACATTCATAACTGTATTTAGGGTGTTTCAAATACTTCCTATAAGTAAAATCGGGAATGCAATCATAATGAATGTTAACAAATTTGAACCTTACATTCATCTTTTGGAGTGCGTTTCTTGACAGCATCACTTTCACATTTGCCTTCACTTGTTACTGCAACTACCTAAATGAAATAAAAATTAGTAAAATAATTAAAATGCAAATAAGACCAAAGATGTGTACCACTTAAATATTAGACATGGTCTTCATGTAATATTATCCATCACCTATCACGTCTGTGACTCTAGTAAAAAGTGACTAATGGATCTGTATGCATACATCTGTTATTGGATCTGTATGCATACATCTTCTATTGGATCTGTATGCATACATCTTCTATTGGATCTGTATGCATACATCTTCTATTGGATCTGTATGCATATATCTTTTATTGGATCTGTATGCATACATCTTCTATTGGATCTGTATGCATGTATCTGTTATTGGATCTGTATCCATACATCTGTTATTGGATCTGTATGCATACATCTGTTATTGGATCTGTATGCATGTATCTGTTATTGGATCTGTATGCATACATCTTCTATTGGATCTGTATGCATACATCTGTTATTGGATCTGTATGCATACATCTTCTATTGGATCTGTATGCATACATCTGTTATTGGATCTGTATGCATATACCTTTTATTGGATCTGTATGCATACATCTGTTATTGGATCTGTATGCATACATCTTCTATTGGATCTGTATGCATACATCTTCAATTGGATCTGTATGCATATATCTTTTATTGGATCTGTATGCATATATCTTTTATTGGATCTGTATGCATATATCTTTTATTGGATCTGTATGCATATATCTTTTATTGGATCTATATGCCTATATCTGTTATTGGATCTGTATGCATACATCTTCTATTGGATCTGTATGCATATATCTTTTATTGGATCTGTATGCATACATTTATTATTGGATCTATATGCCTATATCTGTTATTGGATCTGTATGCATGTATCTTCTATTGGATCTGTATCTATACATCTTTTATTGGATCTATATACCTATATCTGTAATTGGATCTGTATTTTTCTTTTAGTGGATCTGTATGCATACATCTTTTATTGGATCTGTATCCACACGTTATTGGATCTGTATCCATATATCTTTCCATCTTATATATATCTTTTATTGGGTTTATACATATATCTTTTATTGAGTCTGTATGCATACATCTTCTATTGGATCTGTATGCATATATCTTCTATTGGATCTGTATGCATATATCTTCTATTGGATCTGTATGCATATATCTTTTATTAGGTCTATATGCATACATCTTCTATTGGATCTGTATCCATACATCGTGTATTGGATCTGCATGTATACATCTTGCATTGGATCTGTATGCATATATCTTTTATTAGGTCTGTATGCATACATCTTCTATTGGATCTGTATGCATATATCTTCTATTGGATCTGTATGCATATATCTTCTATTGGATCTGTATGCATATATCTTTTATTAGGTCTATATGCATACATCTTCTATTGGATCTGTATCCATACATCGTGTATTGGATCTGCATGTATACATCTTGCATTGGATCTGTATGCATATATCTTCTATTGGATCTGTATGCATATATCTTCTATTGGATCTATATGCATAGATCTTCTATTGGATCTGCATCCATACATCTTCTATTGGATCTATATGGATATGCTTTTTATTTTCAACTTGCATTCAGTGACCACAGACTGGTCGTATGCAAACTACTGATACCAAAAAATAATGGTTTATTTATACTTTCCATTTGCAATGTACTTTTTGTAAATATAGGAAATGTTGCAGTATTTTCATTTGAGATGGTTTATGTTATCAATGATGTCACTGATTTGCTGAGAAGTGTATCTAAATTTACTTTGTAAGTTGAGATTCCAAAACAATACTTTTATCTTCGATATCATCATGCACCTTCTCTCTGATGGTAACCATACTGTGGCAGTGGTGATTCCCTTACACAGGAAGGAACATTTCTGCTGAAAGTTAAACTAGGGCTTGACCACGACAAGCTTAGCAACTGACTAATGCTGACTAACTTCTGCAGGAGATACAACTGATATAAAATGATGGAGAGGCATAAAAATGAATCATCACTGATCACACATCAGTACAGATCTAGCTCTAACAACATTAATATGTGATCACTGGTTGTAAAAGAATGCACATATTACGCACACTGCTGTTGCCTTTCACTAATGCATTTCTCTACAAACAGTTTCTCCAGATCTTTGAATCTACTTAATGGAACTGTTATCTAGGAGATCCTTGATGATGTTTACCAAGATGCTATGCAAATAATGACATCCTTAATAACAACTGTCATCAAAAAAGGGATACACCACTACAAAAGATCATTATTTAATACATTTTGTGTCAATGTGCACACTCATTTGATGTTCGGGTAAATTACATTAATGACCTTTTAACTGCAAGGCATTCAACGCAACATCAATGATCTCTATACCTGCAAGCCATTCCATGTCACATTAATGACCTCTACAGCTGCAAGTTATTCAATGTCACATTAATGACCTCTATACCTGCAAGCTATTCAATGTCACCTTAATGACCTCTATAGCTGCAAGTTATTCAATGTCACATTAATAACCTTTATAGCTGCAAGCCATTCAATGTCATACCAATAACCTCTACATAAGGTCCCTTGATTAATCAATATTATCGATATATCCGGTATTGTATTCCACATAGATAATATTAGATATTGATTTTTGCTCATACCGATATATAAATAACATCGATATGTAGTAGCAAAAGGTAGATATAGTATGTACCACATGCTGATATATATAACAAAAAAAAAATTAGTACAAGTCCTAAATTATTCTGGACCAGTGCCACCATTTTGGATGAAAGGTTCTTCTAAATACTGCCTAGCATCTGGCAATTCTGTGTGCATGTATCCAGTCAGCCTTTTGGTCTTGTTTTAAAGTGTTGTATGCTAGACTTAACTGATTAACATAGCACTAGAGAGGTGTGTTTTGGCTTTAAAATAATTGTTTCCATTCCAAGAGGACAAGTATTGTGTGAAAAATGGAAAAATCTACTACCAATAGTTGTAAAAAAATGAGAATTCTAACAAGAGAGATCTTATTTTTGGAGCGCGTTCGAAGGCTAGGCACTTATTCTAAGGCTAAAAATTAACTACGCTAAGAATGCTCACTAAGCTACTACATGACGTAGTTGGCTAGGAGTGAAAATAAGGACCATCACCAAAGCCATAGGCCTAATTTGAGGACTGCAATGACATGAAAAACATGAGGGTATTTATTAAGGGATGTTAATTGGAGTAAATACGATACTTGCTGTTTATCAAAGGCACCCTTTGACAATGTTTATTAGTCCATATAGGGTGATGTTTAGCATATGCACCTATTTTGTGAAATTTTGCAGGAAAAACCTATATTATTGATATTTTATTATCAATATATTGATATCCACTTTTTTCAGTGCTGACGGCCCTTACTTCTATACCTGCAAGTCATTCAATATCAAAGTAATGAACTCAATAGCCACAAGTAATTCAATGTCACATTAATGACTTCTATAGCTACAAGTCATTCAGTGTCACATTAATGACTTCTATAGCTGCAAGTCATTCAGTGTCACATTAATGACCTTTATAGCTACAAGTCATTCAATGTCACATTAATGACCTCTATAGCTACAAGCCTTTTCATAAGTAAACAAAGAACACCTTCAAAGAGAGGCATATCTACAATCCTTACATTTGTCTTACTATTTATATAAAAAGGGAAAACACAAAATTTCCTAGTTTTAAATATTTTTACATTATAAGCAAGATACAATTTAAATTGTCTTTACATCAACAACCATCAGATGAAAATTTTCAAGAGCATGAAGGAGGTTACCCTGTATGCATCTAACGAAAAACAGTTAAAAAAAAAAAAACACGTTGAAGACACAGTGGAACACAACATGCAAGTGCTGTTCTGATAGTTTGCAGCAATTTGATAATTTCATGAAGGACCAACAACGACAAGGCGGAAAAGAGGCAGGCCAGCGATAAAGCAAGAAAGAATAGGTAGACCAACAATGATAAAGCAGGAGAAAAGAGGTAGACCAACAATGATAAAGCAGAAGAAAAGAGGTAGACTAACAATGATAAAGCAGGGAAAAAGAGGTAGACCAACAATGATAAAGCAGGGAAAGAGGTAGACCAATGATGATAAAGCAGGGAAAAAGAGGCAGACCAACAATGATAGAGCAGAAGAAAAGAGGTAGACTAACAATGATAAAGCAGGGAAAAAGAGGTAGACCAACAACGATAAAGCAGAAGAAAAGAGGTAGACTAACAATGATAAAGCAGGGAAAAACAGGTAGACCAACAATGATAAAGCAGAAGAAAAGAGGCAGACCAACAATGATAAAACAGAAGAAAAGAGGTAGACTAACAATGATAAAGCAGGGAAAAAGAGGTAGACCAACAATGATAAAGAAGAAAAGAGGTAGACCAACAATGATAAAGAAGAAGAAAAGAGGTAGACCAATGATCATCAACCGAGAATGAAGAAGAAGACCAACGATGATAAAGCAATTAAGAAAAGTTAGACTCACAGTAAATACATAATCAGTAGCTGGGGTCAACCTTCGAACATTGTAGCTCAGGTCCCTCCCTGAGTACACCACCTTGCCATTCACAGTTAGTTCAAAGCGATGGAGCCTTCCCAACTGATTGTCTGGAGGGGCCCAAGTGACCTGTATTTCACTTCGACCAAGGACCGTGAGGTTAGGCTTGCTTGGAGCATGCTTTCCTGAAGATGGAAAGAAAAGAGTGGTTCAAAAAGTGTCTTGAAAAATTTCTTAGAATATTTAAATGTTTTGATATAAGTACTTACCACTGTGCATGGGAATCAAGAATGCCTGATTCAACCTCCTTGACAACTTTCTAGACAGTGTTCAGTATGTGCAAAGATGCTACTGACAAAATCAGTAAAACATACAAAAAGTAAAAAGAAGACAGAATTCTTGGGAATAGAATCCAGCAAGTTGATGAGGTATTTACATTACCCATGATGCAGGGTTGCCAGGTTTTCATTAGTCACAAAATACCAAATCAGCCGCCAAATGGACTGAAAAAATGCCAAATACCAGAAATCACTCGGCGTATATGGTAACACATGTCAGGCTCAACAGATATCTCATTGTAACATTTAGAAGTGCATGAGACATATGCCTACAGGTTTCTTTGCAAAAGTGTCCCAAAACATTGTGAAAGCAAAATATAATTTAATGGCTACATATGCTATCTCGTCTAAAATCTGACATCCAAAAATGCACTTTCTTTGAGTATTAAGGTTAGCAGTGTGCATTCTTCAAAGTACGGTGCACAATACATGCTGGTGTAGCTGCATGGTTTGCCAAATTTTGCTGTGTGAGAGCTAATATTGGTCTAATTTCGCATTTAAAATGATACAAATGGACAAAAAAGTGCTACACTGAAGAAAACGTCCACAAAACGCCAAATCATAGTTTGGAGTCTCCTTCAAATATGGTCCTGCCAAACCTTCCCCCCAAAAGGCCAAATTCTCCTTTTTTGAGGGCAAAAACGCCAAACTGGCAACGCTGCCATGATGCTATGTATAAGAACATCAACAATTCTAAAGTAGGCAAGCCTTGCTTGGCTGGTTTAGATCCACAGAAATTTATGTGCTAAAAATGAGCAAAAACAGTGTAAATTCTCACCCATTTCAACCGTTCTTGCTGTTATTGTGGCTTTCTGGCCTTTACCTTTATGATTGATGGCACACACCTGAAGGAACAAAGACAAGTGCTGTGTTTCATGCATGAGATGAATTTTATCCAGATGTTAAATTAAACAATGTTTATCCAGCTCAGCAACAATATTATAAAATGACTCATAGCAGATGGTATAGTGATAGTTGCTCTATAAGAAAATGTAAGATCAAGTTAACTATAAGAGAACTACATCATAACTAAATGCAGAAACTTAGTAGGTTACTAGAAGAGAAAACTTAAATTACGTCCTATAGTATATTCTGCTAGGTCTAATCTTTTGCATTTTAAAAGCTGCTCATAACTCACAGACAAGTTATATGAAGTTGCTGGTGCTAATCCACTTATGATACTATTCAATTCATGGGTCATCTCTACCACTTGTTTTCCATTATACACCATGTACCCCTTGATGTGCTTGTTGTTGAGGGTGGGAGGGGCCCAGCTGAGCTTCAGTTGCGAGGTTGTGGCATTTAATATCCTCAGGCCTTCAGGTGCATCAGGAACTGTGGAAATGCAAACCATATAACTTTATTAAGGAGAGACTGTGTCCTCTGGTTGATATTAACATCTTTGGCAAAAGTACAATGACAAAGAAAGCAAAATCTGGAAGGCATTCAATGTTAAGGGAAGGCCCACTTTTCTAGCATGCTTGCATTCTTTACTCATGCTCAATAATTTTTAAAGTTATGTACAAAACAAACCATACTAAATGCCATATTAAATGTTCAATATCAATTAAAAAATATAAGCTTAAGCCTGTGCATTCAAACTGTCTGCAAAAGGACAGGTAGAGGAACATAACATTACTAGAACTAATGTTGATGTTACCAAATTTAAGTAGAGAGGCACTTAGAAGTAAATTCCATCACCTTATTGACATATAATGTTTTGTAAAATGGTTTCATTTGTGAAGCTAGGGAAAAAAGCTGATCACATTATGTTCCCTGTCTTCAATTAACATTAGAGGGACCCACTCTGCTAAAGGAAGCTAGGTGCTAATTGAACAGCTTGCTTACATGGTCCTGACTTCTGAAAATGACTGCAAAACTACATTATTGATGAAGAACAATCATAAAAACTAACCAGAAAGCCAAAACGCTTGGTGATTCCTTGCCACATGGCTACAGTATATAACAACGAAAATGAATTTCCCATATGACAAGTATAAGAACAATTACAGTTATTCTTCTAGGTTTTTACCATCCCCTAATCTGCGAGAGAGGATGGGCGATTTTTTATTCCACTGATGCACTGAGTGCACTCTCTTGTGTAACTGGAAATACCCACTGTTTCGCTCTGTTTGCTGAACCCACACTGCACTGACACTGCTATTGTCTGCAATAATCCAACAATTTGACTGTCACAAGCGTAGCCATACTGCTGATCATTAAGTAATGGAGTTTACTCACTATAGAACAATATTTGGCTTTCTGAATGATTATATTTGACAGTAACTAGTTAATACATCCATTCAAATCCAAATACTCCAGCTTCAATCTTTTGCAGCAGGTAAAAGAAACTACTCATTTTGCACAGTCTGCCCATATTTTTTACTCATGCTCAACATTTTGAAGTTATCAAAAAAATAATCGGAACAAATGATTCCCACAGGTTCTACAGATCTCCTATCCTACTCTTCTAACCTACACACCAAATGTGAGTTGAGTGAAGGTTGCCCTTCTGGAGATATTGTGCTTACATCGTTTTCACAGTTTGACCTCTGGTGACCTCAAATGATCTTTGACCTCCACCAAACCAATACAGATTATCTACTAAGTATGACCAACCCACACACCAAGTATGCGGTCAGTCACGCTTACCCTTCTGGAGATACTGTGTTTACAACGTTTTCCCAGTTTGACATCTGATGACCTCAAACCTCCACCAAAAGTAATAGGGATCATCTACTCAGTTTGACCAGCCTACACACTAAGCATGAGGTCAGTGAAGAGTGAGGGTTACCCTTATTGAGATATTGTGTTTAGAAGGTTCTCACAATTCAACCTCTGGTGACCTCACATGACCTTTGATCTCCACCAAAAACACAAGGTATCATCTAGTCAGTATGAACAACTCACATACCCCAAGTATGAGGTCAGTGCTGGTTACCTTTCTTGAAATATCGTGTTTACAAATTTTTCACAGTTGACATCTGGTGACATCATATGACCTTTGACCACCACCAAAACAAATAGAGATCATTTACTCAGTATGACCAACCTACACACCAAGTATGAAGTCAGTCAGCGTTAAATCTTTTGAGATATAGTGTTCCCAAGGTTTTCACCGTTTGACGTCTGGTGACCTCGAATGACCTTTGACCTCCACCAAAAGCAATAGGGATCATTTACTCAGTATGAACAAGCCACACATTCAGTGCAAGGTCAGTAAAGGTTACCCTTATTGAGATATCATTTTCCCAAGGCTTTCATATTTTGACCTCTGATGACCTCATATGACCTTTGACTTCCACCTAAAGCAATAGGGATCATCTACTCAGTATGACCAACCCACACAATAAGTATGAAGTCAGTGAAGGTTACCCTTATTTAGATACAGTATTGTGTTTAGAAGGCTTTTATAATTTGACCTCTGGTGATCTCAAATGACCTTTACCTCCACCAAAAACAATTGGGATCATTTACACAGTATGACCAAACCCACACACCAAGTATGAAGTCAGCCATGGTTACCCTTCTTGAGCATCACATATAGTTTCGAAAGAGATGTCCATTTATAAAGCCAAATAAAAGAGCAAATCAACACAAAAATGTTCTTTAAATCCATTGATATCAGAGACAATTTTGAAGAATCACTTCTTCCTCATCAAGTGCAGAAATATATGGTTTGAAAATTGTCTTAGTCCAAAGATAAAAAATGCAATATATACAGCAAATACATCAAAACACATCAAAATACACAAAGCGTATAGCAAGATACATGCTGATATAATTGGGTGATAAGGGAAGGTTTGTGCTCCTTTCACTTTTATTTCAAAATTTGAGTTGCCAGTTGCTAGTATGGAAAAGTTTCTACTGTCAGAGAATCTGCATTCTTTACAGTTGAGTGTGTGGTCATGGATAGCTGATTTGCCAGATACCTATAGATGCTCTCTAATCCTGGTATACAAAATGTAACTTGGTTTTACCAATGTAAGATTGATTCAAAGCATCACATACATGCATACACTTTCACGTTTGTGGCAACAATCGGGGACACGTAGACGGTGATATCCCCACTTTGCAGATGTTTTCCCCAGTTTATTGATATGAGTCTTGTATGTATCCCCAATTCACACCAGAGACAGGATTTTTTGTGATTTTTTACACATATACAGCCCCTATACACAGGTATAGATCCATATAATAGTTAATTGGGGAAAACATTGGATCAACTTACTAACTGGAGGGCAGATATCTGATACCCCAATTTGCATTATGTTAAAATGTCCAGAAACGGGGATATCCCCACTTTTTGGCATATCTCCGGTTACAAGCTCTAAGTTTTTGTGTGTGTCTCCATTCGGTGTCCTTTACAAACCCACACCCACACAATACGACATCACCATTGCAAAGATTCCTTCTGCCTTTGGCAAAGGAATCAAAAATGACACAGGCATTATATTATTTGTACATAAAGAAGTTACCTACTTGTGCCTTACTAAGTAATTTAATAAATACTGACACTCACTGTTTCCTTTGTTGAATAAACTTTACGTTTTGCTCAGAAAAAAAGGGACAAACAAATGGGACGCTTGTTGACTTCTATTGGGCTAAAAAGGTTGTAACTATCAGGAAACCACATAGAATGTAACAGGTCACATCCACTGCAAAATTCAGAGATGAGTCCAATATTCACATGCAACTCATTAAAAGCTGTTGTCAAGTTTCAGACTCTCACCAGATTCTTCAGTGTTTGCGAACACTGATTCACTCATGGGGCTGTCATCACTTTCAGTCGTGATTGCTAGCTGGAAGCAATACCGAGAGTTAGGTCGCAGATCGGTTGCCACATGTGATAATGCCACACCCTTATAAATTAATTTCTCATCTGATTAAGAGAAACAGAAAATCCTTTAATCTAAGTGTTAAATGTAGAGAACACTGGATGAGGGGATGGCAAGGTATGTCTGGTATACAAAAAGAACCATATCACTTTAAACATTAAAACAATGCAGCAATTTAACACGGTAGATAGACACAATTAAGTAGCCAGCTATATGCAGCCCTCAGTATATTGCGGTTTTCCTCAATTACAAATATCTCCAAATTAAAAAAGAAGAATGGCAGAGGGTCAGTTGAAACCTCATCTACATCATCTGTCACTAATTTGATTTCCCATCAAAATCATAAACAAGGAAAGTTTTGACAAATTCTCTGAAGAATTATTTTGAAATTAAAGTGGAAATCAGGGTTTGACTGAGACAATTCACCTTTGGTTCATTTTTCTTTCTAAACTGATTGCTCACCCAAATATAGAGATGTTGGGGACGTGTTTGCAGTTAGAAGAAATGGTAATTATTGCATTAATTACTGTTGAATGAGAACTCTTAATATTTGTCGGGTACAAAAAAATAAACGTTCATGTAGAAGACAAGACAGCCTCCTCTATACGATGACCAATCACAGCGTAAGACTGAGATGACATTATATGAATAAACATAACCGAATGTTTATGGTTCCCATGCTGTTCGTGCATTGTGCAATGCTAAGTAAACAAGAGTCTAGTGATAGTTGATGATACATACAGCACACGTAGGCTACGTATAAAACTGTTCAGCCACACCTCCTCATACCTTGAAAAGGAGATTGTATTGAATACTCATATTTGATACAATGAATATGGATGTTACAGACTTTCGGAGTTCTTCACCAATTTTTTGCAAATTTGACTCGTTTCTCGAAATTGTCCACATGTTTTGAGATAATCTTGATCATATTTGTTAGTTATAATTCATTGTACGATACCGGTGGGGAATTGTAGTGAAATAAATTAAGTAGACTTAAATTTTGGTTCCCGAGGCAAGAGCTGTTTCATATATTTTGATGATCATAAAAATTCAACTGCAGCGTGTAATGAAAATGTTATCTTATTAAGGAGACTCCAAAGGTAGTCACTTCCTGAAATTTAACGAAAAGAAAAAAAAAACAAATATGAACATTCAAAGCTGGACTGACAAGAGAAATGTGACAATCTCTTGGTTGTAAAATGTGATGTTACTCATTCAAGGGATCTGTAATCTACAATCCTTGACAATTAGAGTCATTCATCTCTCTGAATCCCCTCCCCCCCTAGATCAAGGCTGTCCAAACCAAAAGATATTGCAAATTTCAACATTGAATGGGGGAGTGAGGGAAAGTGTCCCATGTATTTTTGTTGAGGATTGTAAGACTATCCATCAGTGGGACATAATGTGATAAAATCCATCAGGTGCCTGTTGTTGTATAATCATATCTACATGCACATATGGGTGGGTGGGTCAGTGGGGATGGGGGTCGGGGACACAGAGTAGTATAATCGATTCGGTGCATGGCATTGCTGACTCTACCAGGCTGCTGATAACATTTTTTCCCATTTCAACTGCCAACCACCCTTTGAAAGATGGACAGTTGAAATACTCACTACAATACAGGCGGTATGTTACTTCCTGTCCACTCTTGAGGTTAATTTCAGGCCAGTTGACCTCTATTTCATTAGCACCTTTCACCGTTAGGGATGGGGGATCCGGCTTCTCCAGCGATTTTAAGAGTTCATAAGTTAAATTGACTTCTTCCTTGAGTTCCTCATGAATGCCAAGCATCATCTGCGTTGCCTGTAATATCAAAGTACACCTGGGTTGAGCGAAATATCAATGTATAGGTCTGCGTTAAGTGTAATATCAATGTATACCTGCGTTGCCTGTAATATCAATGTGCACCTGTGTTGCCTGTAATATCAATGTACACCTGTGTTGCCTGTAATATCAATGTATATCTGCATTGCCTGTAATATCAATGTACGTCTGCACTGCCTGTAATATCAATGTACACTTGCGTTGCCTGTAATATCAATGTACACTTGCGTTGCCTGTAATATCAATGTGCACCTGTGTTGCCTGTAATATCAATGTCCACCTGTGTTGCCTGTAATATCAATGTACACCTGTGTTGCCTGTAATATCAATGTATATCTGCATTGCCTGTAATATCAACGTACGTCTGCATTGCCTGTAATATCAATGTACACTTGCGTTGCCTGTAATATCAATGTGTACCTGTGTTGCCTGTAATATCAATGTACACCTGTGTTGCCTGTAATATCAATGTACACTTGCATTGCCTGTAATATCAATGTGCACCTGTGTTGCCTGTAATATCAATGTATATCTGTATTATCTGTAATATCAATGTACGTCTGCATTGCCTGTAATATCAATGTACACTTGCGTTGCCTGTAATATCAATGTACACTTGCGTTGCCTGTAATATCAATGTGCACCTGTGTTGCCTGTAATATCAATGTACACCTGTGTTGCCTGTAATATCAACGTACACCTGTGTCGCCTGTAATATCAATATCTGCATTGCCTGTAATATCAACGTACGTCTGCATTGCATGTAATATCAATGTACACTTGCGTTGCCTGTAATATCAATGTGTACCTGTGTTGCCTGTAATATCAATGTATATCTGCATTGCCTGTAATATCAATGTATAGAGTGGAAGCTCCACAATAAGAGTGGATGCTCCAAAACAAACCGGATGCTCCATGCCATATCAAGAACTTGTCAGACCAAAAGTTGGAATCAAGTCTTCCTTAAGCAAGCAAACAATTGTTTAAAGAAGCATACAAAAATGCTTACATTTTGTCAAATCTCTCATAGATAAGAGGTAGATTCAGTCTGTTTGAAATATTGTTAAAAAAGCGACAATTTACCTCAATGTGCTGCTTTAAGTACTGTTCCTAGTGACTGAGAGAAGAACGCATTAAAAGGGCAGTTGCAGTTTAATACCAAAAATATTCTCTCTGAACTTGATAATTCATGTCCTTTACACAGAGTTAGTATTATACCTGACATCTTCTTGACCTTACATGGAGTATTTATTTACCAATTTCATCATTACCTGCAACTGAGGTATAACATCTGGATGGCTCCTCAACCTCATAACACCTCTACGTTTACTTGCCAACGTACGAAGAGTCCTGAAGAAAAGAGAACATCAACAACACTGAATACTTCACAGTAAAACACATCACAACCATTACGTAGAGAAACAATACAGAGATCAGCTAAATCTGTCTTGAAATTTTCAGACCAAAAAGCTATAATTGGTGTTTAAAAACATTGGATACTTTCAAAACAGCAGATAAGTTTCATTTATTTAAATGGCTATAATACAAATATCAGTACCTCGTTGTTGATTACGCAACAGATGTTTTTCAGTTTTGCTTTTTATTCTTGAGAATTGTAAGCATGGAATTTACAAATTAAGATGGGAAATTTGGATATATTGTCTTCTTTGAGGAACCAGAAAGCCAAAAGGCTTTGTGATTCCTTGCCACATGGTTATATTATAACAAGCATGAATTATTCACATGACAAGTATGAGATCAACTGCAGTTACTGGTCTTGAAACACCACATTAATAAGCCTTTAACCCAAATAACCTTTATTTTGGTGACCTCAAATGACATTTGACGTCCACTAAAAGCAATAGGGATCACCTACCCAGTATGGGGAACCTACACATCAAGTATGACATCAGTCAACATTACTCTTCTGGAGATAATGTGCTAGAAAATTTTCACCTCGGGGGACCTCAAACGACCTTTGACCTCCACAAAAACAATAGGAGTCATCTACTCAATATGACTAACCCACACACCAAGTATGACATCAGTCACACTTACCTTTCTAGAGATACTGTGTTTACAATGTGTTTAGAGTTTGACTCAGGGTGACCTCAAGTGACCTTTATCTCCACCAAAAACAATAGGGATCATCTACTCAATATGACCAACAAACACACCAAGTATGGCATCAGTCGCAGTTACCGTTCTTGAGATATCATGTTTACAAGGTTTTCACATTTTGACCTCTGGTGACCTCAAATGACCTTTGACCTCCACCAAAAGCAATAGGGATCATCTACTTAATATGACCAACCCACACAGTAAGTATGACATCAGTCACAGTTACTCTTCTGCAGATAGTGTGTTTACAAGGTTTTTCCAGTTTGACCTCCATTGACCTCAAATGACCTTTGACCACCACCAAAAACGATAGGGATCATCTACTCAATATGTTTAACCCACACACCAGGTATAATATCAGACACAGTTACCGTTCTTGAGATATCGTGTTTACAAGGTTTTCACATTTTGACCTCTGGTGACCTCGAATGACCTTTGACCTCCACCAAAAACAAAAGGGATCATCTACTCAATATGACCAACTCACACACCAAGTATGACATCAGTCACAGTTACCGTTCTTGAGTTATCGTGTTTACAAGGTTTTCACATTTTGACCTCTGGTGACCCCAAATGACCTTTGACCTCCACCAAAAACAATAGGGATCATCTACTCAATATGACCAACCCACACACCAAGTATGACATCAGTCATGGTTACCCTTCTTGAGATATCGTGTTTACAAGAAGTGTCACATACACACATACACACACGACATCACCATCGCATAGATTCCTTCTGCCTTCTGCAAGGAATCAAAAAGCGGGAATGCCCACTTTTGGGGTTGGATTATAGTTATAACCAACTCAATTTATTTCTAATAAACAGAAAAGACACAACTCCTAGAATCATTTCAGACACATTACAACTGTGCATTGAGTACACTTGTTCACTGTAACATGCAAGAACCTACAGGCATTATGGTTCCTTATGTGAAGATTACTTCTTTAAAGGGGCTCATTGAGTTGATATTGGTTACGTTGTGAAGTGTTTGAAGACAACCATTGCAGACCCATACTTCTAATTAGCATCCGTAGCCATGTTTCTCTTTCTAAAGTTACTGAAAATTTGAAACATCATAGATTGTTTCATAAGCATGGTTGCCAGTAGCTAATTACCTTACGGTAAAATGTGTCTGGTCAAAGATTTGCAAAGTTATTAAATTGATTGTTAATTACCCCTATCAAAATTAGTCCTACCATCACCCCTATCAATCAGCGTTATTATTACTGGTGACTTTAATATTCGCCTGGATCTTCCTGCTGATTCCACCAAGATTCTTCCGCTGCTCTCTTCTTTGGACTTGTACCAGCATGTACTGTAGACCAACCGACCCATAGACTTGGACATACTCTCGACCTGGTTATCTCTCGTTGCTCTGAATCTGTTGTGAAGGATATATCTGTCCACCGTCCTACTATTTCTGACCATCTTTTAGTACTCTCAAAATTTGTTACAGGAAAACAACTTGCATCAAAGACCTCTTTCATCAAGGTGCAGAAAACTCAAGACATTAACAGGGACAAACTTCCTATCTGACCTTCTTCACAGTGACATCTGTTTTCTAAAACAGTCAAAGTCTGGGTCACTCTCTATGTTTCTGCTTAGCCATCAATTAAGGATCTGATTGATAAGCATGCACCAATCAAAACAAAGATTTTAAAACAAAATAAAAATGAGTCTTTGTTTCATACTGATATTCCACTCGCAAAAAAGGCCAGAAGACAGTGTGAGCAACGCTAGCGGATGACTGGTTTAACTGTCCACAAAGAGAGTCTGAAAGAACATGGCAAAATTGTCCGTAGAAAAATCCATGAGGCAAGAAGGAGTTACATCATGCGAAGAATTGCAGCTGCTTCTAGTCACAACCGGTTCAGGCTGGCTCTTATAAAGGGGAAAGCAAGGTTTGACATTACCTGAACACCAACGGTGTAAATATGAATCATCTGAGAGACTTAATCATTATTTAAAAAGAAAGAAAGATTGTTCACCTGTATTCTTCTCCACCTAATAATGCACAGTATGATCATTTAGCTCATTACCGATTTACTTCTTCATCCAGACAAGTCCTGAAGTTCTAACCTCTAGTCTCTGTAGATCTCGTTAGGAAAATTATTTCAGCGTTCACATTCCTGTCTGCTACACCTGCTTCCTACTTGGCTTGTCCAATGTTGTTTAGATGTACTTATTTCTCTAATCACAAATTTAATCAACCTCTCTTTGGCCACTTGAACAGTCCCTCACTCATTCCAAACTGTGCATGTTACTCAAATCCTCAAGAATAATAAACTTGATAGAAGTTGTTTAAAAAATATCAGCCTATCTCCAACGTTTGCTTTATCTCCAAATTCTGGAAAAAGTTGTTTGCTTGCACCTGTTGAATCATCTTACATATGAGGATCTACTGCAGCCTTACCAGTCTGAATACAAACACCAACACAGTACAGAGACAGTACTTTATTTTGTCCACAGTTTTATTGCAATGGAACTTGATAAACCAGCATGTTTTTTCCTGGTTCTTTTGGATTTATCTTCTGCATTTGATACTGTAGATCATTCAATACTCCTGGAGAGGCTCACATTGACCTAACGGATGATAAGCAGATCTGCCTTGACTTGGTTCCTGTCCTACCTTTGGAACAGACACCAAAATGTTAAGACTAACAGCATTCTTTCTTCGTCACTTAATCTTGTACATGGTGTCCCTCAAGGTTCAGTGCTTGGACCAGTCCTGTTTTCTCTGTCCTTCACAGACCTCAGTAATGTTACTGGCAATCATGAAATTCAGTTTCATCACTACGCGGATGATACCCAATTGTTTCTCCACTTCCAGAAAGACCTTCAACAGAGTGCTTTCAAGAGGAACTTTGCATTAAAGATGTCCACAACTGGCTCACTTAAAACCACCTGAAATGGAACTATGATACGACTAAATTCATCGTTTTCCATTTCTCAATTCTCACGTGATTTTCTGACTTATCCCCCACTTTCTGTTGGAAATGAGTCTACATATTCATCTTGCATGGTTCGTAACCTTGGTGCCTTTTTTGATCGTCATTGTAGTTTTACTAAACATATGGAAAAAATCTGTCAGTCTACAAATTCCAGTTTAAGAAATGTTAGTCAGGTGAGGAAGTATCTGGACCAGCGGACTTGTGAAGCCCTTGTTCATGCTTTTACCAGCTCAAAATTGAACTATCTCAATCCCCTTTTGGTCAGTCTGCCAGACTCTCTAATTTGAAAACTCTGAAAGATCCAAAAGACTGCTGCACAGATAATTAAAAGCAAAAAGAAAAGAAGCCACATTAGGCCACTCTTTCATGATATCCACTGGCTCCCTGTTACTCATAAAAATAAGGTTAAAATTCTTCTGCTGGCATTCCATGCCTTACAGTTTCATGAGCCTGTGTATCTGTCTAATCTCCTCCCCTGTTACCGTCCTGCACACACACTTCACTCTTCTGATCAATTTTACCTTTGTGTCTAGAGGCTTTGATCGTCTCAAAGCCTATGGCATCCACACCTTTACTTACACTGCTGCAAGTCTCTGAAACCAGCTTCCTCCTCATATTCCAAGTTGTTCTGACTTATAATGTTTTGAGCATTTACTTAAAACTCACTTTCTTCTTTCCTCTTAAATGTTGGTTTACCCTCTCCCGTGAAGCGCCATGAGCAGTCGACCATGTGTAGCAGGAATGGCCCTTACAAATCAAATTTATTATTAGTCAATCAATGAGGCTATACATAGTCACTTGCTAGAACATTCCACATGAGAACCTTATTGAGAGCACCTGCTCAATAACATGATACTAAACACAGAAGACAGCAAAGTTCCAGTTCTTCCAGAGTGTACATATTTGTACGTAGGAAGGTGAAAGGTGGGTCGAAGATTCTATCTAATACACAAATTCAAATGCACAATACAACACATACACAAGTTCCAATGCAAGCTAACAATCTAATGAAAACCAAAGTATCGATAGTTGCATTAGCATATCTTCAATAGGCAACTAACGATAGAAACAATAAACCTCTAACACATAACACAACTAACGTCCATTTTATGCTGAGCTCTATTGTGACACAAGGAACTGAAAATAAGTAAATTGTTGTTCTTCTTCTTGGGCTTGTTTTCACACGGCTGCACAGCTTTCAAGTCATTACACCATACATGCAATGCAATATTAGCTTATCTTTTCACTCATCTCCAAGCATGTTCTTTTTCCCCAAAAAATGAGGAAAAAATACTGAAAGGCAGTTATGAAGTCTTACATAGCAGCAAACCAGCCTGTTTCCCCTTCTTCATTCGCTAACTGGTTTGACAGCAGGTGTATCATACCATCAGACCTCTTGTGGTCAAGCAATCTCTTGTGGCCGTCATCATTAGCTGCCAAGCAACTCAGTGCATAGCATGAATTCTTGCCACATCCAGAGTCCTTACCAGCCAGCATTGTACAGAGGTTGTGAATCTGTGAGACAATGTACAACAGGTTGATATAAACAACACAAAACAGCTCACTATTAAAATGGTTTTAATTTCTTCTAATAATCTTAACACATCTGAAAACATGAAACCTTTTGTAACCTGTGCTACCTTCTGCATACCTAGAATGCACTTTTAAAAAGCTTCCTCTGTGTGGATGTACAGTATCAGGATTGAGTAAAACATAATTCAGAGGGTTTGGGAACAGATAATTGATTGAATGAGAGTGACATTCACCAAACCTTTAGGCAAACATTTGCCAGGGGTGACAAAAGTGCAACAGGCATGCCCTTTTCCTCTTAACAACTTGGGCCAACTTCAACAAATTGAATGCAAATTAGACACAGAGATATACTGTTAAACATAACATAAATGATGCAACTGAGTAAAATATGCTCCACTTTTCTTCATACATTTATCAACCACATCCATTTTACCAATACATTACGTTGTTCAAAACCTGTGTCTTTCACATCAACAAATCTTGAACTTCAAGGAACAAGATAAAAGCACACAAATAGCTGGATTATTTAAAAATTACACAACTCTTTTAAAACATCTTCATAGGCTTATTTAATATCAATGTTTTTATGTAATCTGCACTGAAAGACATGTTAGTCAGCAGTGTAGTTATATGTCCACATCTATAAGGAGAGGGGGCACGAGCATTGGTTACCATATTCTCAGATGATTCATGGAACAGAAGTCGCTTCTGACCTTCGTCTGTGTCACATAGCCTTCCTATGGCAAATGCAGCATTCATACCTCGACCTGTATATAGTAAAGCAAGAGAGCTAATACTGGCATATCCTTTCATTATCATAATATTGCAGTTTGAAGTTAGAGTTTCAAAAGTTAGAGTTGCAAAAGCCATTACTAAGATTTTCTCACCTGCTTCATCAAGTCCCAAGGAGTCTATAAGTTTTGTTAGAATTTTCAAAGAATGGCTGTGCTGAAGGATTCTCTGGCATCCTTCTTCAGCAATCACCAATCTGTGGACACAGTCAGATCAAGTTAATATCTCCATGATGCAAGCAGAGCAAGAAAAGAGAAACATACTGGTACAGAGACGAGACACAAAGAAAATACAATCATATCAAGACACACTCCATTTACAGTATAAGCTGCACTGAAATTGTTATAGCTATGTTCATCATTGTAAACTCATCATTACCACCATCATCAACATACTCATTGCATTCGAAATAATGCTCATAATACCTTATCTTTGCACTCACCGAGCAAGCACCAGAGCAGCATTACTTGCAGTCCACATGTTCTCAGCATTTAAGAGATTGGTGACTTTTTTTACCATTTTATCAAAATAAGGCTCTTTCATAATCCATTCTCTGCCAGCTGGACTATCAGCCTGAAGTCAAAGTAAATTACAAAACAGGAAAGTCAAGATCAAAGTCACACAAGCATTCAAGCCCATTAAACATTGATCAATTAGATTACCAATCACTTCCATTGTTTATTATTCCTAAAAATAATCATCTGAAGATCTACACTATTAAACCCAAAGTTGACTAGATATAAAAATACAAGAAGGCAGTCAAGTTTAGTTAAAATCTTTACATCTTTGATACGAACCACACAGTACTTTTCCTCCCTAAAAGATACTTCAAAATATTCTAAATTAGAGCTTTACATAGTTTAAGTTTGAAGTGGTGATGAAGTGGTGATAAACAGCTTAACATACAATGTAGAGAAAGCTGATACATAAGTGATATATATTCCAAGTCTGCAGTATCACCATGGGGGTGTACTGTACTGAAAAGGTACATACATAGATATGAATGATACTGCACTCATACAGGGTGCATTTTGTGCAGTATACCTTCCAAAGATCTTTGAGATTGAATCAACTTCTGTCTCGCATCAGAGTAGCTGCAGTGTGCCCCTTCAGTCTGTGCACACATACTTTAATTTGTGATTTGGCACAAAAAATGAAAAACAGATGATGTGAAGTGTTGCACAGTGTCAGTATTTCTTCAATAAAGCCTAATGTTACTTCTTACTGAGTGAGTTTCACATTGGTAAGTGATATAAATATTTTTACAGAAGAAAACAGACATAGAAAACCCTCTGGTCATATAAAATTCTCAAGTGTCCTTGAAATACTGTAAAGGTTAAGTAAACCAGAATGCAGAAATGCATTGCGATTTCGATGGTCTGTCTAAGAGAATTTTTTTTCTGAATCTGATATAATAGCATTAGTATGTGTCACATTAAGTTACCTATGCTTTATATGAAATATGAGATATGCACAAGCTTCCTTTCATGAGATCATATACATGTTCACACTTTGACCCTTGTTGACATTGAATGACCTTTTACCTCCATTAAAGACCAACTGGGTCTTGTGCTCAATAAAGTACAACTAATTATTGAATATGACATCTGTGGTAGCTTCCCTTCTTGAGATAGCATGTTTCCAAGAATTCTAAACTGTGACCATGTTGACTGCAAATGAACTTTGACCTTCACCAATGACAATGGAACTTTGTATACTCAATGAGATACACCTACAATCTAGGAATGTACAGTGCATGCAAATGTCGGAGTAAACAGTGGCAATTTCTCAAAGATCTTTAAATGAGAATAAATTTGCAAAAAATGGCTATGAATGTGTTCAGTTTCATGAGCGTTCTCTGCCTTTGAGTAGGCCTAAAAGGATCTAAGAGATAAGGTCATTTTAAGTAGAACGTTTAGGAGTGCGGTAGAGTTCTTTCAACACATTTCCTGTGACTAGGAGCCGATGTGACTGAACTTGATCTCAAATTCTTGGAGTTGTTGATTTGTTGGTTTGTCGTAACACTGTTATATATGGTGAAACATTCTCCACACTTTTTTTCAGTTGAATGTTCAAAGTTTTAGTGTAAAATATGCCATCCTGTTCCTGATGACCCAATATAAACTTAGCAATATATCAGGCAACATAAAGCACATTTTCAAGCAACTTGGGTCAAAGTTTACTTCAAAATCTTAGTCTAGTCTGTTCCTCTACTATAAGTGTAAGGCACAACAGTTAGAAATACATGTATTGGCTAAGCTCATTACAGTGTGCATGGTCATATGTTAGGCTACAGAGAAAGTCCCAAGTCTTGCTGACCTCAAGTGACCATTGCCCTCCATCAAAATAATAGCGTTCTTGTACTCAATAAGACCTACACACTTCATATGACATCTGTTCAAGCTTCCTTACTTGGGATATCGTGTTTACAATGTTTTTACAATTTGACCCCTGTTGACCCCAAATGACCTTTGACCTCCACCAAAAACAATAGGGTACCTCTACTCAGACCCCTAGCTTGGGTGAAAAAGGGGCAGGGGAGAACACAGTTGGGGGCACAATGTACAAGTGAAGTCTGCTAAAGGGCCCCTGAAGGGGGTCCAGGGAGCAAAGTACCCAGAAACTTCTGGGTTTTAGCTACCTCTGAACTCAGAATTTGGCATTCTTTTGTTCTTTCAACCCCAAAGACTGAAAAGAATCTGAAGGCTGGTTAAAAAAGGGGCAGGGTGGAAAAAGGAAATCCAAAGAGGGGGCAGGGTGAGAGAAAAAAGGGGCGGAATGTGCTGCCCCTGTGAAACAGCGAAGCTAGGGGCCTGCCCCTACTCAATGTGGTACACCTACATACCAAATATGATATCTGTCCAAGCTTTCCTTCTTGAGATATCGTGTTTACAAGGTTTTCACAATTTGACCCCTGTTGACCCCAAATGACCTTTGACCTCCACCAAAAACAATAGGGTTCCTCCATTCAATGTGGTACACCTACATATGTAATATGAGATCTGTCCAAGCTTCCTTGCTTGAGATATTGTGTTTAAAAGGTCTTCACAATATGATCCCTGTTGACCCCAAATGACCTTTGACCTCCACCAAAAACAATAGGGTTCCTCTACTCAATGTGGTACACATATGTAATGAGATCTGTCCAAGCTTCCCTTCTTGAGATATCATGTTTACAAGGTAGGGCGTCACAAACATACACACACACACATGCACGCATACACACACACTCCCATGCATGATTACAAAGGTTACGATTATCATCAAAACCAAAAAAGGATTAGGAAGTAGAGTCCATCTCTTGACATCAAAAATGTGCATACAGTACTGTACTTAGCCAACTGGTGTTTATTCATCATGCAGCTGTGAGACACAAATTTGCCAAGAAATTTGTCAATCTTTGATGGAGTTGAATGGAAGTTGTGGTTATTTTTACCATTATAAATGATTAATGCACCCAGTACTCCAAAATGTCATTTCCATGTCACATAGCCTTTAAAAGACCTCAAACTCCTGGCCTATGGTACATTATAGTGTACAATACAAGTAAACTTTTCAACTAACTTGAGCTTATCATTTAGTCCACTTTACAGGTTTTTTGTCATTATTAAGTGGTGTTTTAGTTAAACCTATAGTACAAGGGATAACAGTAGATAATTGTTTGAGTGACTACCAATTAACCATGGAGCTAAAACAACTCCATATGGTGGAACTACCACAGTCCACTTACATAATGCATTACAGTAGTACTTCATCTACCTTGCAAGCAAATACATGACACTCTGGTTGTTGAGTCACAGCACCTCAATAACTCCATGCTAGCACACATGTGAAAAGCAAAACCCAAGTGCTGGCTAGTTTTACAAGGAGTGTATCCTGCATGATCAGTGATGTTCATGTAATTATGCTTGCATGGTCAATCTAAAACTTACCAATGTTCCAATGGTACCAGCAGCATTCATCACTGATTCTGCATCATTGAAAGACAACATATCTGTCAAATCTGCCAAGATTTGATGAGGATAGGAACCATTGATGAGAGAAAGAACACGCAGCTGGCCAGTTTCTTGCTCTGCAAGAGTACCCAGGATGTAGGCAGCATTCCCTGCAGTCCTGGAAAACAAACATGTGTAACAATTTCAAGGCAACTGATGTGATAACACAATGAGAACAGGTGCTGCTGATACCGGTTCTCTTCTAGGCACAGTGAATAAAATGGTTTCATTAATAATTATTTTCATCAGTTTCAGCCATGTCTGAAGTGATTTAATTTAATGGAACAATATCCTACTTTGCTCAATGTGGAAAAAGTTCATGCAACAGTACCAAAAAAATAGCAACTCAATGCAATTTTTCATAAAATGTTCCTCATCCTACATCAGAATTACCTGTATAACTGCATGTCAAGAAAAAAACTATCACACAAAATTGCTGATGACGAAATGATGCCTAACCTTTTCAATGGAACAGTCTAAATACTTCTCAATGTTCAATGTACTGTAATTACAATTCAATAAGTACTTAACTTCATGTGAGCGTTTATAATAAGACCGTGCATATGCTAGGCACAGTCTTATTTGTCACAGCACTATCTTAGCAAAATAGAAACATTATAGGCCTACTATAGACTACATGGAGTGCAATAAAGTAAAATATAAAGTCACTATAATTTATATGAAGATTTGCATGATTGCAGTTTTGGCAAGCAGATTTCTACAGCAACATGTAGACTACAGCACTTATTTAGTAAGCTGATGAAGACAACTGTTTAATGCTGCACTGGAGTATGACCAATATGACCAACCCACATACAGTACATGCTATGTGGGTTGGTCACACCAAGGGGAAGGATCCTTTGTTTTTGGTGAGTCAAAGGTCATCTGAGGTCGTCAGAGCACAAACACTGAAAATCTCATTAACGCAACAGGAGATAGGAATTTTGGAAACTTTTGACACTAAGCACAATAACACATTTCATCAACAAAAAGAACTCTATTGTTTGGTGGAGTTCAAAGGTCATGCTCAGGTCACCAGGGGTCAAACACTGAAAAAGTCAATAATATGATATCTCAAGATATGATCCATGGAAACTGTTGATACTTAATGTCTGAATGTGTTATATCAAGTGGAAGAACCATAGGGTTTTTGGTGGAGGTCAAGGGTCATCTGGGATCACCAGAGGTAAAAAATTGTAAACTTTGTTAACATAATATCTCAAGATAAGAATCATAAATACAGTACTTTAAATACGTAGCATGACAATTCATTACATCACATACAGTAGAAGAATCCTATTGTTATTGGTGGAGGTCAGAGGTCACCTGGGGTCACCAGAGGTCAAATACTGAAAATAGTATTGACAAAATAACTCAAGGTAGGAATGATGCGAACTGGATACTTAGAACAATAATGCATTACACCAATTAGAAAACCCTATTGGTTTTAGTGTCAGCCAAGGGTCATCTACTGTAAGGTCACCAGAGGTCAATCACTGAAAAAATATCACATTCACATATTTCAAGATAGTAACCATGGAAACTTGTGATACTTAGTATGTAAATATATGTGTTATGAACATCAAGTACAAGAACCATATTGTTTTTAGTGGAGGTGAAAGGTCATTTGCTGTCAAATTGTGAAAATGTAAGTACAATATTTGAAGAAGGAAAGCTTGGGTAGGTCTGATATGTGGTTTGCAGACCTGTGCAACTTAATGTGTACAAGAAGCGTAATGGTTTCTGCCATTTAGGGAGTTTGAAAAACCAAAATTTTCTTGAATGCCCCTCACCAACCAATGGTGGCAATCCGCTTAGATAGTCTTGCTGTCACTCATCCTTCCCTCTTCTCCAACTTTCTTTTTTGTTTGTTTCTTTAATAATTTGTTTGTTCTGTCAGAAAATGCCTTTTTCATCTTGACTGCGCCCCTTTAATTCTTCACCCCCTATTGAGAGAGGTAATCCTAGTATCTGAAACCATTTGGGTGGGGTCGCCCACAAAAATCTTAAAAATTTTTTTTTTTTCTGTCTATTTACTCTATTAGCAAACTTTTTGACTGAAATTGCTATTGAGAGATCATTTTTGGCAACAAGTCTCTTTGTTAAGAATATGCAGTATATACCCAATTTGGAAAAAGAAAACATGCAAAAAGTATTGTGAGATGTAACAACTACTTATAACATTTCTTTAATATTGTTAAAATTGCATTTGGAGATCCTTCTATGACACAAAAGGCCAATGCTGGTTCTTCACTCTGTTTGACCTAACATACAGTACATAATGCCACATTTCACGAATACAACCCAAGTCCAGGCAGTGGAAGTTTAGGACTTTTGAACTTTAACAAGAAAATAAAAATTTAAAATTTAATTTTGTCTGATGCACACGGAACGCAATGTTTTAGTCTTGCCCTCATGGTATTTGGAAAAGGTAACAATGGTTCTTAGCTATGTCATTGATTTGTTCACTTTCATCATTCATCCAAAGGGTCCCTTTGTCATCCATTCCATGCATTTCAGCTCTTGAACTTGAAATTTAATTGTTTTATCACGAAAATATGTACAAATGTGAAAGGAATTCCCCCAAAAAGACACAAGAGGCTTAACAATGTAAAGGACTCCCTGAAAAAGAAGAGAAAATGGAAGAGAAAACGTATAGAAATATTTACAGACTTTTATGTTAATTACAGTAGCTTACTTATAAAATGACAGTTAGTACCCTGGAACAATTCTTAGAGAGCAGATTTCATTATATTTGAAAATATATGATATATTCAGTAATAACTAAAAGTAATTAATACGTTTGAATGATATCTTTAGTTAATCTTCTTCTTCTGAATGAATGAACAGATAATGTTGATTTTATAACATCAGAGATAGAGTTCCATATATTTTAATTGTTCTGTTTTGAATACTAAACACACCAATTGTAGAATTCACGCTGTATTGATGAACGTTCCTTGAGTGTCTAGTGTAGTAGTTATGACTATCTTTGTTATACTGTAGTTAAAAAGTTCATAAATGCGTTTGGAAGTAAACCATTCTATGCTTTGTAGGCGAAAATAGCAATGTCGAAATGAAACATGTCTTTAAGCTTTAACAAGTGAAGATCTTTATAAAGGGGGCTTGTGTGATTACGTGGTCCGAAATATGTCAGATAATTTTTTTCTGAAGTAAAATAAGTTAAGACTCTCTGGTGCCCGACCAGACGATAGAGCAATACATGAAATGTGGTAAAATACCTGTAAGAGGTTGATATGTAGTCTTGAAGGGGAAATCAGGGTTTATTTTCACAATTTATTTCACTACAATTCCCCACCGACATCGTACAATGAGTTATACCTAACAAATATGATCAAGATTATCTCAAAATGTGGACAATTTTGAGAAACGAGTCAAATTCGCAAAGAATTGGTGAAGAAGTCCGAAAGTCGGTAACATCCATGTTCATGGAATCAAATATGAGTATTCAATACTATCGCCTTTTCAAGGTATGAGGAGGTGTGGCTGAACAGTTTCATACGTAGCCTACGTGTGATGTATGTACAGTATCATCACCTATCACTAAACTCTTGTTTACGTAGCATTGCGCAATGCACAAACAGCATGGGAACCGTAAACATTCGGTTATGTTTATTCATATACCGTCATCTCAGTCTTACGCAGTGATTGGTCATCATATAGAAGAGGCGCTCTTGTCTTGTACATGAATGTTTACTTTTTGTACCCGGCAAATATTAATAGTTCCCATTCAACAGTAATTAACGCAATAGTTACCGTTCCTTCTACCTTTTGATTGATTGATAAATGGTAAAACTTGCCTGATAATACCTGGCTTGAAATCATCATATCCCGCTGCTTTATTTTTTTTCAAACAATGGGTCCCAATTTAAAATATTTCACCTTCACTCGTCGGGTATGTAAATACAGATTGAGTATTGACTTCGATATCTTCATAGAGGTTATGCGACCATCATTGTTATGATCCTGTTTGGAAGAGACAGCCCAACATTGATGAAGTATCTGTTAGAGTCATTGGCAATTGCATCACTGTCAGTGATAAACTTTTCGTCACATTTAAAGGGAAATAGGGCGTTTAGAATACACCGACATGACATACAAAAGAAATAGCTTTAGTCATTGTTAAACCATCCATTCTCATCAATAAACACCTGCAAAAGCTTCATCTCCTCAAACCATTATGCATGTGATGAGTAACAGATGATGCATCATTTGAATTTTGAAAAGTTTGGGTGAACAAATTAGTGTTGAGTAAGAAATAACTGAATTTCTATCTGTGAGAAGCTTATTTCTTGAAAAGAAGGCTACTGTTCTTCCTTATTTTGAACAATCTATCATTCTACGTGTACAAACATTGGTTTCAAAAATATGGATTTTTCTCTAAAACAAACGCCCTATTTCCCTTTAAATCCAGAGGGATATGATGATTGCTTATGTTCGTTCTTGAGTAATTTATTTTTGCTTTTCCATGTATCAATGGGGTTGTTTCTTGAATCATGAAATCTATTTTTGAAATACATTCTTTTTGAAACTTTAATAATACGACTGAGATTATTGTCATATGTTTTGTAGATAACTTGGTTTTCATTCGAAGGTGATTACATGTATCGCCTAAACAATTTGTTTTTCTTCTTTATGGAGACGAGGTTACCATTTGTAATTCACAGGTGTCTCTTCTTACGATTTTTTGAATTGCATACAATACATTTTGGAAAGCATCGATCGTACACCTTTATCATGTGATTGTGAAACTCATTGAAAGCGTTGTTTGCATCTTTCTCATTGAGAAAGTCTTCCCAGGTTTGTTGACCTATCTCTACCATAAATTTATTCATATTTTTACTGCGAAGGGACTACTCTGGAGATTTGTAGCGATATCCATCGTGATAAAAATAGGGAGATGATCTGTAAGGGTAGTTTCAAAGACACCTGCATTAATATTAACATTGGTAATGATGTTATCAATTAGACTTGAAGACGTTTCACCAAAGAGGTAAAGTGGATCATCAATTGTGGGAATGAATCCATATCAGTAAATGACATTAATAAAGTTACTAGACCTGCGTATGTTTACTAAGTCAATATTAAAATTTCCTGTGATAAAAGAGACACAATGTTGCTCAGCTAAGGTGCTAAGGATTTCTTCAAAGAGATTTAAAAATTCATCCTGGGAACCACTAGGGCGTCTGTAAATAACACCTGCTATATACTTAGTATTTTTACCATGTGAAGCTACTTCAATGAAAAGTGATTCTATTGAATCATTGAAAGTGGATAAATCAGGTCTGCTTTTATAGTTCAAATGGTTATGAATAAACATGCAAACCCCACCTCCTCTCCCAATCCTTCTGTGTCTTTCTAAAATGGAACAATTCTCGGTGCTTACCAATGGTGAAACAGTAAACTAGGATCCCGTAAGTCCAATTATCGAGAAATCATGATTAAGCAGAGAAATGAAGGTATTGATATTGTCAAAATTTTTGTTCAGATTCTTGCTAGTGAGATGAAATACTGAAAATATGTTGTCATCAGGTCCGTCATTAAAGGACGTGACGTCATAATATTTACATGTGACATGATCGTTTGAAATTTGTTCTTCTTGTAGGCCTGCATTTCTGTTCTCCATAGAAGACATTGTCATTGATGAACATGTTAATGTAAACCATGCCATTGTCATTGTTTTGGAGTGACATTTTAATCTTTCATAACCTTTTTCCTCAGTCTGACAGATCACATTCCCAGGTCAGTGAAGTCATCAATGGTCTTTGTTCATTCTTCTGGAGAGTCAGCTTTCAGCTGTTCTGTTGCTTTTCTGCCTTTGTTTGGATTATCAGATTTCTGTCTTCCGGTAGTCTTTTGGCCTTGTTCTGAATTTGTAGCATTCTTTGTTCCTGGAGTTCATCTTTTTCAGTAGTCGATGGAGTCGATGTCAAGGTGACGTCTCACTGACCATCTCCTTTGCTATTTCGTTATGCTGTGATGCATTGCTCTTTGAATTGGTTGTTTCTTTCCTCCGTTCTACTGGCCCCTGATCGCAGCTTCGGGATTGTTTCAGCGCACCCACATCAGTCATTGTTGACTTCCCATTGCCTTGGTTACTATTGTCGTCGTCTTCATCATCTCTCTTAGATAAACAGTGGTAGCTTATGTGACCCTGGTCACCACAGTTAAAGCATCTTACTTTGGGACAATTCGCCTCTCCGTGACCTTGAGAATTACATTCTTTACAGATGTACTGCAGGCAATTCCTCATGAAATGGTCGTTCCCCAAACAAAGATTGCATACCTTGCTCTGTCCATTGTGTATCAGTTACATATGAACCCCATTTATAACCATTGCTATAAATGTTCTAGTCTTATGTATCTAGTACCTTCTTTGATATTTGGGTAATCTGGATGCATTTTATGACGCCAACTCTCTTTCAGCTTTCATCCAAATTCCAATAACTTTTCGCAAAGTTGATTGTCGTCTATGTAAGAAGGGACCCCGAATATTCTCACAGATAAAAGTTGCCTTGTAACAACATATGCAGCTTGAGTTGAACCTCGGATAATAAGTCCTGTTTTAAACAGTGTATCAGAATCTTTTTTGTCTAGTATAGTAATGATCATGATCCAACTTCCTGATGAGTTAACACAGCCTTTAATGCTGTCCTTTTCAATATCTGTTGCTATAGCATCTAAAATATCCTTGGCAGCATATTCATTGTCAATTCTCACACTGCACTCCTTTAGTTACATCACCATTCTCTCAGTTTTCTCAGAACTCATATTGAAAGTTTATCAAGCGAACACACACAGAGATGCGTCGTTGCTTAGTGTAAAGTACCTTGAATTTCCTATTTTCTTTCTTCTGTGACAGTTGATTTATCAGCAATGTACTGTAAAGAGCTACTGGAGCTCACTCTGGTCCAGTTTCCATAAAGTCAGAGAGGAATATTAATAATTTTAATTGTACACTACTTCATACAGTCTCTTTTTATGCAGTCTAGGTAGAATTTTAAAGATAGAATTTTAAAGTAGGCCCTAAAATCTCATTATCATTGGTAGCACTGCTTCCCTGGAACAGGATGTTTCTTTTGTTTCATGGCAGCTTGGGAATTTGTCTTTTTTGCTGGTTTATGGGTTAAGTTTTAGTTTTGGTCTAGTAGAGTCGTCCTGGCTGCCAAGGTAAGAGGCGTTGTTTTGTGGACAAGGTATGATTTTAGTAATTTAACACCTTAGTTTTAGGGGTTCTCGCATGACTTTGTTAGTTTGTTAATTTGTTTTTTTATTTTTTTAAGTTAGCAAGAGAAGTTAGAATTCAAATAAATGTGGGCTCAAGTAAATGTAGGTTAAAATAACAGATTTCGAGGTACAATCCGTAGCATATTGGATCAAATTACTATTAAAATTGAAATTTGGAGACTTGCGAAAACAAGATAATTAGATTTCTTGAGATTTTGTACTTCCAGTAGCTACAAATTCCAAGGTTTTTACGTTAGATGCCCAAAGTCTTATCCATCTACGCTATGTACCTAACCCTATAGTAATTAATATGTGGTGTATGTATACACTATTGCTGACAGTATGGACAATGCTCATTCAAGCATATCGCAGAATATTGTGTGTGACGTGTGCGGTCACAGATTCTAAATTCGAGCCGATAATATCGTGAGTCTTGTTTGACTCCCTTCCGTCTGCCATCAGATTTACATTCTGACGCTGGCTTACAGGGGAACACAGGTGAGTGTCTCAGATCTGCCTCTCACTCTGAGTCTGACAGTCCTCACAAGTTAGAACCGACAGCATTTGCCAGTATTAACTGGAAAAAGGCTAAGTTCCTCACTTAGGTAGGCCTGATTGTAGGCCTATATGCTAACTCCCGAAAGCAGGCTATTAGGGCCTAGACGCTGGCAATTAATGTTGCACTTTAACGCCTAGGCCTAAGTTTAGACAGTAGGCTTCTGAGGCTAGGCTATACTAACGTTAGGCCCATTCACAGCCGACATGTTTGGGGCATTGGATTTGTCATTGTCACAAAACCATGTGCTTATTCTTTAACGAAAACAGTTAGTACTTACCTTGCATTCTCTGATGCCAGTAATCGGACTAATCCCCAAATGAAATCCTCGGATCCGAAATGGGCCAAAAAGGCATTGACTGTGTTCTTCTTGTCTCGGTGCAAATCGTCAACCAACATTTCCAGGGCGTAAGACTTAGCATCATCTTCTAAAAGAAGACGAAAGTAGTCACCCTGCCTCCATTTAAGACTCATTTTACCTTTGGACGGAGTATATGTAGGCCTTACTGTTCGAGTCTACGTTATCCCCATTATGTGTTGAATCTAAACAAGATTGAAATCGAATTTCCAACATGACCTCACGCTCTTGTTCGTGGGTCTTAGCCCACACAGATCCTGGGGTCGAATATTAGCTCCTAGGCTATAATGAAGACTATATTATACCAAGGCCTATACAAGTTACGACGACCTGTGGTCCAGTGAGCTTTCAGAAAACGCATTGCGTCGCTAAGGTTTGTTGCACTTGACAACTGCATGCTCTGCATGCAACCCTAGATGTGTACGGTCTGAAATAGTGAGGTCATCGTACTTTAAGTAGTTAGCATTTGCTGGCAAGACCAGGCCGCATGAAGGCAGTAGGAATTTGCTAGTTCCACGCTCAAAACTTTGTGCCGCCATGTCCCAACGATTGGGCTTATAACAAGTTGGGCTAATGAAAAGATAGTGATAGAGAATTGACGATTAAAGGTTATTCTATGTTGACAAAAGAGAGAATTTTCTGCGTTCACAAAGAGAGGTGGGGGATTGCTACGTACGGTACTTGGGTTCAGGGCGTCGGGTATACTAAGTTTGTTGTAATTCGGAAGGTAGGCCTATACTGAATTCAGTTTGTGTGTGAAGTTTAAGAACAGGAGCAGATTTTTGGTTGGAGTCTGCAATAGAAGTCCATCCAGCAGCTCGGATCGAGGAGGATGCCACTATACATGCCTCTCATGATACTTAATGCCTCTAGATTAAATGCAGTTAGTTGTGGGTGATTTTAATCACCCAAGTATACTATTGATATGTCTGATATTGCTGGCCGGCTTGATCTTGTGCAAGACAGTTTTCTTAGTCAAAATTTAAATGCTATAACAAACTTGAATGTTTATGATAATATACTTCACCTACTACATAGCCTATTACCGAAACCGATGTGGTTGATAATATGGAAATTGGTGCTTTTATGCCTTCTAGTAGCAGGGCATTCGCGACCGCCCGCCCGCCCCCCCCCCCCCCCCCTCAAAAAGAAATCTGTCAGAGTAACAATAGTAGGAAAATTTTAATACCTGTTGAATTTTTCCATATCTCGGTTTACTAGTAGCTAATCTTACGGCATAGGCCTAAAAAGATGCCAAATATTGCTTCAAATTGTGTCTAAGGTAACCTGCAATATAACTGAAAAAATTCTGAATAGATCTGAATTACCAAACGAAATTTCATATTAAAGTGTAGAAGCGATGATAGTTGAAAAATCTGAGATACCAGTTGGAATTTATTTTTTATATCTCAGTCTGGCACATTTATGTCTTCAAAAGACGCCAAAATAAGGTTACCTAGTGGGTGAAAAATTTCTCAAAAGGGGGTTGGGACACCTCCTCCCTTACAACCCTCTCCCAGGCTAACCATCACTCATCTCATGTTTTCCTCACCTATCAAAATATTATTGCATAACATTGTTTTTCCTCATCAAGCTGGCTATAATTTATAAAGTTATCGGTACAGGAACTGTCTTTATAGTAAGCAATAATCGACGGTTGCAACAAAGCAATAAGTAATAAAAAACTAATCTCCAGAGAGTAAAAACTCTGGATCTTTGTAGGACTAAAATTTGTCGGGAACAATTGATTGCAATAATTGAAAAATATTGCACCAGATTTTGTGTAAGGTTACCTGGTTGTTTAAAATTTCTCAAAAAACAAGAAATTTCATCATTTCATCAAAAGCTGTTGAATTGACTTTTTCTGTAAATGACAATGGCATAAATATTCTAGATAAAATCAATCAAAATAATTACCATTTTTATAAAACGTTTTTATCGTTAATTGAAAAATTGCAGACATAAGTTCATATTTTAATCCTGCATATAAGAACTCAACAAAAACAAAGAACTCAACAACAACAAAAATGGAAGAGGATGCGAAGCTTAATATGATTCTTGTATCACCTCAATAACACTGATATGTAAAACCATTTTTAATAAATTGATTTTTCTTTTCGCTCGAGTTAATTAATTGAAGACATAATATCCATATTTCAAGGCTGGGTACATGCAGTTCAAGCACACTGGGGAAGTGCAGTCTCCTGCCATCTGGAGGTTTTGAAAAGTCAAAATTTTCTTGTACCCTCTGTGCTGACCATGCAATGGTGACACTCGGCTTAGATAGTAAGAATCATAAAGTTCAAATAATCTCTGCCTAACCTCAATTTCTAGACGCCGGTGTTACTCAAGGCTCTGATGTATGAAGTTCAAGCACGGTAAGGGCCTTTGTCTGCCATCTGGAGCTTTTGAAAAGTCAAAATTTTCTTGCAAGCTCCGCGCCAACCAATGGTGGCACTCCGTTGCTCACCCTCCCCCGTTCTCTAAACTTTCTCTTTTTTTTTCCGATGTCCTTTTCGTGAAGACTGCACCCCTTTAAATCTTCATCCTATATTGAGCGAGGTATTTCTAGTGTCTGAAACCATCGAGGTGAGATTGCCACATAGATGGAAAACACCCAGTCAGTGGGAACTTTTTACCTTCACCCCCCCCCCCCCTCAAAGATGTGGCCCTATCAACGGCCCTGCCTTCTAGTGACCATTTTTGGTACTTCCTTTGGACGTGGCAAATGATTAAGATGTCGATTCCTGGTTATTGATTACAAGAATGGTAATTATGAAATGAATTATGAAATGAAATGGTAATTGATTGGGTTTCACTTTCCGCTGGTAAGTCTGCTGAGGGGATGTGGTCTTTGTTTAAGAATAATCTCAGGCATTGTGTTAGTGGTTTGTGAACTTGAAGAGAAGGAGTAGGAAGTTGAAAGTTAACACGCCTAAGTGGATGGCTAAGTGTGCACAGAAGGCAATAAGTCTTGGAAGAAGAATAGAGAGTCTTGGTCTTATTCAGATTATTTTCCTTATAAGAGGAGTGTTAATATTACTACCTGTGACATTAGAAAGGCGAAGGGAAACTTAGCCTCTCACGGATCCATCATCTTCAGAGTTGGTATTTCATGAATGCTGGTGTATTGAGCAATACACGTTCTACAGCTCTGTCAATTTAAAGGGAAATAGGGCGTTTCTTTTAGAGAAGACATCCATATTTTTGAAAAGCAATGTTTGTGGAAGCAGAATGATAGATTATTCAAAACAAGGAAGGACTGAAGCATTCTTTTCAAGAAATAAGCCCCTCACAGACAGAAATTCAGTTATTTGTTGCTCATCACCAGTGGCGGCGCTACGGGAGGGGGGGGGGCATAGAAGAGAAAACACACCAAAAATACAATCAACACAGAGACCGTGAAAAGCGCCATAAAGCTAGAACTAACAACATAAGAAAGAAATATGACAAAACACATGAACAATACAATGTACACGATACACAAAAACACGAAATGCAACGCAATAACTCAGAAAAGATGAGAAAACACATGAATAACCGAATGAAACACACGAGACAAAATACATGAAGTGTAATGAAAAACCCCATAACATTAACACAACGTAACAAACGCGTAACTTTGCACTTACAGATAAGGGGGCGAACTGGTCTGCACCTGGGGCAAACTGGCAGGTATTTGGGGCGAACTGGTAAACAGTTTGGGGCGAACTTGCAAGGGAGCGAAACGACCGGTTACTTAGTACTGCACTGTGGTACGTCGCAAATCTGCGTGCCATTTGGTGAGATTCTTAACACTAAATTACACGTCAAGTGCATAACAACTCACCCTTGGCGGTCTTGATATGTTGTTGACCACTTTTTTTTATAGCAATTGGACCACCAAGCAACGTAAATTTAACTCTTATTAGCACAAAAGCTCAACAAAAGGATTTTCTCGGAAATACCATCTTGCTTGCACATAAAGAAATGCAATTAGCCGAAGTTAGCTGCAAGGGGAGGTATCTAAATAGGCCTACATTAGGAACATAGGCCTTTTTCTCTTAACAATATTTTCAACACACAGATTAAATTCTTCTAATCTAATTTTCTAATTTTTCCATCAACAAATTGGAATAACTTTACTGTAAACTCAAAGATGAGGGAGACCGGTTATGATAGTCATGAAGAAATGCTTCTAATTACTTTCCATTAAAGGGAAATAGGGCGTTTAGAATACACCAACATGACATACTAAAGAAAATAGCGGTAATCATTGTGAAACCATTCAATCTCATCATTAAACATCTACCAAAGCTTCATCGCCTCAAAACACTATGCATGTGATGAGCAATGGAAGATGCATCATTTGAATTTTGAAAAGTTTGGGTGAACAAGTTAGTGATGAGCAGTGGCGGCTCCAGAATGTCAGACTTGGGGGGCGAACTGAGGGCAGAGTAAAATGTTGGGGGGGCAAAGATTTTCGCGCGCAGCGCGAAACCGAGCGCGTAGCGCGAGGCCTTGCGGGTGGGTTCCAGGCGCCCGTCTTAGGGCCCCTGGTGGGGTCCAGGGGCAAAGCCCCTGTGGGGGTCCAGCGGACGAAGCCCCCTGAAGTTCTGAGGTTTTAGCATATCTCTGAGTGGAAAATTAAGCCCCAAGAGAACTATATTATTTATTTTTATATTATCTATTTTTTCGGTTGACCGTACTCCAAGGTTCCCAACTTTTTTCTTTGGGAGTACACCATTTCAAATTTACGTGGTACCACTGAGTACACACACACACACACACACACCCATAAAGGCTACAGTACATAAACTTCCATTCCATTCCTATCTTTAGGAAAACAACGACATTCCTATACTCAGGAAAACAACCACCTACCCGCCCTTCCCTTATGCTGGACGGTAAACATTCCAGAGAAAATTGGTCTGACCAGACTGGCCTACTATTGAAGTGCCTAAGGGCATGATATGAGAAGTGGCAGCCTGTGTAACGTAAATTAGGCATTTATCAATCATGGTTCCCCGGAAGCTGTTCTTATTCAGTCCAATGCCAATACATAATTTTGTGATTAAATTCATTTTGGATGAGTACAAGATCTGATTGGGAAGGGTGAGAGCAACTGGGGGGGGGCAACTGGGGATCAAGGAAACAATCTGGAGGGGCAAATGCCCCCTCATGCCCCCCCCCCCCCGGTAGCGCCGCCACTGGATTCTAGTCAATCTAGTGTTCGAATTGCCACTAGGACAGAAATATCAACTGCATTCACTCCACGTACACTACAAGTACAAAAAAATAAGCTCTAGTATAAATCGCTACCCTCTTACTTAATCCTGTCCTCGATTCCTTCCTCTCTTTTCCTCCTCCTTCCCATTCTTTCTCTCTTATTTTTTTTTGCCTTAATTTTTCTCTCATTTTGGGGGGGGGGGTGACCGCCCCGATTCCCCTCCCCGGCTGGAGGGACAGTCCCCCATGAAAAAACAAAAACGAAACCAAAAAAAAACAGAAAAAAGGTACAAAATCAAACCCGGTCACAATCCAGATATGAAAAATTTTTAAGTCAGAAAGGTTGCGGCGTTTTCCGCGTTTCTGCGGTTTTGATCTGGCCAGGCTAACTTAGTAATTAATTGTACATGTCCTTCCTAAGGCCTTCCGATCGAACCTTTACCCTTAGCAACAGGACCAGGCGTTGACATTCTACAAATTAAAACTCGACCAACAGTCATTGCAAACATGTCTCCGTAAATATCAAGTTTCAAATTAAATGGATAAGAAAGTCATAGAGGAGCAACCTATTTCAGCAGAAGAGAAGAAAATTGTCCAAGAGTTCGTCTTTTTGCTGGAAAAGTCAAAACAATTATTCAATGGTCTAAGGTGCTCAACGTTACTAATTCAGTAACGCTAACAGTTACTTACCTAGGCCTCAACGTTATTCACCTGTATTCACCTGTTGCTGTTATCCCTGTCACTGTAGAGTTACATTTCATGATATTTCATGATTTTAGGCCTGGAGGACAGCCAGAACATAGAAGTTTATTTTTCTTCGGGTCCGAATTGATTATGCTGGTGCCAATCATTCAATTATTTTACACTAAGGACTAAAGGGAATAACCAAGTTAGGCTAACGTTAGTGCGACAGTATGTTCCATAGCCTATGGACCACTTTCACGAAAAGAAATCGTACGGAAATAGTATGACAAACCTGCATTTCGCATTTCTTCTTTTAACGCCATCATAGGCTAACTATTCAACCAATCAGAGAGGGTTATTCGCAGTGTCGGAAAACTTTTCTGAATTTCCCAATTTCCCACACTTGAAAACATGATTCCCTACTAGCATTTGTGCGTATAGTATTACCATGACTAACGTTAGTATGACTATGAGGCATAGTATTAATAGTAAGTATGGTATAGTACAATCCCCTATTTTCGTGCAGCCTAATCCTATACTTTTGTGAAATTTGTCATGAGGTCTTTGTGTGTGTGGCAACAGATAACAGTATTCACCTGTGTGCCACCTGACTAAGCAGGTGGCTGACGTGGAAGAGCAGTCAGAGACTCATAGAATCCCAGTGTAACTGCAGTCTGCAGAAGACATTTCTGTACTGTCCCACAACTTTTTTGCTTCAAAGACCTAATTTCAGGTGAAAATGCTTCACTTGAAATGATAACTTACCTTTGATATATGAGTCTGTACCCTTAGTTTTGGTTTTATGACAGAAAAGGCCTAGCCTACTGAATGCAGTCGTCATATTTCACCTCAAAAGTCCTTCCGTTCGCAGCCTCATATTTCTGTTAGTAGCAGAAAGGTTCAAGCATACTTAATGTGTCTAGTTCGAAGCTCACCTTCTTTTTTGTAGTTAAAAAGGTTGCATATCATCAGCATTGGAACGAATGCAATGTTGATAGGGTGATGAGATGTCAACTTTATCGTCCCCTCAAATGTTTTAGAATCAACTGAAAGTTTCAACTCAAAGGTGGTAAGAAAAGCTGTCAAAAGTGTCAGTGTGCATGTCCTTTTCCATTGCATTCTATCCTCAACTGGAAAAATACATGTTATTTCCAACTTTGTTGCACAAAAATAGGGGCTTCCATGCCACTATGAGTCAATCATGGACCTATCACTGTGTTCTAAATGCCAGCACAATCAGTAAGGCTGTAGACACAATGCGATTTCAGTGTAAGGGTGACCTATAATGAATGTCAGTGAAACGATACCAAAAACAGCTATACTTTCATATTCTCGTCTCAAGAAACTACAACACACCCAGAACTCAGCTACTACGTTAGTCACACTTACAAAATTAAATAATCATATAACTCCAGTCCTTTGCAGCCTTTTACTGGCTTCCTGTTGTGGATCAACTTAAAAAGTTTTCTTGCTGACATTTAAATGTCTACACAGCTCTGCGCCTGCCTATATAAAAAATCTTATCCAAGAATACACTCCATCTTGTTGCCTTTGTTCCAGTTCTAAACTGCTACTTGCATCTCCTCCAGTTTCTACAAAGTAACATGGTCACCATTCTTTCCAATACTCTGCTGCTTGTCTCTGGACTAACCTCCCAGTTTAAGTCAAAGAAGCAAGAACACTCAAAAATTTCAAGACCTTGTACTTAAAACTTACCTTTTCTCCCGTCAATGACTTGTCACCTTCTCTATTTTTTTTTTCTTAGGGAAGAAAAGGGACCAAAGGGACTTTAGTGTTTTGCGTTTTGCAAAAACTGGGTATTATTATTAATTGTGAGTCCATTAGTTTAGTAAGTCGACCACTGCATTCTTAAAACCAGCACAGTGTGTAGATGCGAAGAGTTGTCAATTAATGTAAACAATGTATATTCCTCAAACAATATCAAAAACAATTTCAGTATTTGCCTCATCATTCTTGATGTTCAAAGCAAATGTTAAACAGCAATATTTTTAAGTATGAATGAAAAAGTCTCAAACTTTAACAAAATTTGTGAACAAAATGCCTTTAATGATGCTTGTATATTACAGTTTTAGAAAGAAAGACCTTTTTTATTCCTAAACACCATCATTTCTTAATTGTGGTAATTGTTTTTCTTTCCCCTTTTTTGTTTGCTTGTGATTGACTCAACATTACTTCATAGATACTGCATTGCAACCACCATTTCAAATTTCATTTTACATGGATTGCTCAATCTAGTCATCACCAAACTAGGCACAAAAGGAGAGATACCTAATCAATTATAACTGCAAATTTTTATTAAATCTTAAAATTTTAATTTGAATTTTTAGTAAATCTTTGAATATTTCATGATCCTGGGTGTTAAATGATGGACTCATGAAACTCCCATTATAAATTGGCTTTATCATTTTGATGTTCAAAGTAAATATGTTACTCATGCCAAAGATTTTTAATTTTCTGCCTAAGTTTGAACTAAAAATTTGCAAACATTGCCAAATTTGTGACCAAAATATCTTTGATGAAGCTTGCATAGTACAATTTAGAGAGGAAAGACAACATTCGTTTTGTTTACAAAAACACTATTCTTAGATTTGGTAATTAATTGTTCTTTCTTTGCTCCTTTCTAGATAAAGATTGACTCATGATAGACCTCCTGATAGGCATCTGAGACATGTGTTGTGTGTTGCAACCATAATTTGAAAATTCATTTTATTTGGATCACTCAATCGAGGCAACACCAAAATACAGAACAAAAACACATATTAACGAATTGTTACTGCAAAATTTTGTTAATTGCAGTAAATGTTTGAATGCTTAATGGTCATGATGTTCATTAAATGAATTACTCATACAGTAATACTCCCAGTATACCCTAATCATGCATGTAAAGTAATTAGAGCCCTTGAATACTATTCATGCTTCAAAGTTGCTCAACCAGCAATGTCACATAATTTTTTTGGACATTGTATCAGTGACTAAAATGCCCAATGTGAATCTCTCAACTTGTGCACACAGAACATATCTACAAAGCATGTTCAGTGAAGTTTGGATATTTTTGAAAATTTTGCTTACATGTGCTAGATTCTATTGTGGTACTTTGAAGACCATACCTGACATACCCACTTAAACGCAATTCTGCCCTCATCCTTCTAGTTTGACAAACCAGAAAAGCAGCCTAAGCTAATGGAGGATTACCTCCTTGGGAAAAAACTGCGCATGAAAAAACTTGCAAGATGGTTTTTCTCTGGAGAGAGGTGTAGAGGCTAAGAGCCATGCAACAAGCAAGAGATGGTTGCTGGATAGGCAACTAAGACTGGATCACTTTGAAGTTCATCAGTTTGACACCTGATGTGTGTTTCTTTGGTAATGTACTCACACAAATGAGCCAGCAAAAAACAAATTTATTCTAATAGTCTATCACTTGCAGAGCTGTAAGCTCTGAGATCAGTAGGATGGCAAAGACCAATGCAGGCACTGCAAAGTCTGCCAAGGTAACAAGCAAAACCTTGATAATTATGTTTGAATGCTCGGGTGCTGCCAGTGGTATGGGGCAAGTACTCGTTGTGCCTTACCCAACCTTGACTGCAAGCATAAAGAGATGATCACATGAAGTTAGGATAATCTGACACATATTCAATACAGGTCTGGAAATGAGAGTGCACTTTATATAGTGTAGGGAGGGAGGGAGGTTGGTATGGAGACAGGTAAGTTTGTAGTTCATAAATATCCAAACTCAAATCAAGTAATAAATGCGTCATAGCCAATTCATTTTTATTTTTACTCCAAGCAAGTAAGAATAGCAGTACTGTATTCTAGTGAAGGTGAATGCACTTTGATCCCCTTTCACGATTAAAATGTACTGTAAGCATGCTCAAAAACATACCAACACTGTGACATCATTCTACAATAAACTGTACCAAAGGTAAAAATAATACTTATGCACACAAAAGTAATGGCATTTTATAAATTATTTTGTTCCTCTTGGTTTTATTTTGTGATCAAGCTGAGTGACAGTGAATTGATCGCACTTCGAGCTACAAACTACCCGTATTTCTGACTCCTATAAGAGTTCCTTGAGTTTGGCTGCTGCAACCACTGTAGCACAAGCAGAAGGGCAGCTAGGCCCAGCCAAGTTATGAGTGTATCACACCTAACATCCTTTAAAACTACCATAGAACATAAATACAAATGTTTACATTTTTCATTTTGTTAATGAAAAAAAAGATGGAGACAGCTAAACATATATGATGGAAATCAAAAGTTACAGAACAGGTTTCTCCCTAGTGTATGTTTATTTCAGTCAGAGCTAACATTTTATGACCTGATATGAGACCTGTCAACTCTCCAGGGTTTACTATCTGAATAAAAAAAGATCTGAGAGTTTCCTCTCCAGTTCCTTTTGTTCTTCATCTTAGAGCTATGAAATGTGTCAACAATTTGTAGCCATTCATATGGTAGCAGTCAAAATTTGCTCTGTCAAAAATAAGGTGCTATTGTAACACGAAAAGAGTTGCAAGCAGTTGATATTTGAAATACAGTAGTTGTTAAGTTGCACATCACATAGTTTTTGGCTGGTATACTGAGAGAACTCTGGAACGTTCCAATCTTCAATCAATCAATCTTCAAGGTCAATAGAACCTTTAGATAAAAAAGCAAATATAGTGTGGCAGTCTTCTGCAGTTTTTAAAGATTGGATGGTTTTTAATTAGCTCATTGTATTATATAATTTCTAAGAAAACTGGATGCAGACAGTGGAAGAGGTAGGTTGGGGTATTCCTAACATTGCTATGTTTTGTTTTGCAAGGAATGATACCATTAATGATTAACTTAATTTATTAGTTCCAGGTAAGTGCAGGAAAACTACACTGTCAAGAACCCTCATAAATACCAAAGCCCTGATGTCTTCTACATATGTCTTAAAGTCAAAATATTGAAATGAGAAACAAGCAACAAAACAACAAATTTTAGTTGATCCATTAGAGAGTAAAAATTACATCCATGCCTGCATAGAAAACTACTACTCAGGGACTGAGCACAAATCTGCTATTTCACTGTACTGTATGGTTTCTTTCCTTCAAAGGTAATCAATCAAATCTTATCAAGGCCATCATGACTGGGGTGTGGGGTTGCCTCACCTACTAGGTGAAGAATCTCTCAAGAAGAGGGTGGGGGACACCTCCTCCCATACAACTCTATTCCAGGTCAAATATCACTCATCTCATGAATTCAACCTCCTATCAAATATTGCTTGCCATTTTATCGAGCAAAAACTGCAGTAGATGCAAAATATTGCACCAGATTATGTCAAAGGTTACCTGGTAGTTGAAAATTTCTCTCTCTCTCAAAAAAGAAAGAAATGTTATGGTTAGAATGCAACAACAGTTGAATTAACTTTTCTGGACTTTATGATAGCATAAATATTCTAAATAAGAGCGATGTACACCATAACCATTTTTCCACAGAATGTTTTAAGCATTAATCAAACAACTGCCGACGGAATATCCCTATTTCAAGGCTGGGTACACACAGCTCAAGTACACCTGCAAAGTGCTTTTGTCTGCCATCTGGGGCTTTTGAGAAGTAAAAAGCTTCTTTCATGCTCTGCACCAACCAACGGTGGCACTCTGATTAGATAGTAGTCCTGCTAGTAGTAACAAACATAATTTTTCAGAGAAACAATCCCTCCACCTCCTCCCAATTTCTAGGTGCTGATGTGCCCACATGTTAATCAAAAAAGCACCCAAAGAAAAGAATAAAAGAGGGTGCGTAATTTGTTATGATTCTGGTATCACCTCAGTCCCACTGACATGTAGTACCACTTCTAATATACATGATTTTTCTTTTTTCATTAGTTGATGAATTGCAGGCATGAGAGTCATATTTCAATGCTAGATACATGCAGCTCAAATACAGATAGCGGAGTGCCTGCCCTCTGGGGTCATCGAAAAGCCAATATTTTTTTTTTTCAAGGGGGGTTGGCAAAAAGTTGCGTTTCTTTTAAATTTTGTAGATTCAACAACAAGTGTCAGCTCACTAAGAGTGATGGAAGAGAATCAATGGCAGCTATTGCAAAAGACACACATTTAGAAATATCATGGTGTTGATTGATCTTATTCAATTAGGTTGATAGTAAGATACTGTACTCCTACATTTTTGTCGTAGTGTGGTTCTGGTATCAAAACATTTTTAGTGGCTTTGACTCAGCATGGTTACTAAGGAATTCTGTGAGACATAATGCAATTGGCTAGAATAGGTCACTGCATTTAGTACATTATATAATAAGTGTGCAAGTGAATTTCTGGTGTTTGATCGTGAACTGATTCAAGTACACTTGAACAGTTATATACTTCTACCACTTCATTTGCTCCTTTAAAGTTGATTTTTGTAATGTCATACTTTGTTTCATAATTACAGAGATCTCCCACAGTATGGAAACATCCAGTGGCAATCATATTTTGCAAGATCCTTTGATGTCTACACAAAACTTTGGAAATTTCAACAAGAACACAGGTAAGCCGTAACGGTCAGACCTGTCAGACCGGTCAGACCGAGAAATTGGTACTGGAGCAGTTGCGGCATGTCTGGGATAGTGCAGGAACCTCTGCCTGAAGCAGGATTTCTTAGGAGGAGGTACCACAAGAGTGAAATAGACTTCCGCCAATTTTAGCTGTCATGTGAGAGATGATTTAAGCACCATTTGAGCCTTACCCCCATTCCAGTTAGGATGCATGCACAGTGCACTGGACTGGAGGATTAGTAATTGCTACTTGATGATATTATAATTTTGTTACTATAATCAATGTCTCAAGTTTGTCGTATGTTAGTTTTATATTCAAAGGGAACTTCAGGAATAAGACAATCTCCCAGTACTTGTATTATGAATTCTGTGCAATGTAATTGAACATTTAATGGTACACAGATGTGTATTTCATGCATGGATTCTGTGCAACGTTAGGTTTGTGCAATGTGCCAGTGAGCACTTTCATGGAACAGTACCATACCGGTGCAATATTTATAGGTTTACATTATGACATGAGTAGTAGACTATCGGTCATGGAGTAGAAAAGGCTTTAAATCTCGACTTTCTAACCCACCTTGAGATGGCCTGACTTTATTATAAAATGGTTTCTTAAAGGTAAGTATTGTCGAATCTGGATGATCTTGTATACATATGTGTGAGTGTTTGCAAAGCCTTCCCAAGAAGGGAAGTGTGGACAATCACATATTTGGTATGTAGTTGTTCCACAAGAAATCGATAGTTTTTGGTGAGGTTAAAGGTCATTTAGGGTCAACAAAGGTCAAATTGTGAAAACCATGTAAACACAATATCTCAAGAAGTGAATTTTGGATAAATCTCATACTTGGGATGTAGGTGCCATGTTGGTCAAAAAGTGTCAGCTTGTGAACTCCATGTACATGTGTAATCTCAATTCGGTTGGAATCTCAATTCAGTTACGTTGGTGTGAATGTTGAGTCATGGTGTATCAGCAATCATCTTAGGTCAGCAGATGTGCACATTTGTTACCATGTATCTTGATTGGTGCCATGAAAACTGCAATGTTACAAAAACCAAGCATATCACACGTTCATGTCTTCTGCAATATTTCACTCAGATTCATTGGGAGAATGATGAAATCCCACAATGCATTTTCAGATAAGAGCATTTTTACATATTAAAGAGAAGAGGAATGAATTTACAGTTTATCTGATGAAGTGTTATGGTGTTTGTTTAAAAAATTGCATCAGGGTCCTTATTCCCTTCTGCTCCCTTTGTTTCTTCATTTTTTGTTTCAGAGAAGTCTTAGAAAATGTATATGGATTGAAAAGATGGCAGATTGGAGAAATAGCATCTAAAATTGGTCAGCTATATTACCACTACTAGTAAGTTTTGCCTCTGTCTTATTTGAATAGATAATGTGTAGACAATGGTCATGTCCCATGCACGGTGCTGTCGACAGTAAATTCTCTTATGGACAAGAAATCTGAGTGTCGCTGATCACATGATTAAACTGTGTTGATTGAAAATAAACTAGTGTGAAGGGTTACTTTCAAATATGCTTAAGGAGAATGCATGCTTTCAGAGATTATTAGCAGTTAATTTTTCAGACTTGCAGTGTTGCTGTAGATCTAGTGATGGCTGTTCTACAGTAAGTTGACAAGTTCATAATGTGGTAACTTGACTGTAAAGTATTTTATTTCTAAGCTTGTTAGTTTGATTTGAATAGCTGCAGTAAATATTTTCCAAACACCAGTGATTTAGGACTCGAGTGCAGTCTTGGACTTGAGGCCTATCTGGAAATCAGTAAATGTGGGACTTGGACTCACACTTGTGAGGTATTGACTTGGTCTTTGTCCTGCACTGTGAGGACTGGTGACTCGACCTTATATTGCCTCAAGACCAGGAACAAGTCCTTCACAAGTTTGCATTCCTGTATCAGGAAATTTTGCCCCATATTACGCAGTGGACCAGACTTCAGCCGAGTGTATCTGACAAACATGCATGTTTCAAGTACAGCTTAGTGGTTTAAAGATCAGTGCATAGGATTGCTACTGTCTAGACTGTAAAAATTATGAAGCCTTGATAAACGTGGAAGGGAATAAAAGTGTCCATGCAGGGCCTTTTAATTCAGTTCGGCCTAGCTCTCAAACAGCTTTTTGTTTCACGCATGGACTAAAATCTTGGGCAAAATTGTTGAGACACGTTGCCATACATTGCAATTAGAATACTGTATTTTGGTTGAGAGGATAACATGAAACCCTGTGCCCCTTTCCAATGTTGCACTTTAGGAGTGAATATACACTGTGAACAGTAATTCTATACCCAACATTGAAAGGAGAGTGGCGTTTTCCAAGGTATCTTGTCCAAGGTTGTCTGAGTTTTTACTGAGCAATTTTGGAGCAAACTGTTAAAAGAAAATTGCTCATTTTTGGTTTCGATGAAATCATAACCAGTGTAATCATGTGGCAGTGTATGTGGCTTTGAGAAGGGCTCCGAACCGGGACACACACAAGAACTTGGAGCTTGCAACCGGGGTTATGCCAAAAAACTGGGATATCCCCAATTCTGGATATGTTGACATAATGCAAATTGGGGTATCAGATATGTGCCTTCAGCTTTATAGGTCAATCTAACTTTTTCCCCAATTACCTATTTTATGGATCTATACCTGTGTATAAGGGGTTCAGTTTGTAAAAAAATATACACAAAATCCCGCTTCTGGCATGAATTAGGGATACATGCAATACTTTATACCACTAACTAGGGACATCATCTGCAAAAGTGGGAATATCCACGTTTATGTAAGGAAAAGTTCATGTCCTCGATTGGCGCCTTAAGCAGGTGTCTGTAACACTCATTCACACGTATGTGTGTTTGTGACACCTACTTTGTAAACATGATATCTCAAAAAAGAAAGCTTGTACAGATCCCCTATATAGTCCATAGGTGTACCACATTTATTACAAGAATCTTATTGTTTTAGGAGGGAGTCAAAGGTCACTTGGGGTCAGCAGGGGTCAAATTGTGAAAACATTGTAAACAGATATCTCAACAAGAGAAGCTTGGACAACTCTCATATTTGGTATGTAGGTGTACCTTGTTGAGTAACTATTGATTTTGGTGAATGTCCAAGGTCATTTTAGGTCAAGAGGGGTCAAATTGTGAAAAACTTGTAAACCCTATATCTCAAGAAGGGAATCTTCATATATAGTGTGTTGGTGTACCACATTGAGTACAACATTGCTAGTGAGGTAGGTGGAGGTCAAAGGTCATTGAGGTCAGCAGTAACCTTGTTAGCAATATCTCAAGAAGGGAAACTTGGACAGATGTCATACTACTGTAAGTATGTAGGTGTATCTTACAGAGTACAAGAACGCTATCGTTTTCATGGAGGCCAAAGGTCGTTTGAGGTCAACAGGAGTCAAACTGTGAAACCTTGTAAATAAACTGCATCGATATACCCAGGGTTGGAAAACCTTGTGAACCTTACCTAGTTCGCGAGAAATCCGCTACGGGGAATCCTGAATGTCTGGACACATTTTATTTTTGGATAAAGAAGGGTTATCCTGGGAATTTTTAGAGAAACAAAACAAATGAGGTAGAACAGGGAAACTGTGGGAGAAAAATATTGAAAAGAAGCTCTGTTGAAGTTCATTTGCTAATGATACTCACATACAGTGGGCAAATTGGGCAGGTTTTCTCTATTCCTAAACATGATGTCCAGTGTATCCACCAAGACAGCGCATGTTACCTGAAATTATCACCAGTTAACTTTTAGGCACGCTTCAGTCACCCTGCGCTCCCTATGAAACCCAATGCCCACCGATGATTCGCGCAGATCTCGTGCACAATTTCATCTCCGTCAGTTGTAGTGGTTTTTTTTTTCTGAACTCAGCATGACAGATTCTCTGTACAATTAATGAGAACAGAGGTGCTTTCATATGTATGTTTATATACACAATGTACATAGCCGAGCAAGCAGAGCCCACTTAGAAATGTTTAACCTTTGTACCTTGTGTACGTTTACAGTCTTACACACAGATACAATGGTAGCATCAATCACCTTTCTGGAAAACATAACATTACACGCACTAAAAAAAATTTGCTGCGATCAAACCATTTTGAAATTTGGGAGAGATGACTTTTATTTTTAACTTTTTTTTCTGCAAAGTTCTGCTGCTTGTAAATGGTCACATTTGTCAGGATGAAAAAGTTGGCACAAATGTCATAGCTGCAACAGATGGCTGGATTTGAGTGTTATGAATGTGATAAATGTCACAGGTGTTTGAATGAGTCAAACTGGGGTCAACATCCAGACACCAAACTTCATGTCGTCAAATAAATGAGAAAATTTTCAACACTCAAGGGGTAAAAACATAATAGAAATGGATAATTGGAAAAGTGAAGCGAGCCAACCAAAAAGCGACTGAAGGGAAAGGAAATATCGTTGTGGCAATATTTGTGAATGCAAAGAAATTGCCCCCTATCAATTAATATTTGAATCAACTGTGAGATGAGTTTTTATGTAAGATACAGACATTACCATTATGGGACAGGTGTTGATATTTTTGCAGTGAAGAACTTTCCTTGGAAACATGCCAGGATTTTCCTAAGTCAAACTCACATAGTAGTACACCTTGTAGGTGACAGTCTATAGCGTGGTCTATGATTCTGTGCAATGTTACCACTGAATGGTTTATTTCATTATTTGCTACGGACTGATGCCTGGCTTTTTACTAGGGATTGCCATTATCCAGACATTATTCTCTGACTATCGCATATTTATATTGCGTAATATCAGACTCAACTTTCACTAGTTTCTGACATTTTGTAAGTGACACTTATTCTTCACATCTAAAAAGGTAGCGTATATTGCAACAATGCAAATAGCCTAACCTTAAGCTTTCGTAATTGATTTTTCAAATATCGTTTTGGGGGCTTTGCCTGGACCCCCACAAGGGATTCCACCCCTACACAAATGTCTGTGGTAAATCAGTAGATATTTTGTCGTGTTCATGGGAAATTTAGCAAAGTTTTCCAACCCTAGATGCACCTGGTGTACATGGATACGAGATTGACTCCTATACCAAGGATATCAAAATTAACAGCTAACAAGTATACCAAAAATACTAGGTAAAAAATGGGGAAAAATTGGTAATACCTATAAAGCTGTGTGAAGAAACCAATGTCGATACCCGCTCGCTTGCTCATGTAGTCGATCAGAGAGTGCGTAACTGAATTGTGAACATGTTGTTACCTTCATACAATGGCTTGTGCTTCATTGGCCAATCATGTACACCACTGGTTGCAGTATACATAAGCTATATTTAGAAGTATGTTGGAATAGTCTGTTATTTGGGTTATGGAAAATTCCAAGCCACATGCTTTAAGTTGTGTACGTAAAAGCTGTGCATCTTGGAGGGTGCATCAAACACAGATCAGCATTTTAAAAAAAAGCAAAAAGTTGGCAACAATGGAACATTAAAATAAGAAACAATATTTGTAAGATGTAAAAACAAAAACAAGGTGATAGAACAAGGAATATTCCAAAATGCCATACACCTACCTAGATAAACAGTTGAAAGGCTGATATGGCTGTACTTGCCACCGTATAAGGTACGTGTGAACAACAAAAGAGGAGTGAATTGCATGCGTGTTTTCATCTCATTACTACAAGTTGGAAAACGTACTTGTTGGTAAAAAAGAAAGTAACATTTTCCCTGTAATTCTTGCCAAAAAGAAACCTCAGTGATATAAGTAGGGAAGAAATTCAGCTAAATAAGGCTCTCACCCACAGTTTGGAGCCCATTCACCTATTCATTATGCTTCTGCGCAGTGTTCTCCTGCTCTCAGGGCAAACCTGCACACCTGTCAGGCTATTATGTTAACGTTGTGTAGCTTCGTTGCAAGTACATACTGCACATTTAAAGTACATATGTAGTATGCAGCTGCGCTGCACCAACACAGAGTGTACACAGTGCATGCATGCTACAGCACTAAACGGAAGCAGCATGGTCGGAAAGAATGCCTAAGTAACGTTTATTCCAAACACAACTTTCTGTTGATGCAAACTGCAATAAGGTTGTTAAGGTTTTAGACTCCCTACAGTGAGTGAATTCAGTCACAAAAAAACTTTGTTGGATCTCACAAGTTCTATTGTTGTGGATGTACACTTTGTACTGTAGCTACCATCACTTGTTCGGGAAAGCAGGATCGAAAGCATTGTAAAATACCTCAATGGGTCAAGAATGCCAAAAATATTCACTCGACATCTACAAAGAACTAACAATCCACAATATTTTTATAAACCTTAAGTTAAGGGTTTCCTCCTATGAGATATTTTCGTCCAGAGTGACTCAGGACTTTTGCTGTAGCCTAATATATAAAATGATGTGCTGTACACTTTTGCAAATGTACTCTGCATTTGATGTGGTATTCATTCTGCTGCTCATCTGAAGTTTCAAAGGTCAAATACAGTACTGCCTCTCTGTTTTTCTAACATGCAGTTTGAGGACAAGTGAAACTAATTATCTCCATGAGGCCTTGTCTTTCTACTCAGCCATCAGAGAAAGAGGCTACTTCTCAAAGGTCAGCAAAGAAACTGGGTAAGCTCCAATGACTGTTGGATGACATGACAGAAAGAAGATACGTGGTTATGTAAAGTACCCGTTAAGTACAGTACTTAGTACAGTAGATTCATACATTTTTTAACATTTTTGGTTCCTTGCACCAGCAAAGGGACCCATGCAGTCGTTTTGCATGCGTGTGTGTCTCAGTGTGTGTGCATCTGTGACATTTGTTTCCATACACACTAATTCAATGAAGGGAAGTTGGATGAAGGTTGTACTTTGTACGTAGGTTCGCCATATTGGTGGAGGTCAAAGGTCATCGGGGGAACTGGTGGCAAAACTTTTAAACCCTTTTTAACATAATTCATGGTTGCATTGTGGTAGTTGTGTCTTAATTTGGGTTGTTCAAGATTGGGGGGTCCAAGGTCTTAATGGTCCATGTAGCCATCTTATCAAATCATGCAAAATGCCTCTTTTCCTACAGATTGTATGGTATAAAGTTGAAATTGTGTCACACTACCCCTGTGGTAGAGGTTCCTTCAGGTTGTTCGGGATTGTTGCTCCCATATGGACCATTTTATGAAATCATGCAAAATGTTTCTTTTCTGCATACAGTATTTTGCTTTACAATGTGAAAGGTTTGTCAAATTAGCATTGTGGTAATAGAATTCGGGGTGTTCAGTATTTTGGGGCGCAAGGTCTAAAGGGCTATATTAAGCAGTAGCGGTATATTGATATTATCGATAATATGTATTCCGTTTTTAGGAATACTATCGATATCCACCTTGGAACTATATCAATAAATAGAAAATACTATAATATAGAAAAATATCGATAATATAGACTACTACATCTATAACTAAATATCGTTACTGCCATGTTCACGCTGAGTCAGTCAAAGCACACCCAGATAATTTATTTCTGTGTCAAACTGCCCAGTTTTGCGCCGTCTAAAACAGCTGTTGTGTAGTGAATGACTGGATATGCATGTTCACAGCACTGATTGGATGTACTCTGGAAAAGCCCCACCTCCGATCCTGTAACTCGCCTTGTGTGGCACAGACCCTTCCTGCATGTATGTAACGAACACACATTTTACTCACCAAAAACCTATATTTTCATTGCACCGATATTTATCTAGGAGACTATATTTACAGAAAAAGTCTACATTTATCGTTTTATGCCAGTCGCCCAATAGTTCCAGTTCATCGCACGACCTGCAGTAAAAGCCACATAAACCCTTCCCGCATGTAAACGACGCACACATTCCACTCACAGAGAACCTGTATTTTCATTACACCGATATTTATTTGCGAGACTATATTTACGGAAAAAGTCTCTATATTTTGTTTTAATACGCCGCCCAGTAGTCCAGCATCCTGCACGACCCGCAGTTACAAGCCACACAAACTCTGCGTATATGCACACATTTCACTCCCCCAAAACTATATTTTCATTGCCCCAATATTTATCTACAGACTACATTTGCAGAAAAGTCTATATTTTATCGTTTTATAACACGATGCGCTGCACAAGCCACACTAGAAAATCTGTATTTTTATTGCGCCGATATTTATTGACGAGACTATATCATGGAAAAGCCTGTATTTTATCGTGTTTGATACGCAGCGATAATACAGAGAAACTACTATAATGTCTGTATATTTATGGTTATCTATATTTTCATCGCGCCGATATTTATCGATGAGACTATATTATAGAAAAGCCTGTATTTTATCGTGTTTGATACACGGTGATAATACAGAGAAACTACTATAATGTCTGTGGTCATGTGATTACGAGGTCGGTACTGAAGGCAAGCAGCGGCCTGCTCACGCTCACAGCCATATATGGCTTTTACCCCAGCTTTCCCTTCCCACAACACCTGTTGGTAGCTCGCGGTGAGCGATCTGATTGGACAGTCGGTTTCCAAAACAGCACCCCAGTACATGAGAAGAATATCTAGTGTCTCACCAAAATACTCCTTGCGTTGCACGATGAGCATACAATGCATAGCATTTTTTTTACTGAATGCACAAGGTGTTGCTGTTGAAAGACGATAATAGCTGCCACTTTTGTTTTCATATAGGAGTTACGGAGCGTAGGTTCATATGTTACACTATTCAGGTGAGACGTTCGGGAGAGGGGTAAGAACGGGTTCAAGGAGGAAAACATATCTCAAACAATTCACACGGGGAAAGGAACATTTGAGAATACGAGGATGGGGTGAAAATAAAGTAGAAAAAAATAAGTTTTAGTACACTTTGTGCCAGTCAAACTGCTCTTTTTATAGTAAAACACATGCTAAGCCCACAGTTTGGGTCCATATGTGCAGTAGCACATTGTGTGTACCTATTCTGCGAAATTATAGATAATATCGATATTATGTATATTTTGTTGCCGATATATCGATATTTTCTTTTGGGAATATCGCTACTGCTTAGGTCATATGGGCTCTTTTGTGAATCATGCACAATGTTTCTTCTACAGATTGAATGGTATAAAGCTGAATTTGTGTCACATTCCTACTGTGGTAGTGGTTCCTTCATGTCGTTCAGGATTATTGGTCCCATATGGGCCCATGTGGACCATTTTATGAAACCATGCTTTTTCGCATATTTTGCTTTTCAATGTGGAAAGTTTGTCAAATTAGCATTGTGGTAGTGGAACCCGTTGCAGTGTTCATCGTTTGTGGGTCCAACTTCAGAATGGGCCATTTGGGCCATAAATTGTTGTATCGTGCAAAGTAAAATTTTTCTGCCCATCATATGTTTGCAATGTTGACGGTCATTTAGATTAGTACTATGGTAGTCAGGTGCCTTTTGGTTCTTTCGGAGACAAAATTGGGCCCAAACTTTTTGGAGATGTGATAAATCATGGATTAACTTTGGTTAAGACTTAATGAGTAAGGAACCATAGTCCCCTTCTAGCATTATAAAAGTGGAAGGTCTGTCACATAAGAACTACTGCATGTCACATGAAGCACTATGATCACTGTGGAATGTTCAGGATAGGAGGGTTCATGGTCAGAAATGGGCCATATAGGCCTTAGTAGGAATTGTGCAAAATGCTGCTTTTGGCTTCGATGATAATCATAACCTTTGTAATAATGCATTTGTGTATGTATGTATGTATGTATGTATGTATGTATGTATGTATGTATGTATGTATGTATGTATGTATGTATGTATGTATGTATGTATGTATGTATGTATGTATGTATGTGTATGTATGTGTGTATGTATGTATGTATGTAGGTATGTATGTATGTATGTATGTAGGTATGTAGGTATGTATGTATGTATGTAGGTATGTGTGTGTGTGTATGTATGTCCATAACGCCCTACCATGTAAACACAATATCTCAAGAAGGGAAGCTTGGACAGATCTCACATTTGGTGTGTACAGTAGGTGTATCACAGATTGTAGGTGTATCACATTGATTGAAAAAACCATTTTGTTTTTGGTGTAGGTCAAAGGTCATTTGGGGTCAACAGTGGTCAAATTGTGAAAAACTTGTAAACATGATATTTCAAGAAATGAAGCATGGACAGATCTCATATTTAGTATGTAGGTGTATCACATTGAGTAGAGGAACCTTATTGTTTCTGGTGGAGATAAAAGTTCATTTGGGGTGAACAGGGATCAAATTGAAATTGTTGCTTGGAAAATTCCAAGCCGCATGCTTCAAGTTGTGTACACAAAAGCTGTGCACCTTCTAGGGCACATCAAACACAAATTAGCATTTTAGTAAAAAGAAAAAGGCTGACGACAATGGAACATTAAAATGAGTAATAATATTTGTAAGACATAAAAACAAAAACAAAGGAAGAGAGCAAGGAATATTTCAAATACCATACACCTACCTAGAAAAACAATTGAAAGGCCAAATATGGCTGTACTTGCAGTGAATTGCATGCATGTTTTCATTTCGTTACTACAAGTTGGAAAACATTTGGGTTGGTAAAAATGTTAAGTAACATTTCCCGGTAATTCTCGCCAAGAAAAAACCTCAGTGATATAAGCCAGGAAAAAAAATAGCATAAAAAGGCTTTCACCTACACTTTTGAACCCATCCACCTATACATTCTGCTTCTGCTCAGTGTTCTCCTGCTGCCAGGGCAAACTTGCGCACCTATCAGGCTATTATGTTAACGTTGCATAGCTTTGTTGCAAGTACAAACTGCACATTTGAAGTATACATAGTAGTGCCAACACACAGTGTACACAGTGCATGCATGCTACTGTACTAAACCGAGGCAGCATGGTCCTAAAGGAAGAGATTTCAGTCACAAAAAACATTGTTGCATCTCACAAGAACTTTGTATTGCTGTCTGTGTACTCTTTGTACTGTAGCTACTATCACCTGTTCAGGAATGCAGTATTGAATGCTGAAAGTATTAAAAAATACCCCAATGGGTCAAGAATGCCAAAAACATTTAACATGACATGGGCAAAAGACCCTTAACTAACAATTTGCAATATTTTTGCAAGCTTTAATTCAAAGGTTTGCTCCTACGAGATATTTCAGTCCAGAGTGACTCAGGACTTTTGCTGTAGCCTAATATATTTACATACTGAGATAGAACCAAGCCAACACATGTAACTGTTGTGCTGTTCACTTACAGTTGAGGAACAGGCTAGACTAACTTGTTCAAGTAAATCTTGATCCAAACTGCTTGAAAATGTGCTATATGCTGTCTAATAAATTGCTGTACTTATATTTGGTCATCAGGAACAGCATATTTTGCACTAATAGTTTGTACATTTAACTTAAAAAAGGAGTGGAGAATATTTCACGATATGGAACAGTGTGATGACAAACCAGCACAATTTCATAAGTCCAACCCGATGCAGTTGAGACCAAGCTCAATAAAATATTTGCTCGTAGCCACAGGGGGATGGGTACAAGAATTCACTGGCACTGCTAAATATTCTACTTAAATGTCCTATGATCTTCCATCCTCAATTCCCCACCAATGTGTTTGGCACTGACCACTTAATTAGTTAAACTTAATGGTTGCATATTTTCACTTGGATGTGGATTCCTCACTTTTTTATTAAAAAGAAAACATGCATGCTTTTTCAGGGTTGTCATAGAATGTATCAGATCTTAATCGATGACAGAGTACTGATAAAGTTAATATTTTCCTGCCATTTAATGATGGTAACATGTAAAAAGAATCATTATTAATTTCAAAATGCTAGGGTAAAATTTGCTTTAGCCGAAGTGAAGCTGTTTAATTTCAGCATTTTTATTTGCTGAGGCAACTTTTCTTATTTGAGAGAGCTGTGTGTGGTTAACAACTTAACATAGACGTTGTGTGTACAGGAAACTTGTCTGTGCAACAACCCGCTGGTCTTTGTAAATAATGAAGCAAGCAGTTATTTCCCAGAAATTTCAAGTTACTGCTGCTAGGGATATACCAGGTACTTCTGTACGCAAGAAACATTGCAGCGAGTAGAATCTGGGATGAAAGTGAATCTAACATTACTCAAAGGCAGAGTAAACACATGAAACACATTAATAGACCTTTTTTTCAAAACTTATTCTCATTTAACAGATCTTGGAGAAATTGACACTGTTTACACAGACTTGTTGTGTACTGTACATTCTTACATGACAACACTGTAGTACATTCAAGTAACACAGTTAACAGTGATTCCACAAAAATGTCCAGTATACCAGGGATTACCAGGTATGGAGGCACTGGTATACTGATATTTGCTTTAGTTCCTACCCATGTAGCTTACTTATCTCAACTAAAGAAGCTTGGACAAATCTCATATTTGGTATCTAAGTCTATCACATTAATTACAAGATCCCTGTAGATTTTGGTGGAGGTCAAAGGTCATTTGAGGTCAACAGTGGTCAAATTGTGAAAATATTGTAAGCACGATATCTCAAGAAGGAAAACTTGGGCAGATCTCCCAATGAGATTGTAGGTGTATCTCATTGAGTACACAAGAATTTCATTGTACACAAGAATTCCATTCGATGTCAACAAGGGTCAAATTGTGAAAGCCTTGTAGACATAATCTCTAGAAAGGAAACTGGTACACATCTCATATTTCATATAAGATACGGAAAAAAAAGTCATAATCGGATCGTTAAAACCACAATGCATTTCTGCATTCTTGTTTTTCGTTATTTACGTTACACCCTAGTATAAAGGAACCACAGTGCCCTTGAGCTCTTTTCGCCTTATAAAGTAAATTATAACTTTTTGTTCTGCCAAAGTGTTGTATTTTTTTTGTGTCAGCTGCAAGAAGTCAATGCTTATTCATTCCTTGCTCTCTCTTGTGACAGTTCGGAACTGATGGTGAAAAAGTTACGATACTATGCGAGGAATATCGCAGTTTGTCTTTTGCTCCGGTTGATGGACAAAGTTAAGGAACTATCTAAGGTAAATTTCAGGTTTCTTACTTTGCTGAAAGGAGGCACACTCTCAAGATGACAGACTATTAACCTGGTTCTTATAGTATGTTTTTGACCATTTCAAACAACTGATTTTACCTTGATTTGGCCCCAGTGTATTGATATGTTACTTACTCAAGTGATGTCAGTGTTGTAGTGAAGTCATCATTACATCAAGCTGTTCATCGCAATGGTACAAAATGTACCTATTATTGATTTCTTGTTGAATCTACATGATGGCGATGGCATGTATATGGCATGTGTGATGCCTTGTATTATCTCAAGATGGAAAAGGTGCTTGATGTTCAAAGTTGGTGTTTAGGTCATTCTTTGTGAGTAGATGGTCAAAGGCTATTATCGGTCTCCAGGATGAAAGCTTGAAAGCCTTTTAAGCAAAATATCTCAAGAAGTGAATTTTGCTGGAACTAGAAGCTGATGTCATTGGTAGCTATTGATGAGTTGATAATATTTGTCATTTTAGAGGTCAATGGTCACTTAACTTGGGTTGAGATAATAATCTGCAAACCTGGAACTGTAGTATCTCAAACAGGGAAGTTGCTGGAACTTGGTGGGTAGGTTGTCAATTGTGATTGGCTGATACCTATTTTTTGTCATGGTGATAGAGATCCTTTGAGGTCATCGTAGGTTAAAGTCGATAAAACTTTAAAGGAAGATACATGAAAAAGTAGCTATTGCTGGAACTTCAAATTTAGAAGGCTATTAGCTCTTGACTAGGTAATTTTATCAGTCATATTTTATGGAGGTCAAAGGTCACTGATTGATAGTAGAAGTCATAATCTGAAAACCTTCAAGCCTTGTGTCTCAAGAAGGGAAAGTTCCTGAAACATCAAACTAATTGTCCGGGTTTTTTATATGACTAGATGATCCCGATTGAATTTCGAGATCAAAGGCTTAAGAGGTCAACAAAGGTTTAAGTTTGAAAGTGACTGTTGCTGGGACTTTAGACCAGAAGTTCTTGATGAGTAGATCATTTCTGTTCTTGTTTATGGAGGTCAAAGATCACTTGAGATGAGCAGAGGTCACAGTTTGAAGACATAATGAATGTGGTATCTCAGAAAGGGGAAGGTGCTTGAACTTGAAAATCGAACTGTAGGTTGTCTAAAGTACTAATGGCAATCAGTCACTATGTTTTCTTTGTCTTTCTGGATAAAATTTGATTTTGGTAGATTCATGTATGACTGCTGCAACTACCATGTCTGTTTCATTCAAATGGTTGAATCCTTGTCTTTACTATCATATCTTCTAGGAGCTGAAGAGGTTTGTGGACGAATACAAATCCACCCCAGATGTTGATGATGGCCCTGAGTGGGGCCTTGTTTTGGGAGAAGTTGAAGCATTTATTGAGGTGATTGAAAATCTAAAATGTGTCCAAAATGATGCAAACGATGTGTTGAATGAAGATTTCCTTTTTGTCTTGATCGATCTTGTGACTAGAGAAGAAGAGCTAAGCAAATGAACTTAACATACAGTGCTCATTTCACATAACTCCAGATAACACTTGTTGAGCAGAAATTTAAGGAAATCAATGCAAAGGGTAATGAAAGTCACCTACATCTATTTTTTTTTTTATTATTTGTGTTCAACAGAACTGATTTCATTGAACTTTCAATGAAAGTTATTAAAGAAAATTCCAAAGGAGTGAATGGATAAACAGACTTTGATAACAAGCAATTTGTGTCTTAGAAAGCCCCACTGATGGATTTGAAACAGGCATTCATTGTTGATATTCCAAACATTTGCTAAGGTTTCTCCTAGATACTGAAAGGTTTAATTCCAAATATACATGATCCACAAGCCTTAGTTTTTTTTTTTCTTAAATTGGGCTAGAGTTTTATCTTACTTTTCCTGAGTAACTTTGCAGTGTAATGATTAACAGTAATATTTTATTTCCATTTTGAAAGTGTAACCTTGTTTCCTGTAGTAAATTGTTTTGTAACATAAAATATCTCCATCTTATCTTGACTTGTAACCCAAAACACACTCTTACCCAATTGCACACAGTTTAAGTATTTATACTGAAAACATTTGGAGACTAATTGTAAATGGGGTGTAATTTCAATTGCATGTTTCATCTTAACAACCAAGTATGAGTCTGAACAGTAGTGAATGAAAACTCCCCTTTATATGTACATATATTATACTTTGTAGTTAAAAGTGCAAGTATTTGATGCTTTTCTAGGTAAAATGCCAACTTAGAAGTGACCAAGTAAATTGTTACTTAAGTATGCAACCTAGGTTGTGTCCATTATACTTCAAAGGGTTCTTAGCGTATAAGAGGTTCTCACGACAGAGATAACATTGTTATAGCAAATTGCTAAGTTCAAAGCATACCATCCATAAAATGAATATAATTTTTCTTTTTTTGTGGCTGGTAGCCAAGAGGTTTTGCATCTGTGGAGTAGCTTTCTTTGTAGGTTGAAGCTGTTGACCGTTTCACAAGGTGCGTAAAAAAAGTCTAGAACTTGGCCTTTGCGCTGTTGAAGAGTATAGACGGTTATGGGAACTTTTGGTCGGCTTAGATACTTTACAAGTGGTGATACCATATCACAATAATGGCAAGCAATCGTTTCAAATTGTCTCATAAGCATGCCTACCACATGCCATAGCTTAGGTTATGTTAACAGCAACACACAAAGTACAAAGCACCCTATGCACATATTGATTTTTTTACCATTTGCCGTGCTAACTCTCTGCTGGAAAAACTTTCAAATTCTTCTGTCTTAAAGATCTTTAATACCTTCTGCTTACAGCAGTTCAAAGGTTTGCTACTCTGTGTGTTTGGAACATTTATTATAGCCACAGTCAGCAGTTTTGATGTTCTTTTATACCACTTCTTGTCTTATTTAAAACAAGTTCTTTGTTTTAGATGAATCTCTTTTTAAGAGAAGCAACATTTAATTAGTTCTTTGCAGTCTATAGTGGTATAAATGTTAGTCATAAATTGGTACTGTAGGTAGAAATTCCTTACGTGAGGCACTGTACTTAGTTTACAGTTCTTGTCTTTGTACGCCTATTGGCATTACGCATGCTCTGCTTCACTAGGCTATTAAGTTAACTTGAATACAGTGCTGACCATCATAATTTTGTCCTTGTCTCTGTTCACACGGTAATTATAGTTTACTATCTTTGCATCAGAACAGAGGTCATAGATCATGATAAAAGAACATTTGTACTCTAGCTCTTGGAATACCTGGCTGCTAGTAGGAAGCTTCAATAAATCCTTCAGATATCGTAAGACTTTTTTTCTTCTACTTTGTGACCAGGCTGACCAGTTAGTGACCGTACTCGATGAAAAGTCACGACACGTGACAGTCACCAATCGCTTTAGAGATGAAATGCTGCCCTCAGCCAGTAACACACTGATGGGTCATTTATCTCTTAAGGATGCATTGATCATAGGCAATTGTCAACAGCAGGTAAGCTGTAAGGTTGCACAGCTCTTGTTTGCAAAACAACAGAATAATTACAGTACTTTCCAGAGTTTATAAATTTGATGTTGTCGCCATCTCGTTCACATCCATTCTGTAAAACTGCCTGTACCAGATATTTGTATGTTGAAAGGTCATGGTCATATTTGACAATACTGTGGAATTAGTGTCTAATGTGTTCATGTGTTATTGTGTTAGCTGCTAATTAGAAAGTGTGTCATAAAGATAATTTCCTACCAGCTTGCCCAGTACTGTGCACTGAGACTAACCTTTGTATTAGCTAAGATGTGTTGCCAGTGTATTGCACAGTTAGTTCTCCTTTTCACACAACCAGCATGTTTGGGGTTGAATCCCTCTAATGGATACTGCAACAGTAATCCATTATACTGGACTCTCATATCCTGTATCGATATGTTTATCTCTCTCAGGTCAAATTCAGTGAATTGACATTGGATATGTATCACATGCTGCAGACTCTTGAAAGGGAACCAACATTGTCCAGAGATGGCAGTAACAACACTGTGAGTATCTTAAGGGACAGACTTAGTAAAGGGACAGACTGAGTAATGTCTGAGATGGCAGTAATGGCACAATGAGTATGTAAAGGGACAGACTAAGTAATGTCTGAGATTGCAGTAACAACACTGTGCGTATGTAAATGGACAGACTAAGTAATGTCTGAGATGGCAGTAACAACACTGTGAGTATCTTAAGGGACAGACTGAGTAAAGGGACAGACTGAATAATGTCTGAGATGCCAGTAATGGCACAATGAGTATGTAAAGGGACAGACTAAGTAATGTCTGAGATGTCAGTAACAACACTGTGAGTACCTTAAGGGACAGACTGAGTAAAGGGACACACTGAATAATGTCTGAGATGGCAGTAATGGCACAATTCAAGGGACAGACTAAAAAATGTTTGAGATGTCAGTAACAACACTGTGAGTACCTTAGGGGACAGACTGAGTAAGGGGACAGACTGAATAATGTCTGAGATGGCAGTAATGGCACAATGAGTATGTAAAGGGACAGACTGAGTAAAGGGACAGACATATTAATGTCTGAGATGGCAGTAATGGCACAATTCAAGGGACAGACTAAAAATGTCTGAGATGTCAGTAACAACACTGTGAGTAGCTTAAGGGACAGACTGAGTAAAGGGACAGACTGAGTAATGTCTGAGATGGCAGTAATGGCACAATTCAAGGGACAGACTAAAAAATGTTTGAGATGTCAGTAACAACACTGTGAGTACCTTAAGGGACAGACTGAGTAAGGGGACAGACTAAGTAATGTCTGAGATGTCGGTAACAACACTGTGAGTATCTTAAGGGACAGACTGAGTAAAGGGACAGACATATTAATGTCTGAGATGGCAGTAATGGCACAATTCAAGGGACAGACTAAAAATGTCTGAGATGTCAGTAACAACACTGTGAGTAGCTTAAGGGACAGACTGAGTAAAGGGACAGACTAAGTAATGTCTGAGATGGCAGTAATGACATAGTATGTAAAGAGACAGAATAATAATGTCTGAGATGGCAGGATAGACTGAGTAAGGGACAGACTGTATGAGGGACAGACTGAATAATGTCTGAGATGGCAGTAATGGCACAGTGAGTATGTAAAGGGACAGACTGAGTAATGTCTGAGATGGCAGTAAGGACACTGTGAGTATCTAAAGAGACAGTCTGCACAGACTGATTAATGTCTTAGATGGCTTTAAGGACACTGAGTATGTTGCCGGGTATGTTATGTATCTAAGTAGTTCATGTATGGTACAGGTGATCAACTTATCAATTTTGGATCAAATATAGTATTTTTTTTCCTTCTCGAAGTATGTTGTGGTGGAAAAAACAGGTCACTCTTGACTGAAAAACTCATCTTATTCTGGCCCACCCAGATATTGAGCCCCAAACCTCCCAGTTGCTAAGCATTACCCTCATATGTCACCTTTATTCACTTGACAACAGCACCGTTTTCTGACTGAAATGCCGTTGAATCACTGAAAAATTGCTGGGTAGGAGAGGACTTTATTAGGAAGTAGGAAATTTAGAAAAAGGTTTTCAGAGTGGCTGTGAATTCTTTCACCCATCTGCCTATCACTATATGGGCAATAGAGGTAGGATTCATGATCTCCCCTAGGTTTGTATAGACTTATTGTAATAAGTTTGCTTTGGTTCTTCTAACATGTACGTAGTTTCACATATGGTTCCAAACCTTTTTTAATAACTGAATTTTATGTACAAAGTTTTGACATGAAACATGCCACCCTATTGATAATGACACATCTTATGCTTAGCAATGTATTTTACAACATACAAAGATGTTTATAAACACATTGGATAAAAAAATATTTTAAAATTGTAAGCCCTGCCATACAGTAAGGATGACTATATTTAGGTCACAAGCACATGTATATGGGTTAGGCTCTTATAGTATTCATACATTCACATGTTAGGTAACAACAAAAGTCCCAAACCACAGCTACAGCATTAGGACATCTACTTGGATAAAACATGCCAATTGGAGTTTGTGAATATATTACCGATTGTTAGTTTAGGGTCTTTTGCACATGTCAAAAAACGTTTTGGCATTCTTGATCAACTGCCCAGACCTAATTTTCACTCTCTCCAGGCAATCAGACAACCATTAATGTTTAACCTGGTCAGTGTCTGAGATTGCAGTATGGATACTGAGTACAGTATAATTAAGATTCAGACCAATTATTGTCTGAGTTGCCAGTAAGAACACTGAGTGTGTAAAAGGGACAGACTGATTAATGACCAAGGTGGAAGTAAGGACATTGTGTTAAACAGTTAAATGTGCGTGGCAAGTATATTCGTCATGCTCTTGCCTTCACTCACTCCTTTATCTGTCAAATACACTCATCATGTAATAATGTATGCACTGAACTGTCTCACATAATGGTCAACCAATCAACAACGATTCAACCTTGTACGATTGTTTGCTGTTTACAGTGAATTATCAGTCTCATGATTTGCTGTTTGCTAATGTCCCATGCAGGAGGAATGTATTAGTCTTCATTTTGAGACATTGATTCAAGTCTGTGGAACCTGGAAGTGCTCTGATGTTTCATTAATTATTTCTGTAGGGTCCACATAGACATATGTTCTGTCCATTTTCAAGTGCAATGGTCTCCTGTATTTAAAAAAAATGCAGGAAAGATTTAAGAAACTGTTTATTTATTTTCAAAGTCAGATTGTTACTTAAAAATGAAGAAGAAGAAGGGTCTTACATGGTGCAAATAAATAGAGAGAGAGTCCCTAGTATGAATTAGATAAAGACACTGTTTTTTATGTTTGAAACTGCTTTTAAAAAAATAGAAGTTAATGTGGCATATTTGTGTATTAAATATGTGTTATTTTTCCAGTGTTTAGTTGATTTTTGCAAAAGAAGACATTTTTGCAAAAATTAATTTCACAGTTGGATGAAAGTTGCAATATTTTGACTCTACATTTAACTGGTTAAAGGAGCGGACCAATGATTGTTTGGCATGGCAGTATGAGACACTAAGTATATTAATGTTACAAACTGATAGATGTTTGAAAAAGGGAGTATGTGAAAGGAACAGAAATATAGTGTCTGAAATGGTTTAGTGTAAAAAAAACTATATAGTGATACTGAGATTGGAATTCTGAAGAATTTTGTTGACCTCAGATGGAGTTCTTTCTGATATAGGTTTTTGTTTGTTTCAGGTTTACTTTCTTCAGTTTATTAAAACTTTTGTCTCTCCTCAACCTTCTCCAGAATACAACAAAACAATTCTGATACATCAACACAGTCAGTTACTGTACTAGTACTTTAGAGAAGAACAACAATAGAAAACAAAAATAAGGACAACAATGGACAAGGAGTAGATCAGTGAACAGAATACAAACAATGTACTATACAAAAAAGGGGGGGAGTGGATGAAAAACACCACTTGACATGATTCCCCCCCATTAGGTGAGGTGCAGCAAAAATAATAAGGAACTGACCATAACACTCAAGTTTTCTAAAACCACACAGTAGAATACCACAATGGTGAAGATTTTGAATTAGATGTTTCTATCCTTAACTCCCATACCAGTGACCCTAGGCAGAGACAGGTTGCCGAAGGTGTTTGTATTGCCGAACTTAATAAACTGAAGAATGTAAATATTTTTATTGTAATTATTTACTTTCAGCACACCTAGAGTTGGAATGGCTATAACTCAGTAAGAACCTGTAATTTATAGTGATGTTTTCACCAATTCCTAAAGATTGGAACCAGATAACTTTTCCTTATACAAGATGGGTACACAGGTACCAGACTGAAGCATCAACTCTATTGTTAACATTGGCATTCCTGCAATACTGTACATTACATTTGTGTGGAGGGATCCACCTTGATACACCTGTGAAGACCAACTTATTAATAGGACCTTCAGTTATCCCTGAGGAAAAGAAGAAAATTCTGTTGTGCACTATTTGCTGTGTATGATATTGCTGTGTATAGTGGGCAAAATTCAGAAATTTAAACACAGTGCACTCAGGCAGAGATTCAATTGTGTCATACAGTATTTCATTCCTGGAGGAACCCGACAGCAATTTGGATCTTGGTAGCAAATTACAGTTTAGACACCCAGGTGCCCAGGTTATCTTTGAAAACACTTCTTTATGGTGATGAGCCATGTGGGTTGGCATCAGTGTACAATAGTATACACCTCCCTCTCCCCTTTCTCTACGTGCACATACCAATAGTATCTTTGCTATATGGTTTACTCATCTTACTCTCCTATGTTTTGCTATGATGGTCTAATTCTTGTTCCTTCATGTCTTGTATTTCAGAGCCAAAAACCAATAAGGAGAAACAATCCTCATAAATACCTGTTGTACAAACCAACCTTTTCACAATTTATGACATATTTGTCAACAGCTATGAAGGTGAAGTAATTTTCCCTTTCTTTGTTACATTTCCTCCATTTAAAATGGAATGTGAAAGGGGCGAGCACAGAATATGGAAAGGGAGAGGCACTGAGGGTGGGAAGGTGGGAGGGTTCATGTGGGGTTATCCATTGAAGTATGCTGATGTACCCCCCTGCATATGATCCCAAATTATGTTCTGTTAAGATTCTGGTCCACTGGCACCATTACCAAAGCCTCATCAGACAGACCTCCCTCCTCCCCCCCCCCCCTCCTAATGTATGTTCCCATTTCAAAAGATGCAACAAAACACTGCTTTTTGTGTCTAAACAGCTGTTGTTCTGTAATGCTTGTGATAACTTAATCATGAAAGTCAACTGTTCCAAAAACTTCACTTGTTGTATCATCGTGTGTGTATCAGCTCAATTATTGAAGGCTGACTCAAATAGGAAAGAGAAAATTAAGTTTGAATCCTACCAAATATCCATAGAATGAAATCCCTACCCCCATCCAACTGTCAGAAATTTGCAATTGCCCTCTCCTGCTATTCTTCTTAAATTCTTTACTGCAGTATTTCTTTAGATTTGCTTTGGTTGATTGTATTTCTGGAGGAAATATTCTTCTTTTTTTCATCTCTGCATGCAGGAACTGCCACAGGATGGCGCTCTTCTGATTTATTTGTCTGCAGATGCTGCAAAGCCGCCACTTCAGAGCAAGGGAGAGGATATAGCCTATGATATGGGAGGTGTAGCCACAAACTCTAAACAAGATGCAAAGAGGAAGTCTACACTTTTAAAAGATGCCAATTGGTAAAAAACAATAATCATTTTGTAAATTCCTTTTAAATATCATGGTAAAAAGCCCCTAAGCACTCAAAACATTGATATACAGAATATTCATGACAAGGCCCAGAGTAGGGTTACAATGAAACATTACAAACATGTCAGTCGATTTAATGGACTGCTGGTCAGCTGACATTCCTCAAAATTTCAGTAGTACACAATTTCTTAATATAATGCTCAGATACAGACAATATATATGTATTCTCAGCAAGAAGCTCTTTGTTCTTGTAAAATTTCTACATACAAGCATTCTCCTACACCAGTGGTTCTTAACCAGGGTATACTCCCCAGGGGGAACCCTTGATTTCATGAAGGAACTTTTTGGCAGAGGAAAGGCTCAATTTTGCATCAATTTAGAAAGTTTTTAAAAGTTCTTTGAAGTTTTAGCCCCTTCACTGCTGTCCTAACACAGTTTTTGTCAATGTGTTTATGTGAATCAAGCTTCTCGGCATCCATGCTTTTTAAACCAAAGATCAGAAAGTGACTGTTGTGGAACCTGACCTTTGATGTGTCTGACATTAAACATCTTAATACACCAAAACTGCCAAAATTCTCACTTATATTAATGGCTATTGTTGTTGGAATTGGTAGTTTTGCTTGTGATATGAATGATAGGTGTTGTGATACCTGAATTATGCTTTTGTCTTTCTCCCCAAATACAAACATCATTTCCAATGGAAATTCTGTTCTTTGGTTATATTTTTTGAAGGGGTAGCAGCCTGAGTGGCTGCTTGGCAAGAGGAAACTGAAGAAAAAGGTTAAGCACCACTCTCTTATTACACACAATTTGGACTAGAAATTGTTCTGTACTGTTGTCTAATTTTTAGTAATCTCCTTTTCTATATTAGTAGGCATCAGATTTTTTCCATTTGAATTTGTTTTGACAAATTAGTACTTTGTGTCTTTCCTTGTAGAGTTGCCAAACTTTTCATCTGTCTGTTCAGTTTTCAGAAGTTACTGCTGTATTTAAGGATAAGAAAGAAATTGTGTTAGTGATGGTTGTCTCAAAAGATGATATTTGATTAGGCCTTGAAGGGAAGTTATTTTACTGCATTAAGCAATGACACAAATGTGGAGAAAACCTGCATTTTATGTATTTCAACTTAGTGTTGGATGTCTAGTTGGTATTTTTTACTAGGTCAGAGTTCAACTCAACCAATCTCACTGTTACCTGACCAGGGATCAAACCTCCTCCTAGCTGCTAAGCTTCAAAATAATGGCAATTGTGTGAATGGTGTAGATTTGTAGGGGTAGTGATGGCATTGAGGTTTCAGGACATATCATAAGAACATGTCAAGACTTCATTGCTCAGTTACAAAGTACATGGTCAGTACTACAGAAAGGCTCATGAAGTATTAAACCAATGTAATAAATCCATGTTCTACTGCAGAACAGAAGGTGACATCCTACACTTTTCAAACATTCAGTCTCCCACCCCCCCTCACCACATCTTTTTATGTCTAGGAATGGATTCATCTGTATTAGCAATTTGCTTCATTTTTCTGCACGACACATTGAAGGGTGGTTCAAAAGATGGTTCCTTTGATTTTATACAGCCATTGTATATATTAGGACCTAACTCTTTTAATTTGTTCATGTATGCACATCAGTGTACACCTTCAGCACCAAAGAAGTACTTCCGTGGTATTAAGTGGGTGTGTAAATGTGATTAAAACTCTTATTTTTAAGTCAGGGGTTTATTTTCTGTTTTCTGGGAAGTCATGACGCTCAAACAGTGCTCAAATTTACCCATAAATGACCTTTGCATACTTCTTTGTATTAAATATACAGATTTGTTCAGAGACCCGTTAATATACTCAGCATTTGTTGAAATCACTGTGGTGTTTTACTAGTTGCAATCACAAGGGGCTAGCACGTTTCATTGTTTCGTGAAATGATGGTCTTTGTACGGGGTTTTAATCTGTAAGTTGACGTTGACATTTGGTGTAAACTAACTGTGAGTGACATCGATTGGTTGAAGATATATCTGCTGTATTTGTTTGTAATTTTAGCCTGCTGTTAGTGGGAAAAACCTGTCTACTGTTTTTACACCTGCCTATTGTCATAAAATCAGGCTGTCTACTAATCAGTTTGTCTGCATTGCATGCTCACTGCTTGAACCTCTTCTTGAGAGAAAGATCATCACATACACACCTTGTGTGTATAGCTTCCATAAGCAGTAAGTACTTGTCATTGGCTATTGGGGAACATTTCAAATCAGTGGCTAGTTGAAAAACTGATAACAGAGCAGGTTGCAAAACATTTGACAGGAAAGTGTATGATATCATGTGTCCAAGCTTCTTCGAGAAGTAATTAAGCAAATTAAATTACTTGTTATCTAGTGTGATAATAACCAAGAATATCTCTGTTTTCATATTTTGTTTTTAATATAGAAGGGAAAGTGGAACAATTGAAATTAGTGGCTGATTTTACCAAATCGTGCTGACATTTGCAGATAGTTTCATTTAGAGTGTAAACTCTTTTCATTTTTTTTCCTGTCAGTATTCATCCTGGTGACCTGTACCTTTTTACCAGACAACCGCTATTCTTGATCATTGACAGCCCCACTAGTGATGCCTTTAAAGTAAGTGAGGTGTTTGTAGACACACTTTTGTCAAAAGTCTGAAGATGTTTTTAGTCACCAGAGAGTATTGGACATAGTTTGTTAGGTATTATCATGCTGGTTCCTATTATCACGCTGATTTTTGGTTATCATGCTAGTTTGCTTCCCTTTTTTTTTTGGTGCTGTAGCCCTTGTCTAGCATATCCAATCAACAGACACACTATTTCATTACATCCCTTTTGTTCTTTGTAAAGTTAGCTATTTACATTCAATGTTAACAACAAAAAGGGGTTGGGCATTACATCCCAGCCATCAAAGAGTAAATATGTTTTGTCAGAATGTTATTACTGGTTAGTCCATGGGCAGGATGTTGTACGTTAAGTTCTCAGTGCTTTGTTCTTTGTAATGATGCCATAAACCATCTCTGAAACATGTTGAATGGTATTCTAGTCATAATGAGAGAATCAATCAATCAAGCAAATTGTTTTTCTAGTAATCATTTATTTCATCTGGTTGGAACAGATAAACTCTCTGCTGTAGTGGTTTTCTAGTATCTTTTACAAGATGTCACTACATGGTAAGGGCGTACTATACATTTCATGCTGGAAAGTGTAACGAGAACCAAGCCAATCCTCACATGATATCATACATGTTTATCCCTTCTTGAGAGGACGCACCCTAGCCATTATGGTATGTCTGGATATCATGTCATGTTGTATCATGCAAAAATAGCTTTCTTGAGACATGGTTTAGCACATTACAAAATTCTGTGAGGACTAGGTGTGAGACCATGTACAATCATAAATATTTGTAAGGCATTTTCATAATTCTACACAACAGTTTATCTCACAGAAAACGAAGTAGATATAAGGTACAGTGCCTTTGCTCAAATGTTGTCTGTTCTTTTCATCTCATGTATGTCAATAAACCAACACATTGGTAAACCATGAACTTTGTGTAAACCCAGTTTAATAGAAATATTGAGGAATTTCATATTGTTTCTGTCATATTGTTTACAGTCTTTGACTAATGAATAACTATCTTTCATAAATAAACATCTTTGGTGAATAAATAACTTGGATGAAAAAAAATACTTTGTATTCCTCAAAGTATGCAGATGATATTTCTTTAAAGAAGTAGCACCTCCTTGTATTCATTTGATTTATCAGTGTTTCACTCAACTGTGGATTTTTCTGTTACTGTTATTTCTTTTAATGACGGAAGTCTTCAAAGAGAAGTTTGTCATCAGAAGACAGATTTCATTCATCAAGCAGAAAAGTGTCAATGAGGCTGACTATACTGGAAAATCTTCACTTTGAACCTTGTGATGTTATATAATTAGGATGCTTATGTGAAACATCTATGTAGTCATATATTTTGTCTTTCACTTACAAGTAGAAGTGAATTGCAAATGTTTACTGCAGTGAACAGTAAAAGCTCACTACCAATGAATTACAAATGTCAATTACCCAGAAACAGTAAATGTTCACTACCGATTAATTTTCAATATTTGTTGCCAATAAAGAGGGAATGTTTATTAAATGAATAATGTTTGGCACAAGTTAGCAAAAGAAAGTTTTTGCAAATGTTAGAAAATATTAGCCCAAAAAAATATTTAGCCGATCAATAGCAAGTGTTCACAAGCAATGTATTGCAAATGTTCACAAGCAATGAATTCAGGAGTTTTGATACCAATGACACCATCTGTGCCATTTGTTGCTTTTTTTTTTTCTCAGAATTTCCCGAACCTCTTTGGTCAACCTCTGGTCTCCTTGATGTCACCAATTGCTCTCCCTAATTTCATCCTAGATGATTCCTTGGACAAGGGAAACCTCTTCACAGTGTTTCTGCATTCCTCTTTGGCTGGTTTCTGTCATGTGACTTCTATTCCAGATGTTCAAGAAGAATTGTGGAAGAATTGCCTTGCAATGGTGAACAAAATTCTGGCAGAAGTGGATTCCCAAATTGTCAGATCAAAGACCATTGGTAAAGATGCTTTCTCATCCATTGCCTGGTTTGCACCCGGTGTTCATAGTTAGGGTATACAACCACTGGCAAAATGTTTGATGTAAAGTACTGACAAACAAATGTGATAAATTTTATTACCCTATTGTTTTTTTTGAAGATCAAAGGTCATTTGGGGTCAAAAGGGGTCAAATTGTGAAAAGATTGTAAACATGATATCTCAAGGATGGAAGCTTGGACATATCTCATATGTAATGTGAATGTGTTGCATCTTTGTAATGTGCAGTTGTGCATGTTGAGACATGATACATATCAGTCATCATTGTAAACATGATATTTCAAAAGGGCAAGCTTGGACAGATCTCATAATTGGTATGCAGATGTACCACATTGAGAAGAAGGACCCCATCATTTTTGGTGGAGGTCAAAAGTCTTTTGGGGTCAACAAGGTTCAAATTGGGAAAACCTTGTTAACATGATATCTCAAGAAGGGAAGCTTGGACAGATCTCATATCCAGTGCGTATGTGCATGACATTGAGTAGAAGAACCCTGTTGTTTTTGGTGGGGTCATCAGAGGCCATAATGTGAAAAGCTTGTGTATGTTGGTTAATGCTCTAACTTTTGAAGGAAAGGTGCAAGGCAGATCAAAGTTGGTGTGTGGGGAGGATATGTAAAAGTCTCAGCTTTGATTGTTTTTGGTGCAGTTCAAAGGTCATCTGAGGTCACCAGTAGGCAGAATGTAGACAACCAATCTTTGCAATATCTCAGGAACCACATTTTGCATAGACCCCAAACTTGGAGAGTGTGTACTTCCTTCCAAGTAAATAAGATTGTGGAGGCTTTTTTGAGGTCAAAGGTCATATGGAGACATCAGAGGTTGTTCAGTGATAAGCTTTTGAACACACTACTTTCAAAGGGGAAGTGCCCCTGCACTTTACGGGTGGCTGGTGGGGTTAAGGTGCAGTGCATAACCTCTTTGGGGTTTGTTTTTGGTGTTAATTGAAGGTTATATGGGGCTCTAGGAGGTGCAAAATGTTAGCTCTCAGCAGGTACTTTTACTCTCCTCTACTACTGTATTAGTGGGTGTACAAGTCTTTGGTGTAACCAGCTGGCAAAGACCAGCAATAAATACTTGATGTGTTTTATAAAATTCAGTTATTATTTTTAGTCTAGTAAATTTGAATTCTTTGACTTTTAATGCAATGCACAACAGAAAGCAGTACATACCTTTGTCATCCTTTTATTATAAATCTATTATATTTACTGAGCTATTTTGATAGTTACAAGTACAAAATTCCCAAAAGACCGATAATTGGTTTTTGATTGTGCTTTACTAAGATACAATCCCTCCCAGACAGAGAGAATTTTTGTAACTGATAAGTGACCATTGACCTCTAAGGTCACTGAGACAGGTTTTGTCAATCCCAGAGAAGTCTTTATCGAACAACAGACATTGTAGAATATCCCAGCTTATTTAATAGAGAGAAGTGATTTGTCAGTTTGGATTGCCTATGAGAGATTTTTTTTACTTGTGAGAAATGATCAGATAGTAGTTGCATTTTGTGTATTTTCAGCCTGGGAAAGGGTCAGTGGCACCCTGTAATGGACTGACCTCAAAGATATAACTTTAAGTGTAATATATCATTTGCTGCCTGCAGAATTCTTGGCAATCAATTACAAACCTGGAAGGGTATTTAAGGAAAAGTTCTGTGAAATTTCAAACTTTTACTCTAGAGCTAGAACAGTTAGTTTCTCTCTGGCTTTGGACATTCAAGTATAATAAAGGCAAGGAATCCCTTAGCATCTTGGCTTTGTGGTTATTGCTCATACCGGTAGTTAACCCTTCATTTGCCAGCCTTCTCTTCTAGAGCTTACACAACACTTAAAAAGAAATATTTTGACTGTATTATTTCCCATGGTAGCATTCTTTATCTTTAAAATGCACTCAGCATGCTGTATCTTCAAATTGGTATGCTGTAGCTAGCAAAATGACCTCAGTATGTTTTTCCAAGTAAAATGTCCTGAGCTTGCTGTAGCCAGCAAAATGTCCCTAGCATGCTGTATCTTCTAACATTGCATGCTGTAGCTAGCAAAATGACCACAGCATGCTGTATCTTCACAATGTTCTCAGGCTCCAGAATAAATTAGCCTGCAGATCTTCTTTCTTGCCGTAGCCTTTGTCGTGTAACTACCCTTAACAAGCAATGCGTCTGTGAGTTATAGGTGAGGTATGCAGCTTGAACATGGAAAAAATGATATTGTCAGATAACTAATTATAAATAGTACTGTAAGTATTTACTGCCTGTTGTCTTTTGTCTTTTGTTTCAGATGTGGCATTCAAACAATTTTTTGGTGATGATTTCTTACGGCTCCTTATCTTGAGGTTTTGTTTCTGTCACATAACATTAAAATACCACAGAGGTTTCAAGGTGATTACAAATTTCATCTGTCTGTATTCTGGTTGTATCCTTGTTCTTCTTTGTTATTCTCACTTTGCTGCAGCTGGTTATAACTGATCTTAATTATTAAACTAATAAGTCATAGGTAATGTGCAGCTTAGGGTGTGATCTTGTAACCTGGATGCTATCACTGTTAAGGAATGAATTCAGCTCCAGACTCACATACACTGGTGACTTCTGTGTAGAGAACCCAGGTCTAGATAAGGCAGGGGTCAAACGAGAGGTTCTTGTAGCCTCGTTAGTTGGATGCTCCCAAAGAGCTGGTGTGGGCCCTTGACTGTGAAGTGCAATGAGCCTAGCTTGCTCTGGTCTTATCGGGTAATGTGTGCACAGGGAGCTCATATTAATGTTTTGGTGTTACACAGCAGCTCTGCACATGGTCACTCAAAGACTCAAAGACACAGAGAACTAATGAAATTCCAACAGGGAATCACCACTGGAATACATGACCCAAAAAAGTGTTGAATATTCAAATCCACTATAGATCTGAATGTGTTGCATCATATAAATATTAACTTTGTTACCTGCTAAGCGCTTTCCTAGTATTCTGAGCTCTTTCAAAGATTTTTGAGTGGTCTAGTTGGTCACTGTATTGGTGGGGCTCATTTGGGTGACATGACAATTGACTTTATATTGACATTGTTGATACTGTACAATGCTTATTGTTTTATGTTATTGTTGTTATCACTTGACTGCTGCCATTTATTTCTGATTACAGAGTTTCATAATTTGTGCTAACTTCCCTTGATGAATAGTCATACTAGTGATAACATCAAGATATAGCTGCACCATGCAGTAATAAGCTTGTTAATATCTATTTCTAGCTCAGTAATTGATGTGTTGGTTTTTTCCAGTAGCAATTTGGTAATATTGCTGAAAGCTTGTCTTTTATGCATAAAAATAACTCTGTTACAATCTGTGAATGAATTTTTTTCAATCCCCTTCAAATTTATTGTTCATTATTCACCCAATGCTACTTATAAGCAGGCTGACAAAGGGTCGTGATCCTATGCAACATTCTGAAGGCAGTTTCCACAGATGAAGTAAAAAAATTTCCTGTTTAAAATGAATCTATAAAATTTGTACGTTTAAGAGCTCTGACAAGTATGGTCCTATTTACTAGATTAGAAATTCCAGTCACGTGGATGAACTTGAAATTCTAACTGATGAACCACAGAGAAACATTCTACTGTCTGGTAATCACCTGTTCATGTACTGATTTCAGTCCCCTACAGCCCAATACACCTGTCTTCACAGAGAGTATGCTTATCCTCTGCCCCTTCTGATCATCCTGCTCAACTTTTTGTTACTGGACTGAAAATAAGACAAGTGCAATTCAGTCTTATAATATGATTTATTTGTTGGCTTTTACCAGCTTTTATTTTCACATTAATCTCATTGAGGCATATGTAGAACTAATACTTGGGTGGCTTCATTAAGGCTTAGATTATCCCTATTCCCCTTCAATTCACTAGTTGAACTTTAACTTCAACTTACTTTCCCTCCCTGCACCTCTAATTCTGCTGCCCAATTATATGATTTATATCTCCAGGATTCATCTTACTACCCACAAAGCTTTCCTGACCTCAGAGGACATGAAGTTATTGAATCTCAGTTAGTTCACAAGTTGCTTCTGGATCTTGCAGCTATGTTGGAGGTACGCCCGATTTTCTTTGAACCCGGAGACTTAGACTGATAGATGGATAATCATAGCCTGCAAGCTGCTATTGTAAGCACCTCCATCCTGTGGCATGTTTGACTTCACAGGATAAAAATGGTGAAAAGCTTCCTGACGACAAAAACAGAAGATATTTCGCAGGGCCTGGACAGTGTTAAATCAAGGAGAGATGATGGTGGGAGTAGGGGTGGAGATGGTGAGGGGGTAGGGGTGGAGATGGTGAGGGGGTAGGGGTGGAGATGGTGAGGGGGTAGGGGTGGAGATGGTGACGGGGTAGGGGTGGAGATGGTGAGGGGGTAGGGGTGAAGATGGTGAGGGGTAGGAGTGGAGATGGTGAGGGTCAGGGGTGGAGATAGTGAGGAGGCAGGTGGTGTTTCAGGGTTTTGTGCTGTTTGTCATTTCATTTTGAATTTAAAGAACTGTTATCAGCTTTCTATTTCCTTTTAAAATTCTTTTGTAAATTTAGAAAATGATGAACCAAAGACTTCTTTTCTAGTTTTTGATTCCTTTGGGAAGGCAGGCGAGGAATCTATGTGATGGTGGTGTCGTGTGTGTGTTTACGCCAGCTTGTAAACACATATCCTGATAAGGGAAAAAGTGGTGAATCTCTCTTGGCACGCCGGTACTTTACAATACATAGATGATCCCTATTGTTTTTGGTGGAGGTCAAAGGTCATTTGAGGTCACCAAAGGTCAAACTGTGAAAAGCTTGCATACAATATCTCAAGAAGGGTAACATTGAATAATTTTATAGTAACTGTGAGGGTTGGCCCATCCTGGGTAGATGATCCCTATTGATTTTTGCCCAGGTCAAAGATCATTTGAAGTCTCTTGAGATCATGCAACAACTAAAGTTAAAGGAGGGTAATTGTGGGGAATCCCATATTTAGTACATTGAGTGCTCATATTGAGTAGATGTTTGTTTTTGGTGGAAGTCAAAGGTTGTTTGAGGTCACCAGAAGTCAAACTGTGAAAATCTTGTAAACACAATATCTCAAGGAGGCAGGGATGTTGATTTTTTTTTTTTTAAATCATGATTTTAATCATGATTTTCATCAGCTTGATTTAAATTAAACAACCCTGCAAGGAGGGTAACCTTGAATAATTTCATAGGTTTGTCCATATTGAGTATATGATCCCTATTGATTTTGGTGCAGGTCAAAGATTATTTGAAGTCACTGAGGGTCAAACTGTGAAAACTTTGTAAAAGCCTTATCTAGTAATTTTTGTCCGCGTGCATGTACAGGTTCCAAATATATGGTGGTGAAAGACATCATGATACATATATCAGCATAGCAACATGTGTCTGAGTTTCTAGCTTTCAATTTAGTTATCAAAACAACTCCCTGCTTGAGGTGTGTAATGGCTTCAATGACATACACACATTTACACATGACTACTGTATGCATGAAGAGTTGACCTCAGTTCTTCTTTTGCCCTTTGTCCACCTTCAAAATAACACCACATCAAATTGAAGCAAATTAAAGCCCACCTCCAAGTAACATCACAAATGCTGCTCCAGTTTTCATTTCATTGCAGTTATTGTAACAGATGACAATTTCTTGTTTTCCTTTTTCTGCAGTAACGTTTTAATTTCACATTCACCCTTTCCACCAACGGATCCATTTTTTTTTATTCCTTGCCGAAGGCAGAAGGAATCTATGCGATGTTGATGTCGTGTGTGTGTATGTCGTGTGTGTGTATGTGTGTGTGCATATGTGTGTGTGACGCCCTGCTTGTAAACCCGATATCTCAAGAAGGGTAACCATGAATGATCTTATACTTGGTGTGTTGGATGGTTATATTGAGTAGATGATCCCTATTGTTTTTGGTGGAGGTCAAAGGTCATTTGAGGTCACCAGAGGTCAAAACGTGAAAACATTGTAAACACAATATCTCAAGAACGGTAACTGTGACTGATGTCATATTTGGTGTGTTGGTTGGTCATATTGAGTAGATGTTTCCTATTGTTTCTGGTGGAGGTCAAAGGTCATTTGATGTCACCAAAGGTCAAATGGTGAAAACCTTGTAAACACAATATCTCCAGAGGGGTAACTGTGACTGGTGTCATACTTAGTGTGTGGGTTGTTCATATTGAGTAGATGATCCATATTGTTTTTGGTGGAGGTCAAAGGTCATTTGATGTCACCAAAGTTCAAACTGTAAAAACCTTGTAAACACATTATCCCCAGAAGGGTAACTGTGACTGATGTCATACTTTGTGTGTTTGTTGGTCATATTGAGTAGATTATCCCTTTTGTTTTTGGGTGGAGATCAAAGGTCATTTGAGGTCACGAGAGGTGAAACTGTTAAAACCTTGTAAACACAATATCTCCAGGAGTCTAACCTCGACTGATGTCATACTTGATGTGTGGATTGTATATACTAAGTAGAAGACTCCTTTTCTTTTTGGTGGAGGTCAAAGGTCATTTGAGGTCACCTGAGGTCAAACCTTGCTAACACATTATCTCTAGAAGGGTAATGTTGACTGATGTTGTACTTTATGTGTGGGTTGACCATACTAGCTAGGTGATCCCTATTGCTTTTGGTGAATGTCAAAAGTCATATGAGGTCACCAAAATAAATGTCATTTTGGGTTAAAGCCTTATTAATGTGGTGTTTCAAGAAGAGTAACTGCAGTTGATCTCAAACTTGTCATGTGGATAATTCATGTTTGTTATACAGGTAATATAACCATGTCGAAAGGATTCACAAAGCCTTTTGCTTTCTGGTGTTTTTCATTTTGACATGGTCCCTGCCCTTCTCCACTGAGTTGCTTTTGTTGGTGATTGTGTGTGTGTGAAAAAATGATATATCGGCAAGGAATCACTAAGTCATTTGACTTTCTGCTTTTTTTGAGGGGTTGGGTGCACTAAATCTGTGCATTGTGGAAGAAGGTCTTCTACCTGAGGAATTCACTTGAAAACATGATCTTAACATGTATTGTTGTACAAGTATCTAGATATCAAACAGTAGCAAGAAGAGCAACAGTGAGATGCCTGCGATATAATATTAATTTGAGACACAATTTGGCTAATTTTTGAAAGTTTGCCCGTGCACTCACTTACCTCTCCCCCATCTGCCTTCCCCTCCCCACTTTTCACTGTTGGGTTTCTGCACATTGTACTATGATACTATTTGCAATATCCTTGGGTTAGTAATTTTTCTCTCATTATCATGAACTTTTTCTGAAGCTTTTCTCTTTCTCCTCTCTTCAACAAACTACACCGTTTGAAGATTCATCTGCTGTCATAATGCCAAGATGATATTTGTCTGAAGTTATGCATGAACAGATCACATTGATACAATTACCTCCATCGATATCTATAAATGTACTAAATATACAAAACAATTTGGTTTACATAGCATTAATTTACTGATGGACTAATGGTTAACAAAATGTTTTTAATGATAAGTTTCATTCATACTGTTTCCTTACCGTGAAAGCATGCATGGAGCTGCACTTGTCCAAGTAGCATCTCCCAGGTGGAAGTGATACCCTTTGACTGTGGGTTACAAAAGCTGTGCTTTAACATTTAGAAGAGAAAAAACGAAAACAGCAACAATATGGACCAAGACTGCATGACTTCTTTAATTCACAACTACTGACAGAGGTATTTAAGTGGCTCATCAGATAGTAAAGCGGAGGCATTACATCAACCTTCATCTCAAGGTGTTATTTCTTGAGCATTTTAGATCTGACTGAGAAATGTTTTTCCACAAATCGCCAAGGTTGATGGTAGTTTGATTTGAAAATGCACCCAAGGATTCAATAGATTATACTTATATCCATAACTATAGAAGGATGTGGTGCTTAAAGAAAGATACCATCTATATAAATATTTTTAAAACCTGTAATAACAGATTAATAATCTGTAAATAAAGATTAGTAATCTGTAATAACAGATTATTAATCTGTAAATACAGATTAAAACAATAGTGTCTGTTTGGATGGAAAATACATTCTTAAGACAACAGACAGCATTTACAGTATTGCCACAAGGTCTTGCGGCAGTTACCTTGTCTGGTCTCTTTGTATATGATCTTTCGGCACATCAGTTTTACCATAGTGATGATTGAAACACCACACACACTCATCGTGGGTCCATGTTCAGCTTAAATCTCCAGTTTTTCCCCCTCCACTAGAGAAAATATCTCCTGCTAGCTCACTCATCAAGGTTAATGGCCATTGCCTTGTCATAAACTGATAACATAGCTGGCTCAGTTTTCGCTCTGGGTAATTTTTTTTTTTTTTTGAGCCATCAACCATCTAGGATACTACACCCCCGGCAAATAACTTCAGATGTTTAAATGCTGTAACTTTGGAAGCTGGAGTGGCTATGTACTGTTTTTCTAACTTACCACTGGTAAAACAAATGCATTCAACCGGTGCATGAGCACTACCTGTCCGTTGTGTGGTCAAAAACACTAGGTGATCTTCTAGACCTAGGACACAATCTACTGTGACATAAAACGTTGGAGAAAGTCAATGTAGGATACATATGCCTTAACGTGGTCATGTTCTCCTTAGGAAAGCATATCCCACTGGATACGGACGGTGTTTCCTACCACACCGACAGGAACTGCATTTGTTTGGCCTTCCATAGCCCAACCCCTTAAAAAAATAAAGTAAAGTACGCCCTCATATAGGCCCTAACATTGTGTGGTGCATCTTTAATTTCAGGTGATTACACTCACTGAAAGAAGAACACTGTTGCAGATTAATAAGTTATACTATTACTAAAGGATGCAAGACTATTTGAAGGAATTGTGGAAAGAGGCTGCCATTTACTGTAGATTACAAAGCAATATTGCAGACAATATACCGGAATGAATGAGTATTAGAATTCCATGCCGTGAATCATGAGCGACCAACTAACTTTCAACAAATCACACAGAAACACTAATGCACAGTAATACACACACACACACACGTCTTCACACGTGTTTGACCCCTATCCCAAGTGGAGTTACTCGCCGGGTAGGTTAGACTCCATGTATCAAATATCGACCACGTTACCATAACAACTAGAGAGCACCAATCCCTCCTAGCCATCATCTTGCAACTACATCTAATTCCATACATTGTATGTATAGGTATGAGCCTACAAACAACACTATTCTCCCACCTCCACAGACATACTTGTGAGTATCCTTTGACACTCTGGTGTCAGTGACTTCTAGTCCAATGAACGTTTTGGAATTTTTCCTCATAAGAGAAAACAAAAGTTAAACCCCGTGCCTAGGCTACTTTGTTACCTTCGTGAAGAGGAAGGGCTTTTCATTAATAGTTTTAAATAGTGGAGTAAACAACATAACTTTGAAATAAGTATTCTCATGATATTGACAAAGATGACCTCCTTGAAATACGCATTGATATTCCTGAACGAATTTCACACTGTCCCTGACACTGTCATGCGAATCATTGTTAGCTATATATTTTTTTCTTATCTATACGCGTACTGCTTTAGGAATTCCGCTATTGACTCAACAACTAGCTCGGACCAGTACTATATATACAGGACGTACTGGTTTTAAATTGAGATATTAACAGACAAAGGAATTTCGAAACTAAAGAAAACAGAAGCCCACTCTTTTAGATGATCCTATCTTCATTTACAACAGTTGCTACACTGAAGAGAAACCACAGCTCACTTTGAAAGTTTGTAAGAAGGTGTGTATCTATTTCGTATTCAAATTCTCTTTCTATAGAACGTAAACCAAATGAACGTATTCTACAAGGAAATCTACAAGGAAAAGCAATGCAGTGGCAATGTCCGACTCTACTAAATTTGATGATTTTTACAGTCTGTTTATGATTACAAACTGAAGTGAATTACATAAGATCTAGAGCAAAATGGTCTGAGGATGGAGAAAAGATTAAAATACTACTCCAACAGGTTCGGAATTTAGAAAAGATGAATAAATCCGTCAGCTCTAAGAAGATCGTTATACAGTAACATTTTTTTCTATGCTTCAAATACTGACTTATTGACAAATTTTTACATAGTTTCCGTCGGACATTGCAAGGATATCCTTTAAGTCAATAATGACACAATTTTCAGTGCAACCATGGGCGTCAATCCTGGGCTGCAGGGGGACACGGCCCCTCCACATTTCGATAGGAGAGTGACACAGTTTTAATGAGTGATTGATGTAATCGTTGGCTACGAGACCATGCAGTTTAGTTGTTCTTTGTCGAAATGGCGATATACAATCGGGGGGAGGGGGGCATGGGGGGCGTCGCGACCGGTGGAGGTCCCCCTCAACAAAAAAGAAAAAAGTCAGAGCCACGATAGTCGGAAAATCTGAAATACCAGTTAGGATTTTTCATATTGTTAGTCTAGCACATTTCATGACGTAAAAAGATGCCAAACATTGTATTGTTAGGTTAACTGGTAACTGAAACAAATTATCCTTAAATCTGAAATTTCCTTTGAACTTTTCATATTTCAGTGTAGGAGTGAGAATAGTCAGAAAGTCTGACGTACCAGTTGGAATTTTTCATATCTTAATCTAGCACATTTGATGACTTCAAAAGAAGTCAAGTATTGCACTACTAGATTGCATCTAAGTTTGGGGGTGCGGACATTTCTTCCCGTACAATCCTCTCAAAGATCTAAGCCAACCATCACTCTTTTCATATTTCCCTATCTATCAAAATGCTATTGAATGGCATCTTTTTCAATGTGGCTGTCATTTTCAAAAGTTACCGCTACAAGAACGAGTGCTAGTGTGTCATGCAATCATTGACAGTCGTAGCAAAGTAATACGCACCTGTAACGAGAGTAAAAATTGTTGGAATACCTTTTCTGAAACGATAATCATTAGGGGAAGAAAAGACTGCAATAGATGCAAAATGTTGCACCAGATTTTGTTTAAGGTCACTTGCTAGTTGAAATTTTCACAAAAGAAAAAAAACCTGTTATCGTTCGAAAGTAAAAAATGTTGAATGAACTTTTCAGAAAATTACGATAGCATAAATATTCTAGCTAAGAGCAATCCAAGTTAGTACTAGTTTGGAATAGAATGATGTTTTTTCTTATTAATTGAGAAATTACAGACATGAGAGCCCTATTTAAAGGCTGATTACACGAATTCCAGATCACCCGGGACGTGCCGTTTTCGACCATCTGGGGGGTTTGTTAAGCCAAAAATTTCCTGTACGCACCGCGCCAACCGATGGTGGCTCTCCACTTAGATAGTCCTGTCACACATGCCCTCAGGCCAGGTCCCCACCCCTCCTAAAAACCCTGGATAGGCGCTTCATATGTGATATCTATGACGTATAAGCAAAATATGCCCCCGATTACTAGACCTGGAGGTGCTATGGCAATTTCTGTTTACATTCTTTTCGCATTCATCTTCTGCGTAACCGATGGAAGTTTTTTTTTTTTTCGAAATTTCGCTGAGGTTTTGAACCACTCTCCATGAAACGTTTTCTGGAAATTCCTATATATCTGTTTTTAATGAATGCACTGATTCATTGTAGCCCTCCACTTACATAGTAATCCCACTCATTTGTAAGTAACAAGTATTCGGACAAAAAAAAATTCCAGTGTATGCTCAGCCCCAAGTATTTGTAAAATATTCATAGCAAATTAAGGAGGATGCGTAATTGATTATGATTCTTGTATCACCCCAGTCTCATCTGATATCTAGCCTATTTACCGTACCTTTTTCATAGATTGATTTTTTTTTACATGAATTGAAGAATTGCAGGCGTGATATCATCCTTTTAAGGCTGTGTATATGCAGCTAAGGACGGTCGGGAAATGCCAGTTCAGGTCATCTGGGAGGTTTGAAAAGCCCAAAATTTATACGCTGTGCGCCAACCGATGTGGCGCTCCGCTCGGATAGTCCTGTCACACATGCCCTCAGGCCAGCAAATTTATCAATTGTCTTAACATACGCAATGTCTGACCAGTTTTGCGCCAGTACCATTCAAAGAATCCTTTGAGAGAGATACAGAACACTTCATCTAAAATGCTCACAATTCTGCAAAACCTCAGAGCTTCTTTGCTTTTTCTTCTGATCGCGCTAATGGACCTCAGACCCTCGGGGAAAACCTATTGGACCTGTCCAGTACACCCAAAGCCATCACAAAGTGCAGTGCGTAGACCCCTGCCGGGGCAGTTTTAATCATTTAAACCTGTCAGTTAGTCCCCCAGCCCCCCGCTCCACCCACATTTTAATTTTGACGCCCTTTAGTACAACTCATATTCCAGCTGTAAGGTTGAAGATGATATTCTGTTGACTTGTATCCACCTTCTTAATGTCTTTGATTGTAGGCTAACCTTGTCAGGTGTATCAACTATGATATAGTACACGTTTTTCGAGACACGATTGTGAAGTCTTAGATAAAAAACTTGTGGATTTGGTTGATTTGAACAGCCAGTCTTCACATGATATCATGCGAGATTGTGGAGATGTACCTATCTAGCCATTATGGTATATCTGGCTATCACGTCATGTTCTATCATGTAGAAAAGGTATTCTTGTAGCACATTTTGAAAATTCTGTTAGAACTAGTTGATTTGGACTTGATAGTGCTGCATATTCATTAAAGTATAAACCGTTGGTGTTACTTTTACAAGTATGATTCCTGTTTTGACTGTTTTTATGGCGTTTCCGTTTCTTCCCAAAGAGGGATGTAGCCAGTCTTTGTTTTTTCTTCTTCTTCTTCTTCTTCTTCTTCTTTTTCTTTTTGTAAAATCGACTCTTCGTCCCTATTCTAGACAGTTGCCCGTGGGGGGGGGGGGGTAGGATAAAAAGGGGAGCGAGCTTCCTCTCCCCTTTTGGATTTTTTTTTTTTTTTTTTGCTGTCTCGAAGTCCTAAGATGTAAAATGATGCTATGATTTGCTCGTTTTTATTCTAAATCAATGTGTTGGAAATACGCTGATTCCATGCAATCACATTTTGAAGATTGTTCAAATGTTTGCAGGAAATTTGTGTCGAAAGCACCAAAGACGTACACCATACAGTCACTTCCTTAAAAACACACCACTCATAGCATTGAAATAACAACAAAGATTAGAATATGAATCATAATTATACATTATTGACAGCAAACCGTAACAGCATAGGCCTACTACATGACAGTGTGCAAGGGGCTCTATCAGAACTTAAAAATATGTTGTCCTGACCCGCAGTTTCATACGGCTTTTGAATACAAGGACGTTACTGACCTCATCGAAAATACCGATTCCTGTTTATTTTAACTTCAATCAAAAACAAAATAACTGTGACTTTGAGCATGGACTGAATGATATCTACATGGAATACTTAGTGAGGGAAGCCAATTTTTACAGTAAGGTTGCAGCAGATAACTGACGGCTTTTTCGAAAGCACCTCAGGGATTCCATGCAGTCATAATATATTCTGAAGTAAATTCGCACGGTTTCGTATAGGAAATCACCAGAGGTCACTCAGCAGGTTCTGGAGTTACCTCTCGAATCCGGTTACTGTACAATAATCCGTATTTACTGCAGTACCGTATACTCCACACATACAGGTAAATGATTGAATAGAACTATGAATAGCATAGATTAGCACCTGAAATGGAGAATTATTTCCTGCAGTAATGTATACTCCACACATACAGGTAAAGGATTGAATAGAACTATGAATAGCATAGATTAGCACCTGAAATGGAGAATTATTTACTGCAGTACCGTATACTCTACACATACAGGTAAATGATTGAATAGAACTATGAATAGCATAGATTAGCGCCTGAAATGGAGAATTATTTCCTGCAGTAATGTATACTCCACACATACAGGTAAATGACTGAATATAACTATGAATAGCATAGATTAGCACCTGAAATGGAGAATTATTTCCTGCAGTACTGTATACTCCACACATACAGGTAAATGATTAAGTAGAACTATGAATAGCATAGATTAGCACCTGAAATGGAGAATTTGAAGGAAAGCATAACAGCATCGATAAGGAATATTTATAAAGAATATCAGTACTGATACGGACTGATTCAGAAATTGGAATGCGGATAGGGGCACCTGTAGTCGAAAACATCCAAAAACGAAAATCAGGCTGGAACATTACATGATTGTCATTGAGCCTGAAATAATAATTACAATTGAGATTGTCAAACTGCTCAATCATATTTAGGATATTTTGAGACATCATCAGGAGGCGAGTAGGAAACTTGATGTAAATCCAATTCAGTAGTCCTATCCAGCGTTGCAGATAGGTCATACTAAGAAAACTACTGTCATAGGCCAGCTCGTTCCGACGTGAATTCCATCCCCTAGTTAGTCTCATACTCGTATACTGCGGTATTAGCGACAGGTCCGTGTATTCCAATCGAAACCTCAAATCAATGATTTCACACTTTTATGAGCAACTTGTTTCATTTTTGCTCTTTTATCTCTTTCGTCTTAGTTTTCAGTGTAATGCAAGATCACACTTGTGAAGCAAATGTTTATCAGCCCATATTGCACACAGCCATGAGTTAGGGTAAAAAAAAGACAGTTTCTATGACAATTGAATGGGAAACATGATAAGCATTATCATGTGTTTATATTCTTTAAAACGGTCAGAAACTTATCGATGACAACTAAATGAACTCTCTTTAAAGTCAAACATAGTGTTACCCTTTTGAGTTTTCCACGCACACGCGATCGCTCTAAGATACATATACTAAACTTCTGGACATCGAATTTCAATGCTTTTAGTTTGTTTTTGCCTACGCACCCTATCACTGTAACTGCCACGCACAAGATAAAATTTTAAACTATTAATAACATTATCGTCTCACTTTTTGGTGACATTTAGCTAACTAAGCGACCGCAATACCACTATATGACGAATGTTTATTTTCCTCTATGTAGCGACACAGACCAATCTGTGGTCCGTCCCCATGGTGATCAGAGATATCAACTCAGTTCCGATGACATTGCAGTCTTTAAGTCTCTTAGAAACCAGGTGGGTCTTAGGTTCTTTGAAAATAAAATGCTTCCGGGGGTGGGGGGTAGATGAGGTATACTCTGCGCAAGGATGGAGAAATTATCTTAAACAGAACATTAAAATATCGGATAGTCTATCATTATACCTTTTGGTTGAGACTTTAAAATAATAGGATCCTCGCAAAATATCTTGTGCGTTGATGGGGTAATGAAATGCTACGCCACCAGCCTCAACCCTCCCTGGTGCCAGATACTGTAACGTGATAGTTCATAATAATTAACTCAACAGTGGGTTTTGTCGGAGTTTTACCTGTACAGTGTTTGGAAACATAACAAGAGTAAAAGATATAGCAGACGACAAATATACGCAGCTGAAAATCCACTGGACTCCTTGAGCTCGTTTGTGTGAATTCATACATCAGGGTGTACATATTCTGAAAAGTTGCACGTTGTTGTGAGATTTTAATGGCTCTGAATTAGTAAGCATAGTAATCTTAATGTGTGCGCTTAATCTTTCCTCGTTTCATGTTTTCTTTCGCTTATGATATTATGTTGTACATAACTCACTGATCATAACTCACCGACCATAACTCACCGATCATAACTCACCGATCATAACTCACCGATCATAACTCACCGATCATAACTCACCGATCATAACTCACTGATCATAACTCACCGATCATAGCCTAACTCACCGATCATAACTCCTGATCATAACTCACCGATCATAACTCACTGATCATAACTCACCGATCATAACTCAACGATCATAACTCACCGATCATAACTCACCGATCATTACTCACCGATCATAACTCACCGATCATAACTCTGAACTACTTCAAGGTCTAAGAAAACAAACAAGCCTTCATCTTAGTGGAACAACTGAAACACAATAGGTAAACAGTTTTAGCACATGGAAAACAATCAGTTGAGAATAAGCATTCCTTTACCATATTGCAAAACAATTCAATTAGACAAACTCAATAGAGTAAATGCAAATGGACCTCATTAAAAACGATATATCATACAAAAACATATTTTCTTTTTTCTTCTCCTTTGCTTGAAATAACATGCGACACGCTTCTTTCGACCATTTCGCTTATAATGACTTGGTAGTTTCATGAACGTCACTAGGCCTATACGAAGATGTGCGATTTGCATGCCCGCATACTATTTTTAAACATGCCACAGGCCATCTGACTTCCTCTATGGGCCAATGAAACAAAGGTTGTGCTCCGAGGTGTTGGGCAATTTACGGGCCGTTAAGAATTTTGTTCAAGTCCAATTATAGGTTTATCGCAATGGCGCTGTGCCAGGCAGTTTAGAATGCACGAAGGGCCTGCATGGGCCATAAAAAAAATATATATGCACAGGTCTCACGGCGGTAGAACTGTCACTCTGGCAGTAAGGAGTTTCCAAACAGTACCGTTCCGTACCAACCTCTTACGGATTACGGACCCGTAGGTGTCTGTTGCCGTGGACTTACTGGGGCCAACTTCCTGCAAAATCGAAAAAAAAAACCCTGAATGGAAGACGAACAGGTTTCTCTTTCTGCTACAAGTATTGTACTTGCGTCCCTCGATTGTCAGAGCGTGTACAGCTTTAGTATCGTTCTGTTCGATGCTCCCTGTGATCTACCCGTGTAAGGCACCAGTAATGCTCATTAAAAGCGAGGCTTGCTAAGGGGCTTTCTTCAGCCTTCTCCTCTGAAACTGTCTGCATTCCGCAATGTTTACGGAATTTCCGCATAGCAGGAATTCATGAGACTAAAGTAAGCCCATCGCAAATGTGAACGTAGAAAAAGGTGGGGGGGGGGGGGGGTGTGGCCTGATATTTAGTGGCGTTTGCTAGGTATTCCCTGATGTATATGTCTTCAATGGATCGTTTCAACAGGAAATCTGTGGTCAATGATATCCATACGTCATATTTTTAGTCAGTACTTTAGCATACACTAACGTCACGACATTACCTTTTCATCATTGCTGGCACATGTAGTGTGCACACTGGTTTTGCTTATGTAGAGAATTGTGATTGCATTGAGACGTCAGTGTTTGTGTGTAAACTTTCTTTGTCATCCGCGAAATACGATTAGGTGGCAGACCCTCGACAGACTTGTACTTGTGAATTTTTACGAAAATTTGGCAAACAAAAGTGACATAATTCAGAGCCTACATACTGTTGTGTATTTCATTTTGATTTCTTCATCGTCTTTTATTCTCTTGATGACGTCCTGCAAGACTGGCTTATAACAAATGACAACAGCACGTTGAAATGTTTCTACGAAACTTAAAAGCAAAAAGCAGTTCAACTGCCCTGTCAGATGGAACTATTAGTTTGTGACATTTTCAAACTTTGGCTATGGTAACCATAATTTATGTCGTTCTGGAGGGGAAAAAAAAAAAAACAACAAACTATAATCTCGGTGTTTCGGGAAATCATTGGAGGGGGGGGGGGGGGTGTGAACTGCTACATGATGTGTCACGGCGATTGATAGAACTACTTCCTTATTCCCATACTTATGGTAACATGGATTGCACCTTTGGTCAACACACGTTGCTATAAAATGTACAAAAGGGCAACATTGTACCTTAGGCGGACAAAATGATTTTGCTGTTAACCTAATGTTTTAGATTTCTTTCCTAAGTAAATTTTTATCGTAGCAATTACTGTCATATCATTCTAAACCCTTTAAAACATATAATTTGATCTGCGTAGGATGAGGTTAGTGTCAGATCTAGTGGACAAACAAGATGAAAATTCATATTTTTAGTGTGTAAGTCAATGAAACTGTCGACTCCATGCTTAAGTATTTGGAAAAACCGAACAAAAGAAATGGACTTGTAAATTCTTAATTTGAATAGCCCTGCTTCGTTACGCAGCCAAGGTGGTTGACCTAGGTTGTTTTTTAGAGATATATCATGAAGGTAAAATCATAATGGAATGTACAATTAAAGGATCGTTTTACTTTGTATTTTTTACACTGTCTAACCCTACGGAAACTGTTGTCTCCTCTCTGGTTAGTTCAATTGTGTGGTGATGCGTCGTCATCAGCTAGTTTGTAAACATAACCTTTTGCACTATGACTCAACTGGTGAAAACTTTCACTCGGGTACTGGGCGTGTAGTCTTGCATAATGATAATGAAGGGAATTTCCAAAGAACGTTTTATTGTTAAACTTGGGAACCTTGTACCAAGCGCGACTCATCTCATGACACGAGCGCTTTTTTACTGAGTTAGCACTCAGTGAAGGTCATCACCATGCAATTTTTTTTTTTTTTCTGATTTCGATAATGACATTGACTAAATCAAAGATCAATATTTTATTAACTGGACTAAATGGTACTTAAAGAGGTCTTTAGTCAATTTAGAATAATTCAGACTGAAATAGATTAAAAAAAATCACCGAAAATGTCGCTTCACTAATCAATGTAATGGTTATTGTGTATTATTTCAAACTAACTGCACTAAACTTCAGTTTAAGCAACAGTCTTTTAAAGAGCAGAATACCAACAACAATATTTCAGTTGTTAATTATAGTAATCTATATCATGTAGACTGCAGAGTATGGTTGTTGCCCAACAAGCAACATAGATTAGGAGCTGCTACTTTTCAGTTCAAACTTCTACTTCTAACACCAGGGACCAGCGCCTGGGTTTTGTTTTTCTTTTGTAATCGGGGAACGAAGCATGAGTTGATGGATGACCTGTTATTTTTATACGTTTGTATTATAAATCGTCCAATCTCTGTTGTAACAGATTTGCCTCTTTGATTTCTGAATATTTTTGTACTTCTATTTTTGAATGCTTGTCATTTATACTGGTTTTCATAAATGATCGCCTGGCCCCTTGGGGGGGGGGGGTGTCTAAGTGGAGAGATATTCCCTTCCATTCGAAAAATGTTCCAATCCTTTGAAGTCATTTCCTATCTAAGGAAGGTTGTCAGTCCCATTGTCCCAAATGGCAGATATTTATTTCGAATTGTACGGTCCACATGTTAGACGACGAATAATCCAAGCACAGTGTAAAGTTACTTGTTTATCTTCAAAAGGGCTAATTTATATTAAGAACATTTATACAATTTAAACTCTCATACATTTATAAAGCGTACCGCCTTGTTTTTTTTTTAATCTCTTGAAATAGCCTATGTGTTAGATTTAGATCTATCCATGTCCCTCATCTCTTCTGTACCCCTTTCCCATTTTTTTCCTTTCGTTTTCCCCTGTTATTCGTTGATCCTCTCTTTTCCCCTGTAACAGCAACTGTATGCAGGGTGTGATCTCCATTTTGACCCTCAGGAAAGTTTGGCTTATGATCTGCTTTGCCAAATGGTGATGATGAAATTCATTCTCGGGGTAGTATTCGGGATTGATCTTTAAGCCTAACTTTAGTGGTAAACAATACTCATGCAGATAATGTCACGTTCATTTCTCTACTTAGCAAATAACTGTAGAATCGAGACTGAAATGACAGTTCTGTACAGAGGTAGTTTGACTGAGGTAGGGGAGACTTTAACGATACTGATCCGTGTCCAAGGAGTAGATCTAAGGCCGGAAGGGGTGCACAAATGTCATTTTCATACCATTTATTTGTATAAATCAAAACAGAAAATGCAAGTATTTTAACATACAAAATAAAAAGTAAGAAGTTAGGTTTTTACACAATTTAGGCAAAGAGGTTGCAAAAGGAAGTGCTGTAAGAACCTTCATTACCAAATACAGCAATTCCTACAAACGCACAAAAAGGAAAAGAAGAAAAAAGATTAAGTAACTCTGAGTACTGCAAGCAAAACCGCTTACATCCCCCATCTCCTATACCCCAATACAACAGTCAAGAACCAAAAAAAAAAGAAACGAAATAATCAATAAGATGTGATAAAGTTATGTTTGCAGCTATTCCTAAAGGATAACGAGAATTTACAATTTTGAAGGTCAGCCGTCGGAGAATGTCAAAGGTCAGTATCCCGATTACAAGAAAACGGAAAACAAAGAAAGTTATTTCAATGGCGATTGTTTCTTCCATGAAAGTTTTTGTTACCTTAAAAATAGGATCGCATGGTTTTAAGAGATTTTTTTGTATGGGCTTGGTAGGTAAGTGTTGCACGACTGACGTTAAATAGGTATAAAGAATAATATGTTCCTACTGTGACGGTAATGGTCATTACAACATATGTTACGAATTGTCCCTTTTTTGTAGTGCAGCAAAACTAGTTTATTCAATTACGTATTACTTGCATTGAACCAAACACTTCAACAATAGTTAAGATGGGGTAGAATGAGCCTTTGGTATCTACGTATGCTACTGGGTAAAAACTTTTTAGCATTGATAGATTGCAACGCCTTTAAAAATTTTATTTAAAAAGACATGTCTGTGGTTAGACCAAGACAGACGTGAGTCGATGTAGACCCCTGGAAACGTTGTTGCAGTTACCCTTACGACACTAATATCATTTAAAATAAGATTAACATCCAAAGTCTTACTGAGTGGACCAAATACCACATAATTTACTTTACGAAAATTAAGAGATGTAGTAATTTAGTAATTGCAACACAGGTCACAATTACTGTAGGCCTACCTGCTTGATCTCATACATCATGCTCTACCGTCTTCACCTCATGCATCATATTCTGTACCTGGTTGACCCTATACACCTCATACATCATACTCTGTACCTGCTTCACCTCATACATCATACTCTGTACCTGCTTCACCTCATACATCTTACTCTGTACCTGTTTGACTTCATACACCTCATACATCGTGCTCTGTACCTGTTTCACCTCATACGTCATACTCTGTATGTGTTAACCTCATAGACTTTCATCCAGGGGCGTAGCCAAGGGGGGGGGGAGGGCACGAGGGGGCACGTGCCCCCATGACAAAGCTGTGCCACCCCAGGTGCCCCCCATGAAAAATTTTGAAATGTGCAGTTTTATCTTGCGGTCAATTTATTAAGTCAAAATATATATATATAGACAAAACTTGTGCCCCACCAGGAAAGGTCTGTGCCCCACCAGTGCCCCCTGCTCAAAAAATCCTGGCCACGCCACTGCTTTCATCGTTTTCTTTTCTCTCTCTTTGCTTTTCCGGTAGGTGCCAAAAGACGGGGCGAGACATGTAAGCAGCCCCCCCCCCCCTATGGATCCGCCACTACATGAACAAACTAGATTTGATAATGCAAAGTTGATACGCATATGTGGAAATAGGTTTGGGATATGGTGATTTGATACAATAACGAATAGCATAATCTAAGTGTAGATAATGTGTCTTGATAGAGTAGTTGATGTTAGGACACTAATAACAAATTTGTTCCGTTACTTGGTTTTATGAAATACAGCAATACGATTAGGCAATGATGACCCAAATATAAATTTAAAGAAGGAAAGTGGTTGCTGTTTTTCCGCACAAGGTGTTTCAGTAAACTATATAGTCAGATTCATTCATACCATCAGAATAATCAATATTTCCTTCCTTGTGGCAAGCGAAGAGATTTCACATTTCGATAAAACAACTGCAATCAGCCTCAACAACATTTATCCCGGTCACCCGGGTATAAATATATATATATGCATATACATACATACATACATACACATATATATATATATATATGCCACATGCCACATTTTTTGCTCCTTTTGCATCTTGTAGACTCTTCACATATGTGTATCTGATAATGTTATGTACATCCTGCTATGGATATGGATAATAATGTGAACATAGGTATAAACCATGAAAATTCAATTCATGCGATTACTACTTACCTGAAGAATTTTCAAAACGTTTCAGAAATAGCACCAAGTTTAGTTTCTTACATTTGAACATTCGCAGTCTATCTAAGAATTTTGACTTGCTGGATACACTCCTTTCAACCCTTTCCCATTCCTTTTCAGTAATAGGCATAACCGAAACATGGCTTCATACTTTTTCACCTCCGATATTTGAAATTAGCACTTGTAGACTTCTTTGTAACAACAGAAAAAATGGCAAAGGAGGTGGTGTGGCTTTGTATGTAAATAATTCTCTGTCTTTCAATTTGAGACCTGACATTTGCTTTGATCAGGAAAGTGCAGAATCTCTATTCATTGAAATTGAAAATGTAAATAGTAAAAATTATGTCATAGGAGTTGTATACAAACCACCAAATAGCAATAGTGATCTTTTTCTAGAAGGGTTTGATATATTACTATCGAGGATACTTAGAGAGGGTAAAAGTGTTCACATATTAGGGGATTTCAATATAAATTTACTTTCAAATGATCGAATATCCTTTCAGTTCATGAATATTCTCCGTTCCAATTCCTTTGAACCACTCATAGATAAAGCAACTAGAACCACGCCACAAACTGACACTCTCATTGACAATATATTTACTAACATTGACCACACTCTTTTCTCCTCAGGCATTATTTACTCTGATATCTCAGACCACTTACCGGTTTTTACACTTTTGTCCGAAGTGAAGCAGCAAACCAAACCACAGAGTAAAAATGAAACTTACTTGAAACGACAATATACTCCTGGTAAAATAGCTAACCTCAACTTAGATCTTAGCTCTGAAAGCTGGGAAAATGTTTTTCTAGAAGAAAATGCTGAACAAGCCTTTAATATATTTATGTCAAAATTTAATTATTATTTGAACAAAAACATTCCTAAGGCTAATCGAAAGCTAAAGCAAAATTGCTCCATTAAACCCTGGATTACTAAAGGAATACTGAAATCTATAAAAACATGGAACAAATATTATAAGAGCAGCCTCAAAGACCCCACCACAAATAATATTAACAGATACAAAACGTATCGTAATAAGTTAACATCTATTATACGCTTGTCAAAGAAAAAACACTATGGCACAAAAATAGAGAACTCAGATGGTGATGTCGCTACCACCTGAAAAATTATCAATAATATCCTTGGTCGATCAAAAAATTCTTCTTCTATACATAGGCTTACTCATGATAATTGTATTTATGACCAACCACGTGATATCGTCAATGCTTTCAACACGTACTTTGTTAATATAGGACCTGAGCAAGTCTCATCGGTACAGGCTACTAATGTAAATTTTAAACATTTTCTCAAAACACCATGTGTGTCTTCCTTATATTTTACTCCATCTACACCATTTGAAATAATTCAGGTAGTAAACTCACTTAAATCTAGTGACTCAACCAGTCATGATGAAATCAACAATAATCTTCTGAAGAAAATAATTGTGTACATCGTCTCCCCTATTACACACATCATCAACTTGTCACTGAGCACTGGTACTTTCCCTACTAAAATGAAACTTGCCAAAGTGATACCCATTTATAAAAAGGACGATGCCTCTCTGATAAGCAATTATCGTCCCATATCTGTCCTCTCTAGCTTCTCCAAAATCCTCCAAAGAGTTGTATATTATAGACTGTATTCTTTCTTTATGAAAAACAACTTACTCTTTCCATGTCAATATGGCTTTCAAAAACACAAATCAAAAGAGATTGCTCTTATTGAGCTTTGTGATAAGATTTCAATTTCATTGTCCAAAAAAGAACATGTACTTGGCGTTTTTATGGATCTTAGCAAAGCTTTCGATACTCTTGACCATCATATTTTACTACACAAATTAAACTTTTATGGTATTAGAGGAATTCCTCTCTTATGGTTTGAAAATTACCTTTCCGACAGAAAACAGTACACTTCTTATAATAATGTAAACTATACTTCATTGATCAGATGTGGTGTCCCCCAAGGTTCTATCCTTGGACCCTTGTCATTTCTCATATATATCAATAATATTTGTAACTCATCTTCATTACTTCATTTCATCATATTTGCTGACGATACGAATGTATTTTTATCTCACCATAATTTGGAGCATCTTATTGAAACTATGAATACGGAGTTACCCAAGGTCTCCACATCGTTCAGAAGTAACAGGTTATCATTAAATGTAAATAAAACGAACTGTATGCTCTTCAAGAATCAAAGGTCAATTAACACTAACCCTTCCTTTAATATTTTTATTGACAATATGAAAATTGATCAAAAAGTAGGTACTAAATTCCTAGATATTACTGTCGATGAGGAATTGAACTGGAATTCTCATATAGCTAACGTTATTACGTCTGTATCACGTGGAGTTGGTGCATTGTATAAAGTAAGTTCTTATATTCCTCGACGAACTTTGATTACTGTTTATAATTCGATTATACTACCCTTCATTTCATACTGCAATATTATTTTGGCTTGTCAAAAATCTAAAATTAACTCCTTGATTCTTCTCCAGAAAAAAGCTGTCCGGATTTGTACGAACTCAGATTATCGGGCACATTCGAATCCATTATTTTGTGAGCTACGCACACTTACTATACATCATATTCATTACCTCCAAATTGCTCTTTTTATGTACAGATACCATACTCAAGAACTACCCGCCAACCTGTTACACATGTTTCGCATCAACTCTGCCATCCACAATTATCCAACCCGAATTTCTTTAAATGTTCATCTAGAAAACCCCAAAACAGCTCTCGCCCATCGATCTATTAGACACACTGGTGCCGACCTTTGGAATTCTTTACCTATGGATATTCGAGTGTGCCCTACAAAAAATAGCTTTAAGAGATAAATTAAGAGTCTTATCTTGGATAAATATACTATGTAATACTGATTTATTACAAGTGTAGAAAACCTTCTTCATCCCTTTTCCCTTTGTTTTTCCTACATCCACCCACCTCCATCCTCCCCCCTTTTTTTCTTCCTACTCCTAAGGTTTCTTTATTATTCTTATTTATTTATTTCATTTACATTTTTTGTTGTAAATAACTATTGTAACGTTTTGTTGTTCTTAAGTCACCTGATCTTCATTCCCAATTAGTATAACTTTGCTTATTTTCTGTTGGGCGTTACCTCAAGCTCTCTCAGAGCTTATGACGTCCCTCTCATGTATGTGTATATAGTACTTAATAATTACGAAACAAGTTACCCATATAATTAAATCATTTGTATATATATACATGCGTGAATGAATAAACTCAAACGGAAACTCAAGTACAACCCACACAATTTTACAATTGTATAGAAAGTGAAGGAAGAGATCATAGAGATGAGAACTTTCCTAGGTAGGCTCGAACTGTGAGGACCGATAATTCCAATATTCTTATATACTTTCGTAGCTATGTGATATTTCCAAGTGACATGCTCTTCAATATGAACCACAGAACTGTCAACATTCGAGAGTGAAATTTGATAATTACAGAAGTAAATAGATGTACATGCTGGATCAATAGGCTTATGGATCAATAGGCGTATGGATCAATAGACTTATGGATCAATAGGCTTATATGGCTCATAGGGCTAAACAAAACAAAGTTTTAAGAAAACTCATTGACACAAAACCATTTCTTCACCTTCAGAATTGGGGTCAGGACACGAATAGAAAATATTGTTATCATCGGCATTAAATAATTATATGCAAAACATCAGTTACTTTATGGACTGTCATTAACATAAAAAAAAGTAATGGACCTAATATGGACCCGTAAGTACGTACACCACAACGTATATCACAATAAATGAGAATACCTGGGACTGATGGAAACAAATTAATATCTGTTGGAAAGATAGCTATTAAACCAGTTTAATGCATTGCCTTTTATTCCATAGTGTTCACGTTTACTGAGTAAAATATCATGGTGAAGGGTATCAAACGCCCTAGACATGTTGTGAAATCTCCAAAAAACAAAGTGTTTCTTTTCAAAAGCTTTGGTAATTAATCAATGAAATGAAACTAGGTATGAGTATAGATAAACTCAAACTGATAGTTATACAAAACATTATGCTTCAAAAAATAATTTAACAACCTTTCAAATATTATTTTTCTTAAATTCTAGAAAAACACAGAAGAAGAAGGGTAGGTCCATAATTTGTGACATGTCTCTTGTCATTTTAATAGATTGGAACAACCAGAGCAATTTTTACACGTGAGGGAACAATGCTCTGATTTAGAGAAAGGTTACAAATATTACACAGGGACGGGGATGCATAATTAGCAACATGCTTTGTTACAACCGGTGAAATTTCATCATAACCAGCCGAGGCGTTTTTTAATGACAACAATAAGTTTACCGTAGATATCACCACTCGTAACCGGGTAGAGAAATAAAGAATTGATGAAAGGTTCTTTGAGAGACGTCTTATAATTGATAGAATTAAGTTCGTGAATTTTCTCCTGGGTTTCCTAGCCATTATTTGTAAAGAAGGTGTGAAAGACATCACTAACGTCAAGGGGAATTTTAAATCTTCCCACCCTCGTGTCGAAATTTTCTTGATTTTATCAATTGATGATTGACCTTTGAGAATGGCGTTTAAAGAGCTTTCTTCATATTTGTCACAGTCCGCAATAAGTCAGTATAATACAATTTTTTAGAACATCTTTTTAACTGCGGTCAATCGATTACAAAACCGTTCGTAATCATTAATGTTCTGCGAAATGCGGGGGGGGGGGTTTCAAATAATTTTTGTACAGCTTTTGTTTGGTAAAGCAAAAGTTAATATAAACAGTAGTAAGCCATGGTTGAGACGTAATATTTTCCTCGGGCCTGAAGGTAATTGGGAACCTTTTATCCTATTACTAAATGAAAATGTCAGAAAAAGCATTAGGCCTTTAGGCTTCGTTTGGGATCATTATTGTCGTATACACTGGCTTATGATTCACTGAATAACTGAATGAAAGTAGTTTAGGTTGGCAAAGGATATTTCTTTGGACGACCAATGTATTAGTGAGAATTACAAGGAACTGGAGGACAAATGTCGGATAATGCAAAAACGGTATGTGACCTGCAACATCATCGTTGAGCATACCAGAAAGGCATGTTACATACATTAATTAAAATCATTTCGAGAAGAGTTGCTGAACTTGATGAGGGAGACTATGTAGAGGAAAAATAGCATTTGAATGGGCAAGAATCATAAACTGAAGAGAGGTGAGATTATTACGATCGATCAAATTGCAATTAAAGTCACCCATTATAAAACAATTCTGATTAAAAGCATTAAGATTGGCGAAGGTTTTGGACAACAGGTCAAATGAAACACTGTTGAAGCCTCTTAGAAAGTAAATTACCCCAACATAGAAAGAAATATGTTTGAGGAAAATTTCAGTGAAAAAGGGATTCAAAACCACCTTCTGAAGAGACCTCAATCAGACTTAACCTTATATTGAACACTCCTTAACATACATGGCGACACCTTTCCTCTACCATGTTTGGAAGCTTGTTCTAGCTCATAACCAGGAACATCAAAAGTATAACAGTTACGGCCATTAAACCAAGTTTCAGTGACAACGGTTGCAACAAAGTAACAATTAATAGATTGTAAGAATATACTCTCAAAATATTCTCAAAATCGCGGTTTATTTACGGTACCTCTCATTGAAATTTAAGAGACTCAATTTATCATTCCACTCACTTCGAGAAAAATCACTAAAAAATGATCAAAATAACGGCATTCCTTAGTAATACTATAACGTGTGTGATTAGTGTTTGTGTGATCAAAACCATTTTGAGGTGAGTGATGGCAATTGTTATCATTGTTGGGAATATGAGATCTACGTTGTATACAAAATATGTTTCCATTGGAAATTGGGAAAATACGATAATAGCAAGATCAATTTATTTCAAGCTGGAATATGAGTTGTACAGTCAATTGTCTGGTCAACTACTTTTGCTCTGACTACCTGGCTATGAGTTTTCAGTTGTTCTGTACTTAGTGTCTTGTGAGACATGGTCGGGAATGGTAGTTATTCAGGGAGGAGAAAGTATGGAAAAAGATCACCTGTCACAAAATCTAAAAGAGAATATCCTTTCTTCTATCTGTCTATTTGTCTATCTGCCCAGCTTTCCATCTGCCTATCTGTCTGCCTATCCGTCTGTCTATCTGTCTGTATGTCTATCTATCTGTCCGTCTGCCCGTCTGTCGGTCTATCTGTCCATTTGTCCATCCAGAGAGAAAACAATCCTAAACTTACAAGGATTTAGGAATTAATTGTGGAAGAGAGTAGAAGATTATGCTGCGAACCATTTCAGATAAAAGGTTTTACAGGGACATGTGATTGATATATATATATATATATATATATATATATATATATATATATATATATATATATATATATATATATATATATATATATAAAATCATTAGCAAAGTCACGTTTCTTTTAAAATACGTGAAATGTTACTCATATACCTTTAGAAATTATGTTGTCTCTGTTCAATGTGTATATCTTTTTACTCATTAATTGCCTAGAATAATTTTGGAAGGACAGTAACAAAGTTGAAATTTCAAACCTTAATGTTATATTCCAATACAGTTTCTAAGCCTATCTGCAAGATGTGTCGACATCGTATGGGTTTCAAATATATGACACTTCATGTCATTCATGACATGTATGATTTTAGTATTTATATGCTTTGAACTAAGAGAAGACATCAGTCCTGATAATCCAACAAGTACTACACATCAGAGTGCATCTAGTGTATAATTAAACCTATATAATCCACTAGGCGTCATTTAAGTAAGGCAATAACTATCACTTAAATTTCTCTACATTTTGATGCAGATTCCCATATAGATGAACAAGCAGCCTTAAAGACACAGAAAAAGTTTATTTATCCATCAAGTATCTTTACTTTGATGCAAAGGACATGGAAAAGTTATCTCGTATAGTGGAATATTCGAATAGAAGTTAGACTTTTTATAGAGTCACAAGGAGCTTTCTCTAAGTTTCTAGTCCAAGTTTCTAATCATACCTTGATTACACTCCCTCTATAGTCAGGCGGTAAAGTCTATATTTGCTGCTCTTCCAGGAGGTTGTTTACTCCTCCTCTCATTGATCATTACCCTTACAGATTCTGGACACTTTTTTTTCTATGTATGCAAAATATTTACGCTAAGTGACAACTATTAGATGACATGAACTTAGAAGTTCCTGATACCTTTTAAATGAATTGCATCTGAAAGCTGTAAAGACAAAGGATACTTCATCTGAAGTATTTCCAAAATTGCACATATACCTAATTAAACCCTGGTGATGTAAGTTATTCACCCACAATTTGTTGAATGCACACGTATACACTCTGCTCTGGCAAGTTCAAATTTAAATGGAATATGGTAAATATATTCCAACGAATTAAATATTCTATCTAAATAATGATACTTTGCATTTAAATAAGTTCCATTACTCATTTATAGAGCTTTGTAAGTATACATTTTTGTCTTACTGAAACAAATGAACAAAATGATAAATGATGAAACACAAATGTATTTTGAAATGATTTCACAAATGTTTGAGTTTGAAACCTTCTAAAAAATCAAATCAGTGTCAGATTTTATTATGTTCTGATAATGATCTAGCCTAATCATTTAAAGCTCAAATTTTCGCCACTAAAATAGAAATACATTGTTTGATACATTGCATAATCAAATAATTAACATTAGTCAAACCTTTGATCATAATATTTATTTTATGTGTTGCAAATGACGAAGAGTATTGTTTTGTAATGTTATACTTATGCATTAGCGCTTACATTGCCTGAACAGAACAGAACAGGTGATTTAAATCTTGTCGTGTTCAATATTTAAAAACAATGTATTTATTGTTTGTCCCCCGTCAGAATACTGTATTCAATAATTTATAGATAAAAACAATACTGTTGATAATGTTGTTTAATTTCAATCATAAAATAACGTCAATCGCAATAATATCCATTTTGTCAATGAATATAAGAAATTTGTACTTTTAAATTATTAAAATTCAAGAGATGAGAACTCCGTGGAGTGCCTATTTGTTACATTTTACTCTTTTAACATATCAGTATACTTGCTCTCTTACATTAAACAGTAAACATTTTTAATTAATTATGTGGCAATAATTTTTGATCAAATGCATGAATGTATAAGTCTCTTAATTTTCCGATTATGTACATTTCTCTATTTTTCCGTTTTCTCAATGTGTCAAAGTCATTCCCGTAGAAGGGGCAGAATTATCTCTATCAAACCTATAGAAATTGCTAATTACCAGTGAAGTAGCTATGTGTCAATGTTATTCCGATGTAATGACTTTCTGAAGTGATATGTTCTCCATATTTTTTCCCGTCCATGTACTGTTTTAATCAGTCGTCCAGTATTATTGTTGGTTGTATGTAGGATTTTCTATGCATTACCTAGCAGTCATCGAGATGAAAGCTGTAGTAGACATATACAACATGAGAGGGGGGGGGGGGGCGTTAAATTCGTCCCCTGCCCTATGTTAAATACCTGATAGTACCTCACATGTTGCAAAATATTTGAATGAATAGACTGCTTATTCTGTTGATTACAGCTCCTTTTTCTTATATACATGAGTGGGGTGGAATGTGAAATTACGGTGGCTATAACCATTGCATGCCCTGCCTCGAGTTGCCCACTTATCAGGATCATGATCCAGGTTATAAAGAATTTATAATGAACGTATTTTGTTTTTGCTGTTACAACACGCCCCCCCCCCCTTCCCCATGCCTCTCTCAGATCTCTTATTTAACTACCGCAACCTTCAGTTTGGCCATCACAATTCTGAAGAAAGTACGCATAAAATCAAACACATCAAATGTAAACATATATATATATATGCTAAGCGAAGATTATAATTGATAGGTTAAAGCACAAATCTTAGCAGCTACGTAGCATCGTGGTTTGATATGTATGTGTGTGTGTGTGTGGGGGGGGGGGGGGGTGATATGGATATTTCATGCCACCCTAGATAATACGTATCCGTTTGATTTCGAGACAACCATAACCACCACCTTGTTGTTATTTCTATTATATTATCCCGCTGCTCCAGTGTTCTCATCTATTCAACTTACAAAGATATAGAAAGTACCTCATATATAAAAGAGACCTCATATATAAAAGAACGTCATGTATAAAAGAGACCTCATATATAAAAGAGACCTCATATATAAAAGAGACCTCATATATAAAAGAGACCTCATATATAAAAGAGACCTCATATATAAAAGAGACCTCATATATAAAAGAGACCACATATATAAAAGAGACCTCATATATAAAAGAGACCTCATATATAAAAGAGACCTCATATATAAAAGAGACCTCATATATAAAAGAGACCTCATATATAAAAGAGACCTCATATATAAAAGAGACCTCATATACAAAAGAGACCTCATATATAAAAGAGACCTCATATATAAAAGAGACCTCATATATAAAAGAGACCTCATATATAAAGAGACCTCATATATAAAAGAGACCTCATATATAAAAGAGACCTCATATATAAAAGAGTATTTCTAACAAGTTGAACAAATCAATAAAAAAATATGACATGTTTTGAAAGGCACTCCAGCTTCAGAGACAAATTGAAATGGAATCTAACACGCGATATATGACAGTGTTTACAGTAATAACGGCTGCACTCTGTAGAAAACAACAGATAAACACAAGTTGTTTGTTTGAAAAGGTTAAGGAAGCTACTTCTACCTGACACTTTATTTACAATTATCTTATAAAAAAAATTACTTGTCCTGCGACTGTATTGTATAAGTGGGGCCATAGCTTCGGTAACCTCACAGATCTTGATTGGCAGAATATTTTTGAAATGTCCCGAATTGATGCGAACGAAACAAAATTACAGTACCTGTAGTTTATTATACATGGAATTGTAGCTGCTAATATGCTTCTCCATCTTATGGGTAAGGAAGATAGTGATGAGTGTTCTTTTTGTCACACAGAAAGCGAAAGCATCGAACATCTATTTTGGGAATGTAGTATGGTTTCTGGTTTTATTTTAAATGTAGAAAAGTCGGTTCTACAAAAACAATTTTTTCTTTTCCAAACAAGATATAGTTTTTGGTTTTAACCAAGGGAAAAAGACCCATTTAATTGTCTAATTTCACAAATGAAAAACTATATTTTCCAAAATAAATGCAAGAAGGTACAACTCTCAATTCAAAAATTTCTGTACAAGTTTAAGTTTGCGATTAATGTAGAAAGGTTTAACGCAAAGAGAAAATCTATTAAATCAAAAAAGCAGATCAGTTATTATGATTTATGTGATGCTTTTCAGGACTATATTAATACTTAGCCGCAACGTTTGTATTTGTTTAATTTGTGTATTTAGTTTAATTGCATTTTTACGCCTACTTTGTTTTTCCATAATTCTCCTTGTTATGTATACATGTTATGCCTGCATGTTATGTGTACATTCTGTATATGTCAATGTGTATATGAATATTTCTTGAATAACAAGGAAGAAAAAAAGATAAACACAAGTTGTAATGTGCAATTATTACATAGCCTCACAGGCTACGTCTCTGGAATCGTCCTTCGGGTTTTCCGCGCCGGTTGACACAAGATTCGTACCCTTGCAGAAAAAATAGATCCGTTAACCACACAGTCGGCGGACATGCGGGCGGATTAGTACACAATCTAAAGTACAGTTCCGGTCGCCCCACCCCCACGATTCATCATAATAACCGTAAATGTTCGTGAGCGAAGGGAATAAAGCACCAATACAAGTATTATTTTTCAGCAATCAAGCCATAAATCAAGATTCTGGCTCTATGAAACTTCTCGAAATTTCACACAGGGGAAGATTGTTTGTGAATTTTATACAAAGATTACAAATAAATTACATTCGCAGTCTAGGTTTGGTAGCTTCCTGAAAAGGATTCATGCTTGGAGTGATAGAGCACAAATGGACTCCTATATAGATAAGACATGACTAGAACAACGTCACTGTCACATATTGATCACGTGGGCACACATTACGTCCTTTTGACTAGAGTCATTTGTAACCCTGTCTAGTCCCATTATATATCAAAGATTTTTATATGGTATCGTCCCGAAGAAGGTACATTATTTACTATTTTGATTATTTTTGTGTTGAATATCGGTGTATGTTTATGGCGGCATTAAAATATACAATTAAAAGTCAAATGCAATATCTAATCGATAGATTTTATTCCTAAAGTTTAAAAACATGTTTCTTTATTTTCAATCAGTCAAGGTGTTGTACCCTTGTTTTCGTAGTAAAAAATCCAATTTGAAGCGCTACGCACCACCCCAATCCAGTTATAGCAGATTTGCCACAGCTTACTGAAGCTAGCCTGATATGGCCAGGCTCGCGACCAAAGAAACTGCGGAAAGTTGCTCCGTACTTACACTGTGCATTTCGTGCGGGAGCGCAACGTTAATACAGTACGTGTTGTGAATATACGTACATGTATTAACATCAAGTGTAAAATAGCTTTATCGATCGTCGCGCGGAGTAACTTTTCGTGGAGATGTCGTTGAAAGTTCACCTAGGGTTATCAAAACCACTGTTTATTGAGACCTCAAATATTTTTGGATGTATTCCAGTGAATTTTTCTTAGCGTAAACTGCTTTTGTTTGATTCGTAGGCCTAATTCGTAAGCAAGGTAGATCCAACGCATCCTGCTAGTCCTAGACGTTATAGCTGAGTTCGTGTTTGATTAGCCTACTGAACAGTAACCAGAAAGTGAGAGAAGCATTAAAAAAAAATTAGTCCATGAGCCGGACAAAATTTTGGTATCAAGTTGGGGGACTAATTGCCACTATGATTTTCAGTAAGGCCAATGTGTCAGTAGTCAGAATTGGTATGATGGACATTCCAGATGAGTAGCTTCATGCCATCCAGACTCCATTTTCCAAAATGGCCGCCAAATAGAGCGAAAATCAGGGTTTTTCATGTGTTGATTACATGGAGCCGTAGTGGAATAACACCTGGTAATTAGGCTCAAGGGTGGAAAATGAACAATTTGCTGTAGTTTGGTAATGGTCAATTGGTTACAACTCCCTAACAGGATATTATTTGTCCCATATATTAACGCAATTATACGCCAAAGTTTGCAGAAAAATGAATATATTTGAGAACTTAGAAAACATATTCGAAACATGTTTACAGTCATTTGATGTGCCAACCTACCAGCCCTGTTATGTCTTACAATACCACTGAAGGACGACAGGACCCTAACTGGGGCTACCCTCCACACCCTACCCAATCCCCTCACTCCATGCCCCTCCCACCCTTCCTATGCGACCATCCGAAATCTGCCTTATTATCGAAGTAAGGTTCTAGGCAGCTGATGGAATCTTGAACACGAACTAATACGTTCCACAGTGCCAGAAAACGGCTGAATGGGTAAATTTAGTGCCCCCTTCTCTACCCTTAACCCCCCCCCCCCCTCGCCGTCACTATAGTAACTCCTACATGAAAACTGGCTAAATATGGATTAGGGGGACACTATCGTGTCAGGAACTTGACAGTCCGTATTACCAAACGAAGAATATCAATGAACAGGGCAGCGGGAGTGGAAGTGGTAGCATATAGGAGGGAAGTCAATAAACCCACCTCATTTTCCCACAGCTTCCTTTCACGAGTTAGGCCAGGGTCTCTACCCCTCCCCCTCCTCCCAAATAATAATAATGATGAAAAACCTGAGAAAAATGAAGAATAAATAAATAAAAAAATCCAAAAAATCCCATGCATCAGACCCGAAATACCAACCATGTCAATCACTGTCTTCGTCACTGTCATCTGGGTCCTGCTCCACGTCTGAGTCTTCTCTCTCCATGTTGGCACAGCTTTGCAGCTTACAGAGTTCTGTACATCTCAAGCCATTCAGAATACATGAACAGTCAGTTTCTCGGCAGAGACGTGTACAGCTGCATGTCATGAAATTCATCACAGCCTCCGGTGCTGGTACACTTGTCATTCACTGAATCGTCAATTCTCCGCTGTCAGCTATTTTCCATCCATGACCCTCCGACGGTTTGGGGCAACCATGAACACTCTGAAGGCTGCGCCGCCATATGGCAGTCTGGTAGTTGGCCAGGAGTGTGTGCTGCTGTAGAGTATCCTCACATGGAGGCAACGGTCCAGATTCAACATCCCCCTTCTTCGAACAGAACAGTAAGTAGCGTAACGCGTTGAAATCCTCCGATCTCGTCTTTCGTGAGTACAGTGTGCATGTGAACTCCTTTATCCGTGCAAAATGGTCCCGGGAGAGATTTCAAGATTCCCCCAGAGAGGCGAAGGTCTCCTGGGATGCTTCATCCGTTTGCAGGATCTTCAGTGCCTTGATCTTCCCTTGACCCGCGAGAGCACTCACCGAGTCACAGCCGGTCCACGCGTGGAGTCCCGGCAGTGCAGAACACACCCCATCGCCCAGTGCTGCAGCCACTTTTGTGACGTCGATAATCCTGATTCTTGATCTGGTTCCCCGTTGTACGTTCAGTCTACTTCCAATTGCCTTGTTGAGACTGAGGGCCATGATGAGCACATCTGTGTCATCTGCAATGAGAACAATTGCTGGGTGATCCCTTGCAGAGTGTTTAGCATGTAAGAAGATTCTCGTGTCAGCCTCTTCTTGGTTGGACCTGAGGGTTGTGACTTCATGAGAACCATCACAGGAGAGTTGGAAATATTTCTCTTCACATGTCACAAACATTGATTTGCCAACAAGTCTCTCCCTCTTGGATTCTGTCCTCCAGGGCTCTGCCAAAATCTTGCTCAGCATGTTCTTTGTTTGACCACACGTTAGCAATCGTCTCCAGTTCTTTATCCTGTGCCCGGGTCTGATTGACTTGAACGACACACCGTCATGGGAGCCTCGCTTGACACGCTCAGCAGATTTGATTGACGGATCCAGATACACATCGAAGACAACGTCGATGCGGTCGCTTCCCTCTCCCGCATCCAGTGCTGCCTCAAATATACGATCCGATAGCTCTTGGAATGTATGATTCTCCCCATGCAGCTTCTGGATGAGGGCCATGGCATCAATGACCGTAGCAGTCGTCTCAGTGATCATCTCTGTCGGCCCAACCAGCCTCTCCAGATGTTGCGCAAGAACAGCTTTGTTCGTTTTTTTGCTAGTTCCATCCGGGTTCGCGAGCGACCAGGGGATTGGTCCGAGGGGGTGCGAGAAGACTTCTGGCATACTCAGATTTCTGTTCTTTGCTACGAGTACCATGGTACCAAACAACCTTCTGTCGGCTTTTAGGATGAATTCTTTGTGTGTGGCCTTCAGAGTGGTTTTCTTGGCTTCACCAAACATCTCCAGATTCATCTTCTTGATCGGTTCGTAGAAGGATTTGCCCGCTTGGAGGCGCTGGCTTTGGAAGCTTTGATAGGCCTCCTCAACTTTATGTAAGGCATTCAAGACGTCTCTCGAAGCAGCAGGAGTCGCCACTGAACCAGTGGAAATACTGATGAGATCTGACGGATTTGGTGCAAACGGATTGTTCTCGAGCAGATCTACCATACCTCCGACATCTGCTTCGTCTTTCTGGATGCGAGTACCAGCTAGGTCATGGTGATGTGGACTAGACCTACTGGTCAGGAGTATCATCTCACGTAGTTGTCCCAAGCCAGCGGCACGATGCTCCGACATCAGGTAGTAGCTGAGCTACTGCACCGGACCTGACACTGAACCCTCTTGTTCCTCCCGCTGTTTGGGTGTCTTTGTTGACAGTTTCCTCCGTAGTTTGATCACCCGGTATCCTCCTCCCTTCTCCCACCCACTATTTTTTTCCCTTACATTTAAGTAGGTCATACCCGAGACATGTGCATTACAGAGTCTAATGTACATCAATAGGACAAAATACTGAAAAGTCATTAAAAGTGACAATAAATTGATGGATAGCTATCAGTTACTCCCCTTGATAAGGATAATAGAATCCACAGCAAACAAGTAAGGTAAGTTCATAACCCATACCAATTGTCTGTTTGTCGTGAAAGCACCTACAAGAACAAACACAGCTTATCAATTTATGATTCCAAATTGAAGATAATTAGTATCACTATCGCCACCAGTAGATACAGATCACTGTTTGCTTCTGATACAGTTGATTATTTCAGATATCCCCAATCCCAGCTAGTCACGTCTACCACCTTGAAATGACAAATATATTGCAAACAAGTATCTTTACTTGCCATCTGTTTTTTTTCCCTTCATCTGTTTTTTTTTTCCTTTTCTTTTGTCTTCCTTTTATTTTTTTCTTATGTTTTTGTTTTTGTTTTTTGCTGCTTCTTTAGAAGTTCATCCTTTTATCAGCTCACAATTAGAAGGCACAATTGCAAACAGGTTATAAGTACTGGGCATGAGTTACAGGAAATGCAGTACAGTGGAAGGTAATTCTCTCCAATCCAATCAAGCAGTACTTTCTACTTTTAGCACTCCTACATGCAATAATGGAATTGCTCACTTCATATGCATGAGATCAATAAACCAATCATACGTCCAGACACAAGGGCATGATGGAGGTGTGTCACATCATGACTGTTCAGTGTTGTGTGTGTTTTGCTGTACAAGCTACAATGGTTATGGCTACAAGAAAGGGAAAATTCTAGGAAGTAAGGTAGTGTTAAACCAAGTGGCTACATGGTCCTTTTACCCAGAGGTGTATCTTGCAAGATTTTGTAATACTGTTCATACAGCCACTGCTCAACAAACCTGGAAAAATAACAGTGAGAGAGATTGGGGCATCACACTTAGATTGTTTTAGGCTCTGAGGTAATTTGCTAAGAAGCAATGATATGGAAAGAACTTCTCCATATGGGCCATACAAACTGTAGTACAATAATACAAGTTTATCATGAACATTTTCTTTATTATTTCCTTCACACAGGGATAGTGACCTCAAATTGACCATTGACCACCATGCAATATGACAGTGATTACCAATTAATTCATCAATTTGACACACTACCTATTAATTCATATGGATTGGACACATTAAATCCTACCTGTCTGTTTGGATTGTGACCAGGTTCATGGCTACATCTCTCTCCCTGCAATAAGTTCGTGAATCACATTAGCACTTCTGTCTGTTGCACTATTCACATTGCGGATTTGGTGCAAACGGATTGTTCTCGAGCAGATCTACCATACCTCCGACATCTGCTTCGTCTTTCTGGATGCGAGTGCCAGCTAGGTCATGGTGATGTGGACTAGACCTACTGGTCAGGAGTATCATCTCACGTAGTTGTCCCAAGGCAGCGGCACGATGCTCCGACATCAGGTAGTAGCGAGCTACTGCACCGGGCTTGACACTGAACCCTCTTGTTCCTCCCGCTGTTTGGGTGTCTTTGTTGACAGTTTCCTCCGTAGTTTGATCAACCGGTATCCGGGCGAACGGTTTGCCAGGTTTCAACTGCACGGAAAAGTAGCCTCTCCGAAAATGGTGGTAGAGGTCAGGGCAGGTTTCCTCAAGATTCGTCATCTGGGCATAGTACACTGGAAGGTATCTGGCATTGTTGATCTTATTCAGAGCGAAGCACCATGGGATTACTCGCCTCACACATGCAAGGTGGAGATCCCAGTCACCATCCCTGTAAGCCCGAAGAAGTCCAAGCAAAATTTCCACCATGTCGACATACATCATCCAGAACTGCCCTAACTGACCGTGGTTCCGGCGCATCACATCATGATAGGTCTGGAACAAATTCAGAACATCTGAATAGGACTCGCTTGCCATTGCAGTGCTCACAGTCTGATAGCAGATGTTCTCGCGAATGCTGAGTAGGGTCTCCCTAAAAGCGGCCAACTTGTATACATCCGCAGGATGATTTCATTCCAGCCAGGTCTCGGAACCCTTGCCATGCCAAGAGCAGCAACGCTTCATAGACCAGTTTGTGGAGTCGAACGGCGCGGTTGTACTGCTTGGCTTCAAGAACTTTGGTCATGGATCCCTCAGCGATGACACCAGCTTCTACTGCTAGATCGCGGAGCCCTGTACCCCCAAACATTTCTCCGATGCACGACATGAAGTTACAGATCGTATGGAAATTGCCCATCATGAACACAATGTTCCCATACTTTTCGGGGAGTTTCCAGCCTATTTCAGTTGCTTTAGCGAACAGGGCTTGGTCGAATACCAGCGCGATGTTCTTCACATGTAGCGACGACATGATTTGTAGGGTATTGCGCAAGATTTCTTGAACGGTAGACATCTCTGTTGCGGGAGCATTGATAGTAGGTAGGTAACCTACAGCATCCTCATTCACCTCCACGTGGTCTCTTGCCATGATGTTGAAGCCTGTCCATGAACTGACAGTCTGGTCAGAGGTGTCTTGCAAGCGTGTTAACACCCACGTGAGATTCTTCCGATGTGCAGTGAGGGCGGCAGCATTCAATACTCCAGGCATATCAGCTGGTGTTACTGCAGAAGCCCCATCTCTCTTTCCAACCGTGTAAATAGGTAGTAGGTTGCCAGGCGGTTTGATCGATCGTTTCTTATCTGTTCTTGCAACACCAGACGGTGGTTTGGGTCTTGCACAGGACAGCGACCTTGGTTGGACAACGATTCCGTTTACTCTGTGGGTTGTACCTGCTCCACTCAGTGATTCCTCTTGTCTGTCGATGTTGTCGAATACCAAGACTGTTGGGACGGATTGGTGTACATTCGCAGGAAGAGGAACGTCATCAATTCCAACAGTTCCCATTTTGTCAATGCAGAGAGCAGTATCGACTTCCTCCAGGACTGAGTAGGAGCATCCATGTCCAAGTCGGTTCAGGATTTTGATCACCTCGACATTGCCTGTGAGTGTTTTGACGACCCAAGGCAGTAACAGGAGTTTAGATGTCTTCACAGCACCACAGCTCACTTCAGTAAGGATGTCCATCGCTATCGACCACGCCAGTCTGTCGTTCCTAGTTGAGCTTTCTGTGTTCCCACAAAGCAATACTTTCAGAAACGTTTGGAGGGACAGTGGGGCATTTACGTAATCTGGTTTGAGATCTGCCGGATGAGGGGGGCCTTTGTTGTGGTCAGGCCTACCCTTGACGTCTTCTCGGATCTGAAGAGCAACTCTGGTGACGTCTTCAGCAGTGCTTCTTTGCTCGAATGTTTTCAGCTTTGATTCCATCTGTATGCATCTGATGGCCAATGCCTCCCGGGTTAGGTTATCTGGCATCAGGTATACACGATGATTCTCCGTGAAGAATGTGATGGACTCTCCAAACTCGGCTATCAAGTTGCGTTTCAAATTTTTCTTTGTGGAGGGATGGACATCGTTCACTCCTGCAGATTCCATCAAATGTGCAACCATGGATGTGATGTCGATGAGTGGGATTATCCTTGGACTCATGAAAACATCTTCGCGGATGTACTCAAAGACGTCGTGCAATGCTTGCTTCTCGAGGGCCTGATATTGGTCATCTTCCCCTCCCCCTGCTGTTGGCATTTGCTCCACTTTTGGCGGCCTTGTATAATCCCGATAACAAGTTCGGTGGAAATGGGCTTCAGCAGCAACCAAATCACGTGTAGCTACAGCTAGAATCCGTTCATCGCTGTGTGTGGTAGCAATTTCTCGTATCTTTTGGTCCGCTCTCAGCTCCACGGCGGGTTTGAGACACTCTCGGCTGCGTGTTCCTTTGATGTACTTCGAAACTCGTAGACAGAAAAGGCATTTCTTCTCATACACCCTTTCCGTGGTGGAGGGTCCTACTGCTGATGATCTTCTGGACGATCTCTCTGGTATAACTGATGAAGGAGAGCTGTCCTGTTTCTGTACCTTTGCCAACGATTTCTTATGAGTGAACTTCTGTCTGCATTTGCGGTGGTAATACAAGTCAACCTCTGGGAGTACAACTCGGTCGTCTCCAGCCATCTCCAGTATTGGGTCATAATTTCTCACAGTGGCTGCGTCATATAACGTCTGCCACGATTTGCTGTCATTTAGCTTAACTCGGACAGAGGGGAGATCTTCTGACAGATGATGCATGTTTGTGACCCGTCATCTACCCTTCGTCTTTTAACGTTCATGTCTTGGGACATATTGGTGATGCACAACGTTCAAGGGCGTCCTTTCACCTGAAAAGAAAGGTAAAGCAACCCTAAGCACTGGTGTCGCCAGACGTCTTGGTCTGGGGGCACTGAGAGTACAACAATTTTTGGGGTGCACTTTAGATTCACGACTTTGAATATGGGTTAAAAATCATTCTTTCATTTCATTTGGGTGAAAGGGAGACACCGGGGAAGGTGGATAAAATACCCCCCCCCCCCCTCCCTCCTTGACGACGCCACTGATATTAGGATTGTAAAACATTCTCAGGGAAGTTCAGTAATGGCATATATTAGAAGTTGTGTCGAAAAATGCTGTAACCCATGATAGTCCTAATTTGGTCTAGCCCCTATCAGTTAGATCCATTATCATAGGCATACGGGACCCTCCCAATTTAGGAGGGCAGGAGAAATTTGACCGAACATTGTAAGGTCACCCAAAAAGACAAAGGTGGAAAATAACAGAAGCGCGCGAAGTGAGCGAAACTGTTTTGCTTTTTTCAGGGAAATTTGGACCAATTCGGGCAACTTTCATGCTGTCGGACACAAAATTCGGGCAAAACCTGTATTTTTCCTATTCAATATGGACTTTTTTGCCACAATTTTCGACTATTGTTTGCCCGAATTTTGAGTCTCGGATTTTTTTTGGGGGGTACAATTCGCCCGTCTCGGCGCCTTTGTCCATAATATACCGTACTGTGTGAAGAACATAAATGTGTTCTATAACTTACATCGCACATGCAGTCACTGCACCTTTATTGATGGAGGGAGCCACCCACTCACCCCACACATTTCTGTCTATCCCTGCCTGATTCTAGAATATCCTACTGTGCTGGACACTAATCCAAAGGAATTATTTCCCCCTCCCCCGCCCATACTGACCAGTGTTCACCACTTACTCCATCTCGATCTTATCCTATTGTTTGCTTCCATCTCCACCCGCCTCCACGGCACCATCAAATTTGATGAACCAACACACATTGTCTAGTCGCTATTGACTTCAAAAAATGGTACGGGGTTTCGATATTTGGAGTCCAAGACCGTGTATACCCCCCTCTCCCTCCCCTAACTGGATGATTCGATATATTTTACTGCAGCCTGATCCTATAGCTGACGGGCAAAGTTGTACCGTGACAACCTACACACGCACATATAGGCTAAGCTAGTAAGCCCAACTATTATGGATGAGATCATCTTGCGGAACTGCCGCTGCTGCTTCGCGAAACCAGTACATGTGTGGAGTGCCTGGTAACATCAATGACTGGCATGTGTCGTATACAATCGAACTCTTCCCCCCCCCCCCAACTCTGGCCTCCAGAACCGTTATCTACTAGGCCTATATTCCCCTGTGATGAGCCCCTACCGCCAGTCGACAATCTCCGTCGGGCTTCACGGCCGCATATCGAGTAAAATGCCTGAACAGTAGACTAGCCGCCAGTTCGCAAAACCAGTACATATGTTTTGTGCCCATACAGTAGGGCTAGCTTTCACCTTTCATCTGAGCAAGACGCTCAGCTGATTATATAGATGATAATAGCATCTCAAGCTTTACCTCATTCAATCAGTCACTCCCTTTGTTCTGTCGCATTCACATCAGGCCAGCAATTGTTCCTCTGAAAATTGTCGCTTATCAACCTGTGACATGCGGTCTTATGTGGTCCGCGGCGAGGGAGCAGAGTGTTAGTATGGAAGAGAATGTATCACAAGAGACAGGGACACAAGGTCCTCTATTTTTTAGGTAGAGCCAAGTCAATTTCAAGAAAATATGGAGAATCGTCTGCCATCTTGAAGATATGCAAATTAGGCATTCCAACCTTCCTGTGGCTTCTCTGAGAACATATTCATATTATTTTCACACTTACCAAATGCATTGGAGTGTAAGACTATGTTACACAATGATCAGTGGAGAATGAACTATAACCATCACACGAGAATGGGCAAAACACGAGTAAAAAGTTGAATATGACGGCCATTTTTAAAGATGGCGTCCGGGACTAAAAGCTACCGATCTGGAATGTCCATCATGCATTTTTGAATACTAGAAATATCAGTGTAACTAAAAATCATACTGGGAATTAGTCCCCCAACTTGATACCAAACACCAAAATTTCGGGGTCTGGCTCATGGACTAAATACCTCATTTTCTATTTCTCCCAAACCTGAACATGTGTGCTGGTATATCTGCTGTATCTTTTATATGCTACTTCATTCTTGCAAATGCAATGCATGAGTAGACGGCCTATGCAAAGTAGGCTTAGGCTTGAACTTTCAAAGAAAATAACACAAGACAACTTCACTAGCTCTACAAGGGAAATTGAAATCTGTGGTAGAGCAGTAAGACATTTAAGCACAGATTAGGGCCAAAAAAGAGACAAAATTACACATAACAAGAAAAGTGAAAGTATAAGTTGACGAACCATCAACAGCAAAAATCAAAGCAAACGTAAAATATAAAAGTAAAGTACCCAATCATCTTAAAGAAAGGGACTTGTGAAATGGTTCTGCCCATGAAAGAGTAAGGCACCGAAGCGATTAGTATAGCTAAATACCGTCAGTAGGCTCAGAATTTTACGCTCTGAAATTTTCATGAATTTTCAATCGTCATTCAAACTGGGAAAATAAAAAAAAGTCTCATATACCATATATATAAGTGCAGAGTGAGATCATGTCTGCGTATGGTTAGGGAGAAGGAGGTCAACCATCCGGCCACCACTTCCCTTTTCAGACTTTTTCTGTAAGACGCCTAAACATACAGCGACCTTGAAAATCATATGACAAGAATGATGTTACCTGGTCAACTGCTAGGCCTAACCTAGTACACGAAAAAATTCTAGGGCCCAAGTCAGTAGGCAAAAGTGGGTTATGTCATAAAGTTTTATTGCACTCTTCCCTGTCTTGCTGGAATGGATCTTTTTTCCCCTTACGCAGTTACATACCGGTAGTGTGCTTGAAAAAGTTATGTAAGAATAGTTTCTGTTACCCACAGACGCTAGTTAAAAAACTCAAGTTTGGTTATAAAGGTCTAAATTTATATGAGAATCACTTAGTAATAGCATTTTTATGCACGTTCTCTTGTTTTTTTGTTAATTAGAGTCTTGGGCTTGAACATCTGATTGTAAAGTTTGACTGTTCATGTGACTTTTAATTTGATTGGTTTGCGGTTATAATCATGGCGAAAGGTCGTTAATAGTCATAAGTAGGTCAAGTGCTTATTGATACCGCACAAACAAGCTTGACCTTAAGTCATATAAAAATCATAACAATGAAGCATATGGCAATATCCTGAGCGGTTTAGGCACTTTCAAAATCACCACAAAATCATAACCGGGCAATTTTTTTTTCTCACAAAACATTGGACGTGGGGTAACAAAAATGATTTCGTTCACATAATTTATCACTTGAATGCTTTTGGAAGTGATCAATGTCCTCTACGATGTTTGACATCTCTACCTGAAGTGGATAGGCTGATTATAGCTGGTTCCTGGACTATACTAAGAATTATCGGCAAGTATCATTACAGCGATTTACCCAACTTCAGTTTTTATTTCAAGTCTGTCTCTGGTCGATCGTGGCTACGTCGAATTTGCCATGCAAATTCAAATTTCTAGTTTATCTCTGTGCAGCAGTGATCCAGAATACCCTGTAACAGAAGTTATGCAGAGTGTGCCCTTTCTTTTACGAACTTTCCCAGCGATGAAGATATATTGGAATTCTTGTACATGAATGACCTATATAGTGTGCAGACCTATGTACCTTCTAGTTTGAAAAGGTCATAATCTTTAGTCTTCTAAAAATAAATCCTTGCAATTGTGTGAAATTACGCAAAATAATTCAACTCATCATGCTTTGGCTATTACATGAAATTCGTTGCAAGAAAAGACTCGTTGTTTTAATTGTAGAATTTCCTGTCAGAGAGATAAGGTCATGATTCATCACATTATTATGAGTGCGTTACGTTTTGTTATATTAAAAATCCGTTTCGTCTAATAATGGGAAGTTGCCATTCGCCAACTGAGTTCCGACCACATTACGTGATAATGTTTCTTAGCTATAACATAACACTAATGGACATTGGCAAAATAAACGAGTTGAGACATATTTTAGATAATTACTGTGTCTCACCCCCATGACTACCCCTTCTCCCAGCCTGTAGTGCATGAAGCTGGACTATGAGTTGTACAGAAAACCACATGGTCATATATAGGCCTATTTGCTCTTCTTCGGTGTTTCAGGGAAGAGAAAGTTAAGGGAAAAGATAACCCTACAAAATATACGCATTCATCTTCCGGGTATTCAATGGAACATTAATGTTAGCCCTACAATAAAGACACTCCAAGACAGCCTAGCCGTCAATCAACGTACTTGAAATCAAATAGAGCAATAGATATGGATATGAATATTCATGTTGAAAAATGGGCTTAAACATTTTTTTGTGTAGTGACTATAACATATTCAGCGGAATTTGACTTTTAGTGGCAAAATATGACAAATTGTCAACTCATATTTCAGCTTTATAATTAATTTTTCCTGCTTACTCCCCTATTTTGTAAAGCGCATCTGCCCTCTCTATCTTAAAATACAAATGGATAAACCAGCATGCAAACCTCAATAACGTGGTGGATATCTCTCTCAGTCGCTTCTGCAATTTTATTATGTCACTATCAGATCATGTATAGGGGAGGCGTGAGTCACAGCTTCAATAAAATAAAATACATCATGTGCACAAGCCCACACCATGTCTTATGTAGATTTATCCAGTTCTCTTTCATATTACTTTTCATTCAAATTACATACTGATGCTTCTGTTTCTTTTTTACACGCAACACTGAGATACCGTCCACGAAGTGCGACCCAGGTCCGGTGTTTTGGCTATGTGTAAAATAAGTAATTGAAAAGGACAAAAATGTTGGACATTTCTCTTCATAATCTCAATTGGTCCAAACTACACAATTTATTCACTTAAGCTGAATATCTGTTTGCCAATAGTTCCTACCAACTTATTTTGAATGTCATGTGACCATTTACAAGCTCAACTTAACGGTCTCTTCTTAAAAGTTGCACTCGCTTCATAAATATTGCTCGTATATATGTAAGTATATATACTTTCTAATTTTCTATTTATTAATTTCTTATTTCCATTTATTTATTTTTATTCTTTTATTTATTATATTTATTTAATTTATAATACAGTAATGTATTATCTGTTTTTTCCCTTTACTTTAGTTAGCCTTACTATACTTTTCTCTCTAATTTAAGTTTTCTGTCTGTCTGTGTTTGTCAGTCTTGTTTCTCTTTTCTTAGGTTAGTGGCCTGTTAAACTTTTTGTTTGTTCTAATATTCTCTTGTGTATTAAGCATCAAATGAATAATTAATTGAAAAGACCCCTCCTGTTGCTACTATTAAGCAGCCATGAACATTATAATTAGTTCTCAAGGTCATAGTGTGATCAAATTGTAACGACAAACAGAGTTTATGACTTTGCTTTGCTTGGCATTACTGTGACTCAAGTTGAATTGTTTGGCATACTGTGACTCAAGTTGAATTGTTTTGGCATTAATGTGACTTTGAATTGTTTGGCATTACTGTAATTTTGAATTGTTTGGCATTACTGTAACTTTGAATTGTTTGGCATTACGTTGAATCAAGTTGAATTGTTTTGTCCTTAATGTGATTTTGCATTGTTTGGCATTACTGTAACTTTGAATTGTTTGGCATTACTGTAACTTTGAATTGCTTGCCTTACTGTAACTTTGAACTGTTTGGCATTACGTTGACTCAAGTTGAATTATTTTGGTCTTATTGTGACTTTGCATTGTTTGGCATTACTGTAACTTTGAATTGTTTGGCATTACTGTAACTTTGAATTTTTCGGTATTACGTTGACTCAAGTTGACTCAAGTTTGGCTTTAATATGACTTTGCATTGTTTGGCATTATTGTGGTTTTAATAGGGGAAAATTCATTCTCTGCAAATTTCAGAGTAAGTTAGTCGATATGGACAGACGTCTTTTACTATAGAAAGAGGTTGATTTGTAACCAAATTAGGAAGACAAAATAATTTCCGGTGACGTAAGTCACACGTAATGTACTGTACCCGCTTTGCATAATCTTTGGAAAAAGGTTCTGTACAGGGAAGTATAATTATGCAGCATTATTATTAGAAGTATTTAGTAATACTACTAGTTTAATCTACATTGTACATAGTTCAGTGTGATTCTTTGATAATTTGTGGTTAGATTATAAACACGGATGTCTTTTCCTTAATACGGTAATTCCAAGGTGTCACATAACTCTAATTCTCTTTGACTTTGTCCTTTAAATATTATATAACTAAATGACGAAGAAGAAGAACACAACATTCTCCTTAACTTTCAAGGATCGTGGTGTGTACTGATCAGCCTTGAATCGATTTCTTTGAATTTGCTTCTTCAGAACTCTTATTGTGTGAAAATTAATATTGCTATCAAATGAAATTGAATTAATTCCGAGCAACAGCTTCAGAAACATTTTTTAAGAGGATTTTTTTTAAAGATGCATGGTCACGTCTATGAACTAAATACGATTACGAAAAATTGATTCAAAGACGATAAAGCCACTAATGAAACCAACTGATCTGTTTTCAAGTAAACAAAAAAGTAGTATATTGCTTCATACCTGCAGCATGTTCATTACAATCTATTCATGATTATCTATCAATCGGTAGCTGCTGATGATAGTTTAAAAGTTGACGATGAATAATTTAGTGAACTTTGTTAGCCTACACGTATGCTACACATTAAGGGTTTGACGTGGTTCGTAATAACGCAGATGAAAGAAAGAAGATGTAAAACCTCAAATAGAAGATGTAAAACGTCAAAAACGAAGATGTAAACCGACAAAAGAGACATACAAAACGTCAAAAGAGACGTGTAAAACGTCAAAAAGAACAAACGGCCCGTACTACAACTGAGAATACTGTTAATGAAGGAAATTGACATTCAACGTTTACTTTTTTGTGCCAGACTTAATTCATAACATCACCATGGGTTTTTTTTTATATTTTTAAAAAAATTGACATGGGGGGTGGTGTGAAATTGTACTTAATCAACAGCACCCTTCGCCATTCAATGATGTATCCCTACATTGGCGAGAAAACCCTTAAATTGCATTGTTGGAAGTGTCCATCATCACCGTGATGGATTTTTCCATGTGATGGATACCCTACATTGGGAAACTCTCATCCCCAAACTCTCACTGTCATCTCATCTATCCTCTTGGTAGTTTTTAGGCAAACTTGACACCACGGGATAACATTTGACCCCTACCTCAGTAACCCCTAGTACCCTCGATATCGCAGAAATCGTAAAGTGGTAAATTCTGCCGGCATATGATTTCAGTATTCTATTCTAATGACAAAAAAACCAAAATATTATTGTTTGACAGTTTTTATTCAATTTAATCATGTTAGCTAAAACATCTGGTTATTAATGACGCCATGAGGCCATCAGTTTGTAGTTTTTTCTGTAAATACAGTGTTCAAACCACTAAAGGCTGCAATTCATGATACCGACCAAGGAGTAGCATGTTTTTGATGCACCAGTCAGACCTGTATCGTTGCATATCAATTACGTAGGCGCTTTAAATAAGAACAGCTAATTTTCGAATATGGTTCTGTCCTTTTTTTGTAATTCCCGTTGCTTTTCAAAACCTTTACTGTAATTTCGATCATTAAATAGTGTATTCCGTTCATGAAAAACCTAGGGTGTACAATTAAATGTAAAGGAAAACGTAAGATCAAACACCTCACATTTCTTTTTTCTTGTAAATTAGCATCTGTTTGTTTAGATACATGTAGGCAGAACCGCGATATGTGTTCTACTAACTTGTCAATGTTTAACAGCTTTCCTCCAATGCATTCTTACACAAGCAAGTCATATCGAAATTTGTGCAATCATCGTCTTCAGTTGCTTAAAAACAAATATAGAACTCCGTTAGTGAATCACGGTTGTGATAGGATGCCCAAGTGTGACAATGTGTGAGGGCGTCCAAGTCAAACGTAGTAATGTTAGCAGCATAGATGAAAAACCTCACGTGCGTGGAAGTTAAACGAGGGAAAATCCGGATGAACCTCTCGGGGGTGTATACAATAAAGTTTGAAAGGTTTCCAGTGAGTCAAAATAAGATGAGGTAATATTTGAAAAATAACATTTGAGAGTTCAAACTGACAGCAAAATTCCCTTGTCTGACAAATTTGTCCATGATTCTATAAAAACCAGAGATATTGCTGTGAAATTTCATTCACGATCTACACTACCTTTGAGATTAATATACAACTAGAGCGAACCTTTGTCACATCCAACTCCCTCCGCAAGAAGTTAAATCTCCAACAATTCTTACTGAAACTTCTGATTCGATCATGGCAAAACTGATGATGCTGATAGGTGAGTTTCATCCATTAATGTTTCTCATTTTTTTTTCTCATCAATTTAATGAAACATTGTGTAATGATTCGAGTCATTGACGTACGAATAATTCGAGAGAAAGAGAAGAAAATAAAAGCCTGAACCATGACGACAATCTCATGTAGTCTGAGTGCCTCAATGAGTTTTTTTATTGGCTCTCTGAAGTTGACCAATCATTTTGAACTATACTCTGCTGTATGGTGATTCATTCCACAGATGTGATATATATGGTACTACTCACAGAAGCCAATTACTAGCGATGGGGTGCTGCTTCGTTTATTGTTTGTTCCCTCAATAGCACAGCTTCATCCTAAAGTCATGTAGAAAGTGTAAGGGTTGTGAATGCAGTGACATAATGGACAAGTATTTAATGTTTTAAACTAACTATGAAAAACTTGAGGTTATAATAAACTTTTTAAATCAATAGTTAATTTCCCGTTTTTTTCATGGTTTTATGTGTTTATCCATTCACTTTTACTTGTAATTTAAATACTTTTTCAGCCTTTATCAGTACTTGTAAATGGTAATACAGTCAAATGAGATTGAGAGCATGCATATCCTCTTCAGTCGTTACGTATTAGGGGTTCACAACAATTAAGGCACCTTTTTGGGGGGGGGGGTGGGGGAAGGGAGGGGTGTTAAGATGGGTATACCACCAATTCCTGCAATTAGTCTGTTTTAAGCAAATCACATCTTAGCGATTACTTACTTAACCCATCTCAAAACCAGTTGGGTCTTTACTGTACAAAGAAGGCTTAAACTTAACTACATATTTTGCCATTAAAGATGTTCATGCATGCTTGTATTAGTGCAATTTTTAATTTTTATTGACCAGCTAAGCCCACATAAATTTATATACATATATATATATATATTTATACATATATATATATATACTTATACATATATATATATATACATATATATATGATTTTTACAGTCAATAAACTTTCATATTTCCTCTTACAGTATGTATTCAATATGTACAATGATGTTACTCTTTCATGGTTGACCAGGGCAATGCACAGGGAAAAGCAATGCATATCAAAAGAACTGTTTAAGATTTCACAGTTACCTGCAAAAAAAAAAAAAAGCCCTCGATCACCTTACCTTCGATGTTATAAACTCCATGATATAATGGTGTTATAATGATATTACATAATGTTTGTTGATCGTTATTTTATAGCTAGTAAACTTTCATATTCCTTCTTACTATACAGTATGTGCAATGATGTTACTCTGCACGAGTCAAGCCGCCCCACTTCAACGGCATAAGAGGAGCCGCGGGAGTTGGGATAGTGCACTTGACGATGCACTTCGTTCACTGTTTTGTCAAGTCAGTCATACATTTAACGGGGTGAGTCAAGAAATGCACTGTCAGGAGGCTGGGTGAAGTTTGAGTGGTGACGTTGGTGATGGTGTAGGGGCGTGGTTTGACGTGAGAGGTGGATGTGGTAATTTCGGGGTATCAAGTATTAAGATTAGAATCTGATATGGAAGGTCAATTATTTTAAACAGGTTGAGATACATCTCGATCTAATGTATGCTATATTATTGGTGATGCTTAATTTCGACAGTCAACATTGGACACTACTTCAGAGATATAAGTATATACTTTATGTAGGCCTACCACAGTTGGTTGGTCTTAAGTAACTATTTTTGGGATTCACATTAATTGCATTTTTCAGAATCAATTAATCACTTCTTGTCAGCTGCAATGGTCATGCCTTTTCCGATGTGCTGTTCTTTCAGACAATTCCAAGCAAGGAGCCATATGTTAACATGTCCAGTTGCACGAACAAACAAGAGGTTAGTAGCCTTCTTCGTGTGAACTTCCGCAATAGCACAACAGGGTTGAAACAAAGGGTGAAGCATTGGAGAGAGAACTTAAATAACACCGAGGGATAGGCTTTACAATGTGATGCCATTCCCTTGTTTTGACTTTACGTTAAATAGTTTAAGCTGTGTAAATGTACCTAGCCTATATGGTGATCAACACTTGTTTGAGTACTTCGCCCTTGACCAATACTTCAGATGGCGAAATAACAATTAAGCGAGATAACAATTTTAGGGCTATAACGAGCTATTACAGGAGGTAAAAGATTGCTTTGAACAATTTAAAACAGAACAATTTTCTCAGAGAGTCGTGTCATAAATGTAAGCAACCAAAAGTTACATTTTTTGTGAAAGTAGGTGAAATATTTACTCCACAACTACCTAAGGATATTGAACGTTGTTGCTGTTCATAGGCAAGAGGTTTTTTATAAATTGTGGAATAATTTTCGAGAGAGGAAAACAAATTCCAAATCCCAGTACATTGCTATGTATCGAATTCTATTTGCTGTCGATTTTTAACTATATCAATGAATAAGATTCAGCCTATCGACATGATGTAAGTTTAAACTAAAATGGCACTTCTTAGTTTGTTTAATGAAAAACTATAATAGCCATGCTGCAATAGCCATGCGCTTCGAGATGACAAACGAATAAATACTAATAATGGAACCAGTTGAGTTTAAGTTGTTCAGTGTAAGATAGTCAAATGTATTGTATTACATGGGTGCATAATTTCATTTCAATAGACATTACCTGAGTAAAACTTTGTAATAATTACCATTTCATGTTTTCCACCTCTTCATTACAGATGTCAATACCGCCCATAAATTTGCCAATCCAGAACACAGTTAATAAAGCGATAACCTATCTGTACCATAACTTGGAGAATCCCTTACAAAACACAAAAGATGCATTACAGACTTTGTACGGGAAACTAGTACACATGGACAGAAGTGAGATAAGGAAAGACACTTTTGTAAGTTTGTAATGACTTTGAAATAATAATAATAATATGCGTGTTTCTTTAGGGATCCATCTTTTGTTTAGACGTTCAGACATGTAACAAGTATCTTCCTTACCATTGTTATTGGTTTTAATATCCAGAAATTAACATCCATTTTCTTTCTACAGAATTTAACCGACTACGTTAACTGCACTGATGATGGCGGTATCGAGCACTCTTGCATCGGCTTCTCCTTTGTTCATATCGTGAATTACTTTAAGGACAAATTTGAAGAACAGGAGCATGATATCAACGATTACTGTGACCAGGTAGAGCAGTGTGGATAACGTTAACATCTTCTATGGATATGGCTGAAGTTAATATATTCAATATTCACAAAACACTATAAAGTCATCTTTTAACCAACACCTGGAGACAGTAAGTGATTCAATCTACCTTCATTGAGAGAAATCGCCTAACTTTCAATCAAAGGATGGTATAGCTATGGCATCAGTGTCCCCAGAAATCTATTATCCTAACATTTGTTGGCATGATAACATTAGAGTATGAATTATGATCAACGTTTCACTAAATTTCCAGCACAGTGTATTCTCAAGCTACATTACACTCAAAGAGCATATTTATGCAATTTTAAAAGATGGATTACACAGTCGCAATAATTTATAGTGGTGCTTTAACTGCAGTACAATACTGCTTTGGCTATCATTAGATGTCATCTACAGCTCACAAATTTACCTACTTACAGAATCAATTTGTGAATCTTTTCAGTCAGGTTCAACGGCATTAACAAAGAGATACGTGGAAGGTCATTATTCAATAACAGGCACTATTTCAATGTCATCAATATCTGCGCCCATTAGCTACCTCAAACACCGGCTAAAGAACAAAATTCATACGCTAGTATTCAGAAACAATGTTATACTGCTGAAAACGTTTGAAGTTAATTCAGCTATTAATAATTCCCTCGAAAAGAAAACGACTTCCACAACCAAAGAATATAATTCTCGTTACCATAGCGATATCAATTTTTCATGAATTACCGCAATTATCTTTACTACATTTTTTAACGTATTCTAATGTCTTTCATACATTGTTTTACTTTGCAAAGACTCGGTTTACTTTTCTAATCGTTTTTGTTTTATTACGTTTATTTTCTTGTGTTTCTTCGCCTGATCAGAATCACCATTATTGCTAATAGATTAAGTTTGTAAACTCAGTCTTTACTATCACATGTACACGTATACCTTATGTAGTGTAAATAGACGAAAAGAAGAAAATTAAAAATACCCTCTAAAAATAATGGTTATTCGAAATATACTAACTTCGGTTATATAATTTAAATTATTTAATGTAGAGTTTTCTAACTACTTCTGTTTCTCTAAAAAAAAATATTACATGATTGATGTATTTTAAAATGATTTGACAAATGTTTGAGTTTGAAACCTTGAAATTATCAAATCAGTATAAGACGATATTTTAGCGCCACTTTCGAAGTCGATCCCTATATGGGGATAGACGGGGCAAGGGGAGAAATAAAGGGGTGGATGGAGTGGCCGTAAAGACAACACAGGCTAGGCAGTAGGCAAAGATGATATGTACGTTTCTCTGTATTATAATTGTTGTACTCTCACGTGGTGATTATCAGTGCACAGCCCAATTGGATTCAGTATAATGAAATCATTCATATAACACATGAAATAATATAATGCAACCGTCGCAGGCAGACGGTCCCTCTTTCTTCCGCAAGTGCTGATTTCTACGTCTTGTCCTATCAATACACTGTACTGTCAACACTAAACAAATGTCTTGCGGCAAGTCCTTTGTAGCCCCCCCCCCCCCCCTATAGTGCTACAAGGCTCACTTGACACAGATCTTCGGCAATACTAAGGCCAAAAAAAAAAAGAGACAAAAAAAAAAAACGACTTCCACAACCAAAGAATATGATTCTCATTACTATAGTGATATCAATTTTCATGAATTAAGTAGGCCTACCCAGCACTAACATATTATATTCTAATTATGATCTAGCCTAATCTTTTAAGTCTCTACTCCTCATCGGTTACATATAGGAATACTTTCTTCGGTGATACATTGCATAATCAAATCATTAACAGTAGTTGAGAGTTGAATCACAATATTTCATGTGTTGCAAATTACATACACTTATCTGAGATTACTGTATGTAGTGTTATCTTTATATTTTATATATTTTACATAACGTGAACAAATGGGGGTGGTATTATTTTGCCATTATCAATTGTTTTTACACGCCGAATACTGTATTCGTTTACTAAGCAATGAAAACAATGTTTTCCGCCTAATTTAAATGAGAAAATAATATCAATCACTTTAATATTTTATCAATAAATAAAGACTCTGGTATTCTTCTCAAATTATTCAAATGCATTTCTCACATTTCTTTCAGTCTTTCAATTGCTAGTGTTATCACTTCAGGTGATATACTCATGTATAAGATATTAAAATACCAATTCATATTTTCATTAAAAAATACACGTAATTTAAATGTTTGGATCATTATCAATAAAGTCAATTTTAGCAAACTACATTTATAGCTCTGATAATGTTTCTATTTCAACTTTCAGAAGAAACATATGTATTCTTTTTTCTCCCTCTAGCCATTTTAATATATTAATATCCTTACCATTAAATTAAACAGTAAATATCATGTTCTTGGTAGAATCCATTTGCAATAAAGTTGCACCAAATCTACATGAATGTATATGTCTTTCAATTTCCATATTATGTATTTGCTACATTTTCTCATTTTTTCCCTTTTCTCAATATGTCAAATTCATTCCCTTAAAAGGGACCGTATTTCCTCCTCTAAACCAACTCGGGGAAATCGTTAACCCTAACCCCAGCCGTAAACCTTACCCTGTAATGTTGTGAGTCTATGTTATCCCGAAATACTGATTTAAAAGAGTAAATTACCAAGTGATATGGTTTCTGTCTTTTTCCGCGTTCATGTACTGTTTTAATCAATCGAGCAGTCCTAACGTTGGCCATGAGGGCTTATGATAATCTGCGAAACGAAATAAAACGAAACGAAATAGCCTTACACTGAAAACACGATCTGTTTGATGTAGCAATAGGACAAAATTCCAAAACCAAATCCGTCATTTCAGTGACAGTTTTGTCGATTTTGTAAGGTTTACATATCTGTCTACTTCACATGAATGAATGAATGAATGAATGAAAGGTTTATGCACAGCCTCTACCTTGACTACAAGACATGCACGGTCGTGCTGAAAACAAAATAACCAATGTTAAATAGTAGAAAACAATTTAAAATAATAGAAAACAAAATGGAAAGAACAATAAATGTATACAAAAGGCACTTACTTAACATTGAGCTTCATTACAAAATTATTCGCATTAGAAAAGAGAAAATGTTTTAGGTGTTTCTTGAAACTATGTATACTGTGCATGTTCCGGAGATCAACAGGGAGAGAATTCCACAATTTAGGACCACAAATTACAAATGATCTGTCACAGAGGGTAGAAGTATTATTTGGTAAGACAATTGCATTAGAAAGAGTAGAGGTGGTGAAGAGATCGGATAAGTAGACCGGAGCTAAGCCGTGGAGGCATTTGAAAACCATTAAAATAACTTTGAAAAAGATTCTTTCGCGAACACGCAACCAGTGCAGCTGAACAAAGAGGTCAGAAACATGGTAGGTAGGCACGAAATACTTTGCACTTGCCTTCGCAAGGGAGAAAGGGGGGGGGGTAAGAATTTTCCTTTCAGTAGATATAAGAAACATTGTGATTGGTGAAAGTTTGCATACACGCAAAGTTGATTTCCAAAGTTGTCGTCGAATCAGAACTTCTCTTACATAACGAAGTTTGAATATTTATCATATGGCGATTTTTACGTCACATTTCTTTCGGACGTTGTTTAGGAGCCTCGTTTTGTTCTTGGGTGATTCTCTTGGAAAATCTTAGTCCTTCTATCACTTCTTACCTCTGTTTTTGTTCCCACATTTATGGTTTCATTACATCAACTATTGTGTAGAAAAATACGCGAAGTTAATAATTTTGTGAGCTGAATCCCTGCATTTCTAGAAGGGGTAATTCGGTGTAGTCCCACAACACTTTTCCAGAATATCAATACCCCACCACGCTATTGATATTTTTCGAAACAGCACAGAAAATCTGCAAATAATTTAAGCGATTGAATGTTGTCCTCCACTTACATTCAGTAGTTTGCTATCTTGGTTTCAGGGTAAGGCTATTTTGTTTCGTTTCGAAGAATATCATAAGCCGGCGATGTGTTCGGATTCGCTATCCATTACCAACATATAACAGTCATTGATACTATTGTATGACGCATAGTATGATTAAAGACATCGCAGGTGAGGACCTTAATTTCTGGGGACGCAACTAATCCTTGTGTTGTATTAAAGATCTGTTAGAAACGTGCATGTTAAAAAAGATTCAAAATGAAAGTAGACTATTACTTGTGACGATTGTAGCTCCATTTCTTACTAACTATAATCTAAACTAATCTATAATATAAACTTATAATCTTCCAGAAACCAGTGCATGAAACTAAAGCCTTACAATTGTGTGACATTAAATTCTATCACTTAATCATGTTGAGGCCATTGTACAACTGTGTTATGTGGTTTTGCTTAGACTTAAAAAAACAAACATGTAAGATCCCATCAGAAGTAAGCGTTAAAAGTAAAAAGGTCAGAATTTCCTGTCAGAGAGCGAAATTATTTCTTGTTACGTTATTATGAATGCGTTACTTCCTGTTTGTCTGAAACTCTGTGTTTCGTCGACAGCCATACAATGATCTAATGGAAAGTTAGCACAATTCCGACCACATTAAATAATTCAAGTCTCTGAGGTATAACTTAACACTACCTGGTCATTGACAAAATAAACGAGTAAACACATACCTTTAGATTATTATTTTGTTTCTTATGTTTCTCTTCCCCCTTCTCTCAGCCTAGAGTGCTTAAAGCCTCCCTAAATTTTCATGGTACACCTGCAATCTCTCTTTCAAGATACAGCAGGCCATCAGGCAAACCTCAAGAGGGTGGATATCTTTTTAATCACTTTCCACTGTCACTTCTATCATTTTACCAGTCATCATTGGATCATGGATAATTGGCCAGGGAGGTTCTACGGGGCAGAAGGTGGGGGGGGGGGGGATTTAACCCCAAACAATATAGTTAGTGCTTAAGAAAATGAGCAAATGGTTTATGCAAACTATTATTCACTTTTATTTTCAGGACGATGAAGTTTTTGAAACACGTTGTATCACAATAAAAAATATCTGAATGTATTTAACGAAACCCTAGAAGAGCAATATCCTGCTATGAGATAAAATAGTATATAAATTACACTGCTATTCATGTGTAGATATAAGAAGCAAAGTTTTTTCATATTTTTGAATATGGACGGAATCCAAAATCTACAGGCTTCACTTTTCAGGTAAATAATTTCACGGCGAGGATCTTGCTTGCATTGAAAGAAACCTTGACAAACAAAAGTTGAGTTTATGATAACAAACCTGCTATGTCAAATCCAAATATGGACCGATAACACGTGTATAACATTCGCTGACGGCTATATTTAACAGTTGTAAAAAAAAGAAGACCAATTCTTCTCAATGTTTTCTTTGCAAAGACTGAAATATTTGACATCCATCACAGTACCGACAGAGACAAAGTCAATTGGAAAAACTATCAATAATAGATCATTTTGACGGCCGATGACGTCAGAGATGACCTAGTTAAATTTCGTTCTTAGTGTGTTCTCAGTACTGTTAAGCTAATCCTGCTGACTGGATGCTACTACTTCTTGTTCAGTCTCTCCATCATGGTGTCTGTTAGTTTGCGTTCTAAATCACAGGAAGCTGGCAATCGTCTTACGTTGGGTACTTTCAAGCCAATGACTTCCCAAGAAACGATCGCTGGATGTAACACATTACAAATGTATTTCATGTTTCTTTGGTTTCATCGCTTACAATCTTGGAAGGGTGGTAAGCCAATGGTTTCTAAAATAGTATTCTTTCATTCTTCAGTCATCTTCAGTGAGCCATTTTGTAAAATATTTTTGATTTGTTTATCATGCTCAATGTTCAAACTACAGTACAGCCCTCGTGTAGAATTACAACATCTTTAAGCACACATAGGATCTATATTTGTTTCTTTCAAGTGTGAACGATCAATCTTCTCGTTTGACAGAAAAAGGAAATTCTCAAAGTTTGCTCTACTTTGTACCTTCCGTAATCTAAGAGTTTTTTAGACAGAAAATTTGTGGTCAACAATTTGTATAATTTGTCATTATAAAACTTAATATAGCACGATACAGTTATAGACTTACGTCATAAATTCGTTTGCTCTACTTTGTACCTTCCGTAATCTAAGAGTTCTTTAGACAGGAAATTTGTGGTCAATAATTTGTATAATTTGTCATTAAAAAACTTAATATAGCACGATACAGTTATAGACTTACGTCATAAATTCGCCAAGTATGTACAGATCATTGTGCTGATGACACCCATATGTCAGTAGTACATGCAATAATGGTAGTACCTACACTGATGGCTTTTATACTTTCAAACTCGTTTCATGCCTACATTTAACATATTGTTTCTACAAAAATGTCTATAATGCTACGAGAACGAAGGATGAGAATATCATTAAGCTCACAAAACGTAACGGTAAAATAAGATCTCCATAACTTTAAGGTAAAATTTTACACACAGTTAATGTAAAATTTACCATACATACATAATTTTGGTAAATTTTACAATAACTGTGTGTAAAATTTTACCTAAAAGTTATGGAGTTCTTATTTTACCGTTACGTTTTGTGAGTGTAGGAAATATATGTTTGACAAACATCTTACCATAGTTTCATTCAAAAAAATTGTTTCCTTCCCAAGTGATACACTTTTGAAATTCAGACTTGATTGCTGCCATTTTCGCCTCAGTTGAATGCTAACAGACTTACGTAAGTCGAATTATGATGTCACATGACTGCTGGTGGTAGCAGCGATTCAATACATTTCTTTGTTTTGCATAATTATTTTCGTCACCTCTATTCCTATAAATGCTCATATACTTGTACACATTTTGTGTTGATTACTGAATTGTGTCACGCAATGACTAAATTATTAATGGTTCGAATCGATACTATGAAAAATTATTAAATCTATTTGACAATAAATTATCAATTGAAACAAAAACAAAAGCTTTTCAAGTAGTCAGTTATGACATGATGTTCTTTGAATGCCATCGTCCTGTTTAGTTTTTTTTTTTTGAACTTTGAAAATTGCAATATCTTGAAAAGTAAATAAGTTAGGTAAATGAAATATTATAATTGTGTTTTCCACATGATAATCTCTTACTTGATAGTAAAAGTTTCCTGCCAACAGTTTAACTTTCGTGGTCCTTTACATTAATCTGTTCTTTTTTTTTGTCTTTAAACTATGGTACTTATTATTAACAAACCGCGGAGCTTGTAGCTAACACTTCTAAAGTACATGTCTGAAGTTCTCAAAATAACATTGTTGTCTCTCATCGAGCCGTATTCTCAGCTCATAAGATTTGTGTTGTACATTACCAATTATCATCATCTCTATAGTTGATACATGGAATTGGAAGTCGGTGATAATGAAAAGCAGTCTACGTTAGATTACATTAATTGGCCTTTAAAAGCAGTCAGGGAGGTAATGGATGGAATGACACACCACCATCCTCCTCCTCCATCTTCTTCACCCTCATACATATCTTCATAGCAAATGGCAACTCCATCTTCATGAATGTTACATGTTGGTGATTACGCAATTGTCATTTTAGATTCGCATATATTTACATTGTACATGATTCAGTGTTGCATACTTTCTTGTACCAGCAAAGGACAGTTGATAACAACAAAAAAGCCTTTCATACATTGATAATGGCATGATCAAAATATAAAAATGTGACCTGATATAAGATAAAATGACATAAATACATATAGGTTTGATATAACTTTATTGCAAGGAGTTGTGGCGAAATGCATTCAAGTAAGCGAATAATATTTACTGTTCAAGTGTAAGATGGTTAGTGCTGGTAACAAGGGACTTCACAGAATAAACACTATACAAAACTTAAATAAAATGTAATTTCAAACGTGTCTATCAATAGAAATAATTGTTAATATCACTAGCAATGGAAAAATTATTTGCTAAAATATAAGAAATTATATAAAGAAGTAAGAGAATACAAAAGAATTGTAATACAATATTCCACGTTTTGTAAAACAATATCATTGGTATTCATTTCTTCTTCTAACTTGTAATAACAATTAATATCTTTCCGAGGGTAAACCATTGTATGAAAGACATTAGAATAACTTAAAATGACGCAAAAATTCATGAACTCGAAATCTCTATGGTAGCTGTTATGTTCTTTGATTGTATATTTGTCATGGTATGCAGTTGCAAGAGAACGACAATGAATAGTTAAAACAACTTAAAAAAAAATCACAAACATAACATTTTATCTCGAATACTGTACCGTAGTAACTTTGTGTTATCTCAAAATATTATCTTTAGGTTTTTTATGGTAGCTGGCAAATATCAACGAGATCGTGTGAAATTGACTGTTCAGGGTAACTGAAAACAATTTTGAGTTTGTGACTTTTGTTGAACATTAAGTGAACGGAATCACAAATAAAAAATAAACAATTACAGTCTAGTTAAAACTTAAAAGAAAGAACAGATTCAAACAAATTCCATCTCACAGAGGCAACTGTAGTACAATTGCATCAGTATTTGATTACAACTACGAAAAACATTGAAATAATTGCAACTTTTGGTTATTGGTTATGGGATTATAAATTGGATGATGAGTTTTAGTGGTTGCGCAATGCTAATGGTATGTCTCATTTATTTGCCGCTGTGTATACTATGCTATGAATCTACGAAGCCATCTGCTGCACAGTTGTGAGGGTCCTGAGTTGCTCAGCCAGGCTCATTTAAGTTACACAGTTTCCCTTTCGTTACTAGAATATGTCAAGAAGTTGAAAGTTGTAGACGAATGTAAGAACCCTTCAACCCACTGACAGTCTATACGGCGTGTTCCACATTTATGTGGAAATAAACACCTTTGGAACATTCAGAGTTAGGCTATAAACATGGAACAAAAATCCAGTGTGGTATGAAAACGAATTCTATAGACAGATCAAACAAGGAAAAAGAAGTTATAATTTTGCTGGTACTCCCTGAGATATCTCTCACATGTAACCAGTCTGTTGCTAAAATACTTCTTTTATTGAAAGCAGATTTTCTGAGAGGAATATTGAATAACTCCAGGTGTCTGAGGTGGTGGTGAAAAGATGACCTTACAGTGTTGTGTGAATATTGAAAATATTAACAACAGCTATATCTATAAGATATTTTAACGTTATGCACACTGGTCTACCTCATTGTTGTTGTCACAGCAGTGGTTGATATCACGCTCATAATCCTTAAAGTAATAGATGACCTCAAAAAAGACAAACCGACGCAACACTGCTTAATACCACAATCGTCGGTGCAGTTTACGTAGTTAATACCTAGAGAAAGAAAAATAAAAATAATTAATTTCTAAATATTAAAACAAATATCAATGGTATACACTTGTTACACGTCTGAACGTTTACCTATCCCAATAGAAGAAACCTAAAATATTATCATTATTATTACTACTATTATTTTGAAATTATCATGAACTTATCGTTGCTTATAACACTAGTAACAGTAACGCTCTTTAGTACCTCATATAAGGTGTTTAATCCATTTACTGTGCTTGATGCGGCATCCGCAAAGTTCTTGAACAGATGTTGTATCGAGATATTTACTTTCTTTCGATCGAACTGACAAACGTGTAAGCGATATTGACATCTGAAGTATAGAAATAGAGAAACTAAAATGGTAATTATTACAAAGTCTTACTTACAAAATGTCTACTGGAATATTTAATTTCAAGAAATAATGTACTCATGCAATGCATTGGACTATGATCTTGTATTGAACAGCTCAAGCTTATACCCAAGTAGTTGCAGTATTAGTATTTAACTTTTGGTGAGCTTAAAGAGCGTGAAGTTACAATTATAGTTTTTAAGGTTTTGAAGTAATGTCTTAAACTAAGTAGTGCAACTTTAGTTGAAACTCATAGTTTGTTGATAGCCTATATCTTGTACATAGTCATAGTTTAAAATCGAAAGCAAACATTATTCTTTACATAGAATAACACTGGGGTTTCGTCTCTCGAAAATTATTCCTCAATTCATAAGAAACCACTTGCCTCTGAACAGTAACTACTTTAAAATCCTAAGGTATTTGTGGAGTAACATTTCACATACTTTAACAAAAATGTGACTTTTTGTTGCTCACATATATACCAAGAGTCTCTGAGATATAGTTTTATTTGAAATTGTTCGAAACAATGTTTTCTCTCCTTCAATAACTTGATCACAGTCTATCCGCAACAACGAATGAGCTTTCTTCTCTTACATTTTATGCATACCGTTTTGTGACGTCGTGGAGTTTTGAACGAAAATAGGTGATTTTTCAAGCATAATATCTCAACATTTAGAAACTATCAAAAGATTACAACCCCAAAACTATTTGCTAAAACATGAAAAAATACTGGTGATGTCTTCTTTGGCAAGCATGTGTAAAAGGATGAATTTGACCCTTCTTATTAAAGGTCTATAAATGTGTTTCCAATACCTCGTAATCATACATCGAAGCACTGTGAAAGCACTCAAAATATTAATTATCATCAAAATCATTTGGAATGAAAATGTTATTTACCATCCACTGATATCAGTTTTGTGCCATTAAATTTCCTAAATAAGTCAGGTGCTCGGCAAATATAAGACGAATCAGTTCCGATCCATGCATGTCAGAACTAACGATGGTAAGTTGGCGACCACCGGCGACTACTCGTGTGTGTATAGGCTAGATGCAGTACATACAAAATGTACAGTAAAATCGCTGTATCCTAGGTTGTTGATGATAGACGATTGTGTCAATTAAACTTCGTAGTATTGGTGTTGCGGAAAGCTTATGTGTTTACGTTGTCATTTGCAAATATCTTTGAAAAATAGCGAATTGATTCATGAAATGAGTAAGGTACTCACAAAGGTTAAAAAAAAAATAAAAACTGTTTGAGGCGCGGGGAATAACAGTTTCTCTTCGATTGTATTTGTTTTTAAATATCGCACATAATACCTAAACAAACTTCAGTTCCAAAGAGTTGGAAGATCAAAGTGTCCACCTACTTCGCTCTAATGGAAACTAGAACGCCCCATTTTGCACTATTCAACAAATAGTTGGCCATCACTTGTCAATTTGTTTCTGCGACAATGGCTTCGCGAGAACGGTTCACATGACCTGCTTAACTCGGCGGTTACTGATAGACTGATAGCCCTAGAATTGTTATATCGCTATCTGAAGTATTAGTCGAGGGCGCAATACTCAAACAAGGGTTGCTCATCACATACGCTAGTGCATTTAAACAGTTTACACCATTTTATGATAACGTAAAGTCAAAACTGGGGATTTACATCGTCTTTGTCACGAGATTGTAAAAGCTTATCCCTCAGTGGTATTTAAGAGTCCCACCGATGCTTCACCCTCTGTGGCAACCCTGCTGTGCTTTTGTGGAAGTTCTGACATAGAAGGCTACTTACCCTTTGTTTATTCTTGCAACTCGACATGTTAACATCTGGCTCCATGTTTGGGATTGTCTCAAAGATAGCATAATTGATCGGTAAAGGTATGACCACTGCAGCTGATACTGAAAAAGGAATTACTGTGAATTTAAAAACTAAGTCACTCAGACCAACCAACTGTCGGACACCGCCCTAAAAATAACGTGAGATCGACGATAGTGGGAAAATCTGAAATGCCAGTTGGCATTTTTTCATATCTCAGTCTAGCTCATTTGGCGACATAAAAAGATGCCAACTGAAGTAGAATTTATTACATTTCAGTTTAGGAGCAACGATAGTCGAAGGCTCTGACTTACAAATTTTTTATATCTAAGAATAGTTCATTTTTTTATTTTAAACATTTTACTGAACAGACGTCAACAAGTTCACTACATTGCATCTGCATCTTCGGTTACCTTGGAGGTGAAAACATTCTCAAAAAGGGGGAAGAGGGACACACCCTTGCGTACAATGCTCTCCTAATTAGCCACCACCACTCATTTCATGATTATCCTCATCTGTCAATCTTGGTGACTCTAATTTAGCAGAGTCATCTATTATCAGTTACTGAGTTGTCAATACAAGAACTAGCTCTACTTTGTTATGCAATCATCGTCGTAAGAAACTAATAAAAAAACTGCTACAATTTGTCAAAACGATTAAAACAATGTTATGGTTGGAAAGTAAAAGTGTTGAATGAACTTTTCTGGAAAGTACAATTGCATATTAACATATTAAATAAGAGCAATCAAAATGATTAACATTTTTTCCAAAGAATGATGTTTTTCTCATTAAATTGAGAAATTGCAGACATATGATTCTTATGTCATGGTTATGTTCATGCAGCCCTGCAGGACATCCGTTTCGTGCCGTCTAGGGGTTTGAAAAGCCAAAAGCTTCCGGTGCGATACCCACCAACTGATCTACGCTTAGATAGTCAAACCCCTGCGGTGCGCTCATAAGTGCTGGTCCCTCAGCCAGACCCCCACTCCGTTGAAAACCCTGAATAGGCCCCTCATATGTCATATCAATCTCATGGGTCATATTAATGACGTTTTGTCAATAGGTGTCTACTAGTCATTAGATCCTGGTGGTGCCATTGTAATTCTGAGTACATTCTTTTCACGTTCACCGTCTGCATAAGCGACGATTTTTTTCCCCTTAAATTTTAATGAGGATTTTGAGCCACTTGTCTGTAATTAGTCTTGCTGGAAATTCCCTTAATATGAATTATTATTTGTTATAGATTGTTTTTTTTTCAAATTTTTGAGGTGATATCTTGTATACATGCAGCCTAGAACACTCGGGAAACGCAGTGTTAGGTGTTTGGGTGGTATGATACGAGGCAACCTACGGTGGGTTATGTAGTAATTCCGCATATTAACAAACAAAATTCTGGTAAAAAGACTCTGCCACTCACATTTCTTAACACCCGTACGCCTATGTGTTCATGCCCAACGTATTTGTCAAGTACTCAAAAAAGTGAAAGAGGATACCTAATTAATCGAAGCCCATAGTTTCGATTTTTGGATTTACTCACCTCGTCGTGTGAATTTTTTCTGATTTTCATCTGCGTTGGTGCCCATGAATAGTTGCGTTATACGTTCCTGAGTACACAAGTATACTGGCAGACTCAACGTGAAGGTGAACCGTGACGCAGACATTTCTATTGTTTTATTAAGTGCTAATCGCCATTTCAGCTTGCTTGCAAGACCCTTTGAATTTTATCACAGTGTGTAACACCGAGTACCTTTTCGAATTATTACCGACTTTCACTAGGGGATTTAATTGATTGCTTCAAGTCGTCTCCACCTACCCAGTAGCATCCTATTCATTGTGGCTTCAAACTGGTACTGACAGTGACATATGCAGCTAATGCGTAAGCTGCCTGCTAGTCATGTTCTGTACTGATAGCTACCATACTGCGACCAACGACATATTAGCTAGATCATTGTATTTCTTCTTTTCACTTCGCTACTTCAAGAAGTATCTTTGCCCCCAGGATCCGTTGCTGGCGGAGTATATTAGGCCTAGGCGGTTTGAACAGAGTTTGAGGTGAACTTATACGCAGGCATCCAGTGGAGTACCCAGGAATTCGTGGAGGGGGAGGCCGTAGCCTATGCCGGAATTACTGCAATTGAAAGATCCGAGCGTAGAGCCACGATCGGTTGGTGCGGAGCGTACAAGAAAGTTTTTGCTAGGGGGGGGGGGGGCATGCTTTCCCCGGAAAATTGTGAAATCTGCAGATCTCCTGCAATCTGGAGCATTTAAGAAGACCTTAAAAGACCTTCCAAGGGGAGGGGGTGCAAACTTGTGAAGACTATATAAGCGGAGCGCCACCATCGGTTGGCCCGGAGCGTACAAGAAAATTTTGGGTTTTACAAACCCGTCAGATGGCCGGAAATAGCCCTTCCCAAGTTTTTTCAGCTGCATGAACCCAGCCTTATTTCTGATATTTTCAGCAAGATATGCAGTATTTAAAAAAAATGGGGAATGTGAGGGGGGCCATGGCCCAATGCACCCCCCCCCCCCCGTGTGCGCTAGTGCAGGCATCACTTGGCATGTGAGTGTTTTCTTTCACTGTGGTGGTGTTTCGTGTACGTTCTCGAGTCATACATACGTGGCTCTTAGTGTGTGCCGTTATACCATCTAGGCCAGGCTTGTTTGTGTTACAGTTTGTCAATCTCATTTAAGATGTACATATCTCGTAGCCTAAGCCGAACGTGTTACTGGGTGGATTTGCAGTCAGGGGTGTAGCATATATGTCCACGTGTCAATGGGCTCCGATGTACTTGAATTCTTCTAGTTGCTTATGATTCTTGTATCATCTCAACCCACCATATATATATTACCATTTTTCATTGACTGATTTTTTTCCGCATGAATTGAAAAATTGCAAGCGTGGTGTCGCTATTGCAATGATATATGGTACAAGGCTCAAGTACACCCGGGACGAGCAGTTTCTTCCATGGGGAGGAGGAGGGGAAGGGAGGGGTAATAATTCTACTTTATTAGGCTCCACCTCAAGCAATCGTGGCGCTCCCCTTTATGCCTATACAACCGGTGGATTTGTTCGATTTCTAGACATCGGCGGGCGTTTACAGATCGGAGAAAAAATCGGCCGATAACGCTTACACTGTCACATTAATATCCCATCATTCACAATTAAGTCCCGATGGGTTTACGATTTGGTCTTCATATATTCTTAGGTCCTGTTGGCCGAGAGCCTGCATATCTCATGCCGAGTGTCGGGATTATTTTCGTGTATTCTGACCAGGAATTTAGAAATGACAATTTCCTAATCTGACCACTCAAGTGTGACCCCGACTTTCATATCGACGTACACTCAACGGTGGCCAGCCATTCATCGGTGGTTGCCGGCCAATGAACAGCCGCGATTTTCTACCCGTCTACCGGTAGTCGGCTAATGGCCCTTCCCTTTACGGACCCTGGCCGTCATCCGGCAGATATAAAGACCAATTAAAGTAAACCTAGACACTAGACCGACGATATGCCGGATATCCGGTCGGACATCGTCGGGGCATCGTCCGATTGGTAGGCTATGACTTTCCTATGCCCGACGTCGGGACTGATTTTAACTCCGAATTAAAGTAAATCCGACGACCGCCCGATTCACAAATATGCCCGATGCCCGACAGGATATCTGTAGGTGCTCGACTAATAGTGCCTAAAAATACGTTTGGAACTAATCGTAAACTCATTGGGACTTAAATGTCACAGGGGCATTAGATAGTCGTTACTCTCAAACAAATTTGTAGTGTTTTCGATGTATTTCTAGTTCGACTCATCAATATATAATATATATATATATATATATATATATATATATATATATATATATATATATATATATATATATATATATATATATATTGTAATATAATTCGTTGATCGTTATTTTAGAGTCAGTAAACTTTCATATTTCCTCTTACTATGCAGTATGTGCAATGACGTTACTCTGTACGAGTCAAGCCCTCCCACTACAACGGTATGGAAGGAGCCGCAGGAGTGGGAATGGTGAACTTGACTGTGAACGTAGTTTGCTGAACGTCGTTGGCTGTTTTCTCAAGTCATGGATACATTTAGTGAGGTAAGTCAAGAAAGGCACTGTCAGGAATCGGTGTTGGTGAAGTTGGTGAGAAGTTGGGTCGGAGTTTGAGGGATGGGGGACGGATGTGATAATTTGGGGTAATGAATGTAAAGATTAGAAGATACATCTTGATCTAAAGTATGTTGTATTATCGGAGCTTTGTAATTTATACGGTCAATACTGGACACTCTCATTCAGGATCTTTGTAGTGTTAACTTGGTGTCCGATCATGGCCGTGGTTAGGGACATATCTTTAACCTGGGGGATGTAAAAGTGCAATAGTCATACTGGCTAGATGTGTTTGTCAAACTGAGTGGCACGACACTGTAAGACACTAGGAATACCTACCGACTCATAATTTAATAAAGGAGAGTGTCAGAACAAGCACTATACATCAAGCTCGACGAAACGAAAAAAAAAAAGTGTGGGGGGAGGGTGAGAGTAACGGCAGACGATGGACTTGCTTCTACAATGTCCATTAAGCGGGCATTGTTCTTTGTTCCGGCAGTTGCATTGCTTTTGTTCTTCCCTTGGTGCGCTGGTGATGCTTTTGTTGTGGGAGTCGATTATGTTTTTAATGTTAGGCATGCAGCTGTAACTAAGTTTGACATTGTTTCTATTAATTATTTTATGTAATTTGTGCGTTGCTGGGAATTCCTCATCGATGATTTTGAAAAAAGCTTTTCCAAGGTTGGTTTGAACATGCTTACTGAAGGGAGGATTGAACCAAATAATATTTCTGCTTCTCTTTTTCTTTTCGGGTGTGTTTTGGACGTATTGGGCATGTTCTAATTTGAAGTTATGGCCACTTGTGTTGAGCCCTTCCTGGTAAAAAAGCAAGTAAAAAAGCAACGCAACTGCCGGAACAAAGAACAATGCCTGCTTAATGGACATTGTAGAAGCAAGTCCATCGTCTACCAAGCGATAGTCACGGAAAATAAAAGCCCCAAATCAGAAACATACATCGGAATCTGTGCGACAGAATTCAAAGCGCGCTACAACAATCATAAAAGCTCTTTCAACAACGAACACAAAAAGAACGATACCGAGCTCAGTAAGTATATTTGGTCGCTAAAGAAAAAGGACATTGAATTCCAAATCAAATGGCAAATTCTCAAACGAACTCAACCATACAACAACAAAACGAAGAAATGCAATCTCTGCCTTTTTGAAAAGTTTTTCCTTATATTCAGCCCACAACAGTGCACCTTAAACAAAAAAACCGAATTCATATCCACATGCCGACACGCCAGCAAATTCCTGCTCAACAAATACAAGTAACTCAAACACCGACCAGTCGCTACACAACACCTGAAGAGTGCACCACATAGGTCTGCACGAAACAAATTTGTAGTGTTTTCGATGTATTTCTAGTTCGACTCATCAATATATAATATTATGCTCTTTATAAAATTGAGCACTTTTCTTTGGATCATATTCCCTATAATCTTATATATATATATGTATATGTATATATATATATATATATATATATATATATTTTAATCACTATGTGCTGGAAGTATAAAGTAATGTGATCGAGGACTACATCTCTTTTAGGTAAGGCTTAAATCTAGATTTAAAACAATTCAGTCCATGTGTGTTGTCATAGTATACCACTGAAAGGAAATTATTTATATATTATTTATTTTATTGTGTAATTTAAATTAGAAAACATTGTTTTCATTGCTTAATAAAGGAATGCAGTATTCTGCGTGTACAAACACTTCATAATGACAAAATAAGATCACCGCCAAGTTGTTCAGGTTATGTAACAGCGAAAAAATAAATATAACATTACATACAGTAATCTAAGATAAGTGTATGTAATTTACAACATATGGAATAAACTTTTGTGATTCAACTCTCAACTAATGTTAATGATTTGATTATGCAATGTATCACCGAAGAAAATATTCCCATATGTAACCGATGAGGTGTAGAGACTTAAAAGATTAGGCTAGATCATAATTAGAAGATAATATTGTAATGCTGGGTAGGCCTACTTAATTCATGAAAATTGATATCACTATAGTAATGAGAATCATACTCTTTGGTTGTGGAAGTCGTTTTTGTTATCTTTTTTTTTGCACAACTGCTCATTTTAGTTCCTTAGTATTGAGAAAGATCTGTGTCAAGTGAGCTTTGTAGCACTATAGGGGGGTACAGAGGACTTGCCGCAAGACATTTGTTAAGTGTTGACAGTACAGTGTATTGATAGGACAAGACGAAGAAGTTAGCACTTGTGTGAGAAAGAGGGACCGTCTGGCTGCGACGCTTGCATTATATTATTTCATGTGTTATATGAATGATTTCATTATACTGAATCCAATTGGGCTGTGCATTGATAATCACCACGTGAGAGTACAACAATTATAATACAGAGAAACGTACATATCATCTTTGCCTACTGCCTAGCCTGTGTTGTCTCTACGGCCACTCCATCCACCCCTTTATTTCTCCCCTTGTCCCGTCTATCCCCATATAGGGATCGACTTCGAAAGTGGCGCTAAAATATCAACTTAACTGATTTGATATTTTCAAGGTTTGAAACTCAAACATTTGTCAAATCATTTTAAAATACATTTGTATTTAATCATGTAATATTTTTTTTAGAGAAACAGAAGTAGAAGATATAGTTTAAATTACATAATTGAAGTTACTATATTTCGAATTATCATTATTTTTAGAGAGTATTTTTAATTTTTTCGATACATCGTTTAAGTTTGATCTAACGTCTTTTTACCACTCATAATGCATACGTGTACATGTGATAGTAAAGACTGAGTTTACAAACTTAATCTATTAGCAATAATGGTGATTCTGATCAGCCGAAGAAACACAAGAAAATAAACGTAATAAAACAAAAACGATTAGAAAAGTAAACCGAGTCTTTGCAAAGTAAAATAATGTATGAAAGACATTAGAATACGTTAAAAAATGTAGTAAAGATAATTGCGGAAATTCATGAAAATTGATATCGCTGTGGTTATGAGAATCATATTCTTTGGTTGTGGAAGTCGTTTTCTTTTCGAGGGAATTATTAATAGCTGAATTAACTTCAAACGTTTTCAGCAGTATAACATTGTTTCTGAATACTAGCGTATGAATTTTGTTCTTTAGCCGGTGTTTGAGGTAGCTAATGGGCGCAGATATTGATGACATTGAAATAGTGCCTGTTATTGAATAATGACCTTCCACGTATCTCTTTGTTAATGCCGTTGAACCTGACTGAAAAGATTCACAAATTGATGCTGTAAGTAGGTAAATTTGTGAGCTGTAGATGACATCTAATGATAGCCAAAGCAGTATTGTACTGCAGTTAAAGCACCTCTATAAATTATTGTAACTGTGTAATCCATCTTTTAAAATTGCACAAATATGCTCTTTGAGTGTAATGTAGCTTGAGAATACATTGTGCTGGAAATTTAGTGAAACGTTGATCATAATTCATACTCTAATGTTATCATGCCAACAAATGTTAGGATAATAGATTTCTGGGGACACTGATGTCATAGCTACACCAGCCTTTGATTGAAATTTAGGCGATTTCTCTCAATGAAGGTAGATTGAATCACTTACTGTCTCCAGGTGTTGGTTAAAAGATGACTTTATAGTGTTTTGTGAATACTGAATATATTAACTTCAGCCATATCTATAGAAGATGTTAACGTTATCCACACTGCTCTACCTGGTCACAGTAATCGTTGATATCATGCTCCTGTTCTTCAAATTTGTCCTTAAAGTAATTCACGATATGAACAAAGGAGAAGCCGATGCAAGAGTGCTCGACACCGCCATCATCAGTGCAGTTAACGTAGTCGGTTAAATTCTGTAGAAAGAAAATGGATGTTAATTTCTGGATATTAAAACCAATAACAATGGTAAGGAAGTTACTTGTTACATGTCTGAACGTCTAAACAAAAGATGGATCCCTAAAGAAACACGCATATTATTATTTCAAAGTCATTATAAACTTACAAAAGTGTCATTGTTTATCTCACTTCTGTCCATGTTTACTAGTTTCCTGTACAAAAGTCTCTAATGCATCTTTTGTGTCTTGTAAGGGATTCTCCAAGTTATAGTAAAGATAGTTTATCGCTTTATTAACTGTGTTCTGGATTGGCAAATTTATGGGCGGTATTGACATCTGTAATGAAGAGGTGGAAAACTTGAAATGGTAATTATTACAAAGTTTTACTCAGATAATGTCTATTGAAATGAAATTATGCACCCATGTAATACAATACATTTGACTATCTTACACTGAACAACTTAAACTCAACTGGTTCCATTATTAGTATTTATTCGTTTGTCATCTCGAAGTTTAAACTAGTTGAAACTTACACCATGTCGATAGGCTGAATCTTCTACATAGATATAGTTAAAAATCGACAGCAAATGGGATTCTATACATAGAATTCACTGGTGTTTGAAATTTGTTTTCCTCTCTCGAAAATTATTCCACAATTTATAAGAAACCCCTTGCCTATGAACAGCAACAACGTTCAATATCCTTAGGTAGTTGTGGAGTAAATATTTCACCTACTTTCACAAAAATGTAACTTTTGGTTGCTTACATTTATGACACGACTCTCTGAGAAAATTGTTCTGTTTTAAATTTTTCAAAAGCAATCTTTTACCTCCTGTAATAGCTTGTTATAGCCCTAAAATTGTTATCTCGCTTAATTGTTATTTCGCCCTCTGACGTATTGGTCAAGGGCGAAGTACTCAAACAAGTGTTGATCACCACATAGGCTAGGTACATTTACACAGCTTAAACTATTTAACGTAAAGTCAAAACAAGGGAATGGCATCACATTGTAACGCCTATCCCTCGGTGTTATTTAAGTTCTCTCTCCAATGCTTCACCCTTTGTATCAACCCTGTTGTGCTATTGCGGAAGTTCTCACGTAGAAGGCTACTTACCTCTTGTTTGTTCGTGCAACTGGACATGTTAACATCTGGCGCCTTGCTTGGAATTGTCTGAAAGAATACCACATCGGAAAAGGCATGACCATTGCAGCTGACAAGAAGTGATTAATTGATTCTGGAAAATGCAATCAATGTGAATCCCAAAAATAGTTCCTCAAGACAACCAACTGTGGTAGGTCTACATAAAGTTTATACTTATATATCTGAAGTAGTGTCCAATGTTGACTGTCGAAATTACGCATCACCAATAATATAGCATACATTAGATCGAGATGTATCTCAACCTGTTTAAAATAATTGACCTTCCATATCAGACTCTAATCTTAATACTTGATACCCCGAAATTACCACATCCACCTCTCACGTCAAACCACGCCCCTACACCATCACCAACGTCACCACTCAAACTTCACCCAGCCTCCTGACAGTGCATTTCTTGACTCACCACGTTAAATGTATGACTGACTTGACAAAACAGTGAACGAAGTACATCGTCAAGTGCACTGTCCCAACTCCCGCGGCTCCTCTTATGCCGTTGAAGTGGGGCGGCTTGACTCGTGCAGAGTAACATCATTGCACATACTGTATAGTAAGAAGGAATATGAAAGTTTACTGACTTAAAAATAACGATCAAAAAACATTATGTAATATCATTACAACACCATTATATCCTGGAGTTGATAACACCGAAGATAAGGTGATCGAGGACTGCATTTTTATAGGTAACTGTGAAATCTAAAACAGTTCTTTTGATATGTATAGTTTTTTGATATGTGTTTCCCTGGTAAACAATGAAAGGAGTCCTTAAATTTGCATAAATGACTATCCTTGTAACCTTAGCATTGATGAAAACACTTATTTTCTCTAAAGAATATAAACCAGATGTTCTTACCTTTCATGAGACTATTTTCTTCGCCTATTAAGAGGGTGAATGATTCCGCCTGAGTATGGAATTTAATGTCAAGATTAGAGAAGTCACTGTCTATGTACCATGATAAACATAAAACAGGTCACTGACCTACGTCATAGACAATAAAATGGGTCAGTTACGAATATGATACACGATAAACCATTTTGAACATAAAAAGTGAATGAAGGCAAAAAAGTTTGGATTAAATTTTCAAAGCCACTTAATGGGGGGAGAGGGGGGCTCTTATGTACAATTTCTAGTTTTAATAAAAATAGTTCACCGGCTTGAGGAGTTCTTTGAGTATTTCTGAGACAGTCTGTGCCGTGACTGGCCTAGCCTGGACTTCCAGCAGGAATAGATTGATAAGGGGTCAACTGACATAAATTTGTGACGATAATCCACTTTTTTTCAAATCGCAGTAAATGGAGCTTCGAAGTTTCATTTGCAACACAATGAATTTTATTCAAGATAATTTTGTTGGGACCAAAATAAATGGTTATTTAGGACAGCAACTTAACACTATATGTAAAATAAAACTGGCCAGATAACAGGAAGAGCCACTTTTCGCACGTCCATTTAAAAAAGAAATAGGCAAATTATGCGTAAATGGTAATGGGTAAATGGCGGGGGAGAGGGGGGGGGTGAACTACATCTTTATTCAGACACGGAGTACGCATGGTTTTGCCAAGGGGTTCCACTTGGAAGCATTAATGACCGAAGTGGGGAGATGGGATGACTAGTGCTGACGGTACAATGTAAGCGGATTGCCACTGTCAGCTGGCACTGAGCGTTACTTAACAAACCCCCAGAGATGGTCCGAAGCAGCACTTCCCGAGTTTATTAAGCTTCATATCTCATGAAAACTGGTAAAACATATAAGACAATTGACATTTTACAGGCCGAGATCCAGACAGTTCGAAAGGGATTGGGGCTGAAATTTACAGAGATAGGAGACCAAAAGAAGCGAGCGGCTGGGGGGGGGGGAGGGCAACGTCCCCCAGAGGCCTCAGTGACATCATTAAGTCTAAATCGACCGGTCTCGGACTCCATGTGCGAAAAATGAAGGATTAATCCCGAAGTCCTACATCCTATATTCGCAGTCATTTTAATTATGTAAACCTTTTTGGCAGCCATCTGGATTTCAAAACAACTTTGTCAGCCACAAAGCATTCGTTTTATCATATATTAAGATGATTATTTTGGTCATGCAATTTTGTAAACGTGGAAAATACCACATAATTCACAATCATTTAAAGCTTTTTATCTAATCGACGGCTATTTTAATTAGGCAGCTACCTTGAAATTTCAAATGATAGTTTAATTGTTAGACATGTGTCATAATATACACCTAGCGTGTTATATAGGTACCTTAAGCGAACATCATCCATCTCCTCTACATTTAAAGTCATAAGTAGCCGTCATTTTGAAAATGGTGTCCATTTTGAAAAATACTTGGAAATGTTTTTTGGCCCTTACCTTACGATTGATTGTTATAGTCTAGGGTATGTCTGTGCCAATTTTCACAGTTTCACTGAAATTTGTTCAATGGTTTTACCATATTGCAGTATTAAGATAGGGTAGACACGGAGTACCCAATAACTTAGCATGCTAGACGATTACAAAAGTGGTTAACTAAGGATTACAAAAGTAACTAACTAATGGTTACAAAAGTGGTTGGTGAGTCTTACAAAAGTGGTGACATAAAAAATGACAAAAGTGGGAAAATGTACTAAAAAATGGTGATTTTATTACAAAAGTTACCCAACCAATCACAAAAGTGGTTGTTATTACAAAAATGATTGTAACAAGGATTGTTTCAACAATGATTTGATGATTTTGTTTATTAAAAAATCAATAAGCTTGTAATGCTCGGATCATTTTTTTATATTTTCCTGTATTTCCGTTTAATTAATTTCCGTTTAAGTATTAAAATACATGGATGATTGTTCCATTGCAATGATTAGAAAAAAATGAGAACCGATATATGATACTCACCTATTAGTGTCATCAGCATTACCATGATGAAATTTAAGTTTCAGAGAGATTTTCGGAAATTTAACTTGAAAATCTTGCAGAGATGTTGGACGTAATTTAGGAGATCTACTGCAATCTCAAAATGGTGTTGATATAGTGAATGAAATATCGTATCCACTATTTTTTCTTTTTATGGAATTTCTGGAAAGATTATCCAAGCTATTGCTTTTATACATGTGTTTTGAATTTTTGTGAATTTCTTTTTCATGATTTATCTAGAAACGTTACACGTGTACATTAAATATTAAGAGAATTATACTGCCGGACGTCACTCGTACAGCTTCCACCCACGCTATGTACGTAGAACTGTGTATACCTCTCTACATTTTTCACTTGTTAACTTTGCACCATGGACTTAAGCGGCGCCCTCAGCTATCGTATTTACACAGTATAGACAGGCAACGTTCATTGATTTGTTCTTATATTATTTAACTACAGCATTTCGATATTTTCATAAAACCCAACATGATTCACTAGAATGTTTTATTTTTTAAGCACTATTTGGGGAAATCGATAAAACAGGGAACCAAACATTCATGATGAGTAACTTGTATATATATATACACTGGCGTAGACAGGATTCCTCTACCGCGAGATTTTCAACGGGGAAGGGGGGGGGGGTGTCCAAACGTGATTTATGGGTTACAGTCTAAGAAGCATAGGTGCCGGAATGTACCAAGAGTCTAGGGATGTGAAAAACACATTTAAGAGAATTTTAAGAGGGCAAAAATTACTTAAGACAGTAGGTTCTCACTACTTAAAAGGAGTCTCAACATTAGCTATCACGCAGCGCCTGAGAAATTTTGACAAAAGCATTTGCCAGACTGCAGAAAATGGTACTCCGCAGATACATTTCCAACATGACAAATTTTATTTTCGTGGAAACAAACACAGATATTTTTTTTTAAGATACCAACTTTACGCTATCTTAGTGAAACCCACCGGTTGGAGCATGGAGTGCGAAAAATATTTGACAAAAATACTTGCTAGACTACACGAAATGGCATTTTTCAATCCAAAATAAGAAATTTTATTCAAAAGTCCTTAAAAGGAGAGGGGTATTACATGGTTATTCGATCAGGTCCGAACGCAGGGGTTTTACTTTGGATTTCGATTTGTGAGCAAAGGTTGGGGAAAAGTGAGTGCTGATTTCGACAGTACTACCATCAGTTGGGGTGGAGGGTACATTGATCTTTATGGCTTTACAAATCACACAGATGGTAGGAAACTTCACTTGGCGGGTGTTCTAAGCTACATGTACCCAGTTTTGATATTAAAGCTGGAATACAATAAAAAGAAAAGATAATCTATAAAAAAAGTGGTAATACATATCAGATGCGTTGACAGGCGCGGGTCTAGACATTTCGAGAAAGAACTGGGGCTAAAATTAGAGAGCCATTATCCGATGGTAAGGAGCATAAAAATGCCCCTGACATTATTTGAGATTGCACTTCCCAGCAAGTAAGCTTCTTTAAATGATTAGAATATTCTTAGATGAAAAACTGTACTCGTTAACATCATCGAAGTTATTGATTTCTTTTATTTTTTTTTTTGCCGTTTCCAGTCAAAGCTTCAAAACTAGTGACGTCACAAGGGTTGCTTGCAAGGGTCAAGAGACTCGACCTTGCTGGTTGCAAAAATTTGATTTTTTTTTTTTTTTTTTGTGGGGCCTGGAACATGAAGGAGGACTTGGCGGACCATATAAAGCAAAGTTACAGTGTAATGTTAATATACAGCATGTTAGACACACAATGTTGGACGTACAATAAGCAGGAGAGGAATGGGAATTGCAAGAAGACTATCTAAGCGGAACGCCACCATCAGTGTGCGTATAGCTCACACAGAAATTTGACAATATTTTGGCTAAACAAACTTACCATGTTTTGAGGTTACATTGTAAACATCCTAATTTTCGCTTTACGAAATGTTCTTGACTCGACGGTAACAGGGTGTACTGCACCAAAGTGTACCCCGTTTCCAATATGTACTACACATCGGGCTCACGTTACCTCACATGTAACCGGTTTGATCCCGGTGAAATTCTCTGTTTCTTTCCTTTTTCCAAACCTGTCAAGTTTTCTTCACATACATGATGACAAATGGTAATACTAAGAGTATTTCCCTGTATAATAACAAGCGAATATCAATGAGTGAATAATTACCGATTCAAGTTAGTTTTTGGAATTCGTTGCGAGACTTATCAATATGCGGTCAGCCAGAGCAAGACAGGGTTAAACATTCACAATTCATGACAGTTATCATACAGCCCTTTAACATACAGATACACTAAAAAGACCTGGTCCCCGTTTCACAAAGTGTTACGCTCAATCTTAAGTTTGATTTATCATGTGAAAGACGTGTAGAAATTAAACGTCAGATCGATCTTAACTCTTTGTGGAACAGGGCCCATCTCATAAATACTGCTGGCGTGGAATTATTGAACATATTCAAGGCAAGATTAATCGTAATTGAAGCACTGAACCATTACTAATCACAATTATCGTGCGTCCATTACTTTCGACGTCTCCATTGACCTGACAAGAATCTATGTTGAGAGGTGAAATAAATGTCACCTTCAATGTCTACCTTTAACACTGCAGTTATACTAGCTAAATGTTATTCTTTAAAACATATAAACGGAACTTAGCAAACTGGCAAAGGAATGTCGAGGGTGAATTGTAACAGTTTTTCAATTTTCGACAGGTGACTGAGCCCACTATATTCCTGAACAGGTGCAGGGGCGACGGAATGAAAAAAAAATATTTGGACGGGTGGAGTCAAATGCCGGCAGGACTATCTAAGTGGAGCGTCACCATCAAAAATCTGGATGTAGATTATCAGCTCCTGCTACTCCAAGATGTTGGCCAGGAAACACCCCTGTCATGAGTATTGGTACAGGTTATGATAGTTAGGTAACATGAGATGTTACAAATACAAAGTAATGCAAAGTATTTTTGGAGGTAGAGTGTAAATCTGGGCTCAGCTCGCCACCCTTGAAGTCACTGAGAGACGATCCGACGTTAGGATGTGAGCAAGGTTGGAAACTAGGGCGTCGCTGGTACAGTGTGAGCAATGATGGAATCTGGTGGGCGTCGCTGGTACAGTCGACAGTCACTCTTTTATGTTCCATTTAAGTTACGTTAGGGATTATTGTATTTTATCGTAACACGGTGGGAAAAAAATCAAATGAGTAAATTGCATTGATGTCCTTACTAGCTTATCAAACAAGTTTTGACAGGTTATTGGTGATACAGGAAAAGGATAAGTACAGGTATGTCACGGTTCGCCACACAACCTAATAAACGAGGGGTTGTAAGATGTTTCGCCTAAAAATGTCAGGATGACGGAAGATTATTATTCACTTATTTCCTGCCGTTAATCATATATTTACGAGAGTCCGTAGAATTTAGTAAAGAAAAGGTCACTTTCACGATTTTACCATATGCAAGTGCAGTCACTGGAAAGCCGGAATTGTCAGTTGGGTTTCCTGAACTTTCTATTTGAAATATCAATAATACTATGTAGTGTGTAGGAGCTCAGGATAATTAGAAGAAGTAGTGAAGAGAACTTAGTGGTCTGAGAGAGTACTATTGAAATGTTTAATCATTTCCATGCACAAAGTTTAAATAAGTAATTTTGTTTAATCTTTTGGAATGTCCCCATTTATGTTGAATCTGGGTTGGTAAGCTTTGGTACCTGATTCGAATCCTGCTTATATATTATATAATCGAAACATTATATGATCGTAAATAATTGTACGATAATATTATAACAATATTATATAATGTATATATAATATACAAAAACCCTATACACGAGGATTCAGTTTAATTTTCGGGCAGCAAAGAACCCTTGAATACAACTTGTACAACACTAAGTCAAGTCAATAAGAAAATTACAAGTGGGCCTTAGAAACAAGTGAAGACACAAGACTACGTACGAATAAAGGGGGAAAGGGGCAAAAATTAGATAGATAGACAGATAGATAGATAGATAGATAGATAGATAGATAGACAGATAGACAGATAGACAGATAGACAGATAGACAGATAGACAGATAGACAGATAGACAGATAGACAGATAGACAGATAGACAGATAGACAGATAGACAGATAGACAGATAGACAGATAGACAGATAGACAGATAGACAGATAGACAGATAGACAGATAGACAGATAGACAGATAGACAGATAGACAGATAGACAGATAGACAGATAGACAGATAGACAGATAGACAGATAGACAGATAGACAGATAGACAGATAGACAGATAGACAGATAGACAGATAGACAGATAGACAGATAGACAGATAGACAGATAGACAGATAGACAGATAGACAGATAGACAGATAGACAGATAGACAGATAGACAGATAGACAGATAGACAGATAGACAGATAGACAGATAGACAGATAGACAGATAGACAGATAGATAGACAGATAGATAGACAGATAGATAGACAGATAGATTAGATAGACAGATAGATTAGATAGACAGATAGATTAGATAGACAGATAGATTAGATAGACAGATAGACGGATAGACGGATAGACGGAGAGACGGAGAGACGGATGGACGGATGGACGGATGGACGGATGGACGGATGGACGGATGGACGGATGGACGGATATGGACGGATAGATAGATATGGACGGATAGATAGATATGGACGGATAGATAGATAGATAGATAGATAGATAGATAGATAGATAGATAGATAGATAGATAGATAGATAGATAGATAGATAGATAGATAGATAGGTAGATAGATAGATAGGTAGAGAGATAGATAGATAGATAGATAGATAGATAGATAGATAGATAGACAGATAGATAGACAGATAGATAGATAGATAGATAGATTAGATAGATAGATAGATAGATAGATAGATAGATTAGATAGATAGATAGATAGATAGATAGATAGATAGATAGGTAGATAGATAGATAGGTAGATAGATAGATAGATAGATAGACAGATAGATAGACAGATAGATAGACAGATAGATAGATAGATAGATAGATAGATAGATAGATTAGATAGATAGATAGATAGATAGATAGATAGATAGATAGATAGATAGATAGATAGATAGATAGACGGATAGATGTAGATAGATAGATAGATAGATAGATGTAGATAGATAGATAGATAGATAGATAGATAGATAGATAGATAGATAGATAGATAGATAGATAGATAGATAGACGGATAGATGGATAGACGAATAGACGGACAGACGGATAGACGGATAGACGGATACTGATAGACGGAGAGACGTATAGACCAATAGACAGATAGATAGATAGTCACAGAAATGTCATCAGCCATGTCTCAGATTTGACCGAGAGACAATCTTACATCTTACTTACTTATGTTTTCATTGGGTTTCTGTGTTACATTAGATTCTTACATGGAGATCTCCCTCTGATAATGTTAAGTGCCAGTGTACCGAGGACGTAATCCCTGGCTGGAAGGGAAGAGTGGGAAGACAAGAATCGCTTTGAACAGTTCCGGAGTATTTTACTATTTTAATGAATCATTTAAATGTGTGTCACCCTGACTTTGGTGATGTTGCTTTTGCCATAGAATTTAAGGAATTATCTTCTGTGTTTCAAGGCACTCACCAGGTGCCTTTGATAATTATGTATTTCTGCACTTCTATAAGGCAATAACGGAAACGACTCATCACACTAATGGCGGATAATTAAAGTTATTATCCTTCATGTAGCTTGCTACTCTGAAAGCCATGCTATGACCTTATCAAACTGAGGTGAGCCACACATTTTGAAATTTTGTGAGATTGTATTCGTGTGTCTACATAACAATGTCATTCCATGTTACGCCATCTGCAAGTTTACTATTTTAAACTACGCAAAAAAAAAGAAAAAAAAAGAAATGAAATAAGACGTTAGTAACGTTTTCTTTTGTTACTCATGATTGGTTTGTGGAGGATAAATTATATGAATGTTTGGATGAGAAGAATGTTACACAGAAGTTATCACAAGCAATACTAGCGTACACTGTAGATTTCAGAACGTTTGTACTGTTGTGAAAGCCATCCGCATTCCGGAGATGTTGTACGCTACGTACGTCTTTTATTTTCTATCTTAGGAATATGTTGTTGTGAAGTGTTGTGTTCTTGATTATGTAACCGTTACCTCTGAGTTTCTCTGTTGCATTCAATGTTTCACTTCTACTCTTTCCACCCAACGAGAAGGGTGTCTAATTTTGTGTTTTACTCCACGCTCGATCTGTTAGTTCCAACGAGAAGGGTGTCTTAATTTTTTTCTTTTTACTCCATGCTCGATATGTTAGTTTCATACATTTAATATGGAGTTTGATCTTTTACGAGTTTTCAACAAACACCAAGCCTGGTTGCATTGCAGTTTCCATCATCATCTTCAAGTTTTCACCGAATCTGTTGTCTAAGCCTAGACACTTCTATCTGTTTACAATGCTGGATTCTCCCAGGCACCGTGAGTAACTCTTTATATTCTGGACCTAAAACACCACTCTTTCTGTTACGGAACTTTCAATCTTATTCTTAGATCCCGCCCTCCTGCTAGCATACTTTGGAACTCATTATCTCGCCAACCTAAGCACACCGCGCCCATACATACCGGTACTCGCCACCATTCTACACATGTTCTTCAACGTCCTAACCTTTAGGCCTACCAGTTATACCAGCAACCAGCTGTAAATGCAAGTATTCTTGTTTCCTTTATAATTTACGTGTTATATATTATATTGTAATTAAAAGTTGAAACGTAAATTCGCCTTTCTCGTGTCTATGTCCGCGACTACTGGCTTATCTAGAGTGGCCCAAACCCTCTCATAGGCGGCTAGTAGTTGCCTAACAGTACTTTTGTTCTTGTAGGTAAACATGAGAACTCCAAAAAACGGGTAACGAAGCTTGAATTTATAAACTTATATTCTGTTCTGTTCCACCAACTTCGTTGAGTAACTTCGTTCACAGCAAACATTAAAATTTAGTAGACAGTCTTGAGTGATTTCGAACCTCATGAATTACTGATTAAAGCTCAGTACTTTTATATACCCTCTTGTGAGAGTTTTGTCTTGTTCTGGTTGGGTTACATCAATACCCTGACCCTATGCTCGAAACGACCTAATGGTCGGGTTGAAAACTTCAGCAATCCTAACCACTTAAAAGACTTTTCATCTTCTAAAGTGTTATCTTATGAATATAAAATTTAGAGGTTGGCCGTTTAACACTTTCACAAAGCGACACAGATTCAGATTTAGTTTTTGGACAGTGTTGAGAGTATTGTTCAATTAAAATAAAAAGGACCCAAACAATCACATATTATCACGCTCAGTGAGAGATTTCACATTGTTAAACTAAGTTCTAATAATGAGAGATTTGGAGTCAGCCTGGTTTTTGCTTTATTGCTCCACTCCTTTTGTTCTTTTGTCATACTATTTTCGTCAATAAGTCTTCATCTCTACTGCATATTTGTAGAATATGTACATTATTGTTCTCCAATGAAACACTTGTAAAGATGGCTTAATGTGACTACCTGTTGTCTTATCCTGATGGCCATTTTACAACAAGTTGAAAACACATTTGACATCCATTTGTTTCATTTCAAAGCAGGATGTAATGGAACAAAAACACAACCTTTATCGTTAATCTTCCAACATTCGGATCCATTTGAAACCAATCTGAAGAGGGACACCACGTTTTTTCCAGAATAAATGTCATTAATTAGAGCGTTTATTAAGAGAATGGTTACATTTTTCAGCTAAATAGTAGCCGAACCAGGCCCTGTGTTAAATGCCGGGAACTTCACATGAGAAAACTAGAGATTAGAGTATATTTTGAAAAATAAACCATCGTACGGTTCGTTTTTACAGGTTTTACTGCATGCATGCAGTCATTTTGGTGTACTTGTAAGGCCTCAGGAATAACAACACAGACTGCAATGTTGTGAGATTATTTTATTTGTATTGCTGATTTCTTGTAATTATGGCAAACGTCTTCATTTTAAAAGAGGAAACTAGTATGTTCGCTAAATTAGATTTCATATGCATGCAAAAAGTTCGGAAAATTTTATGTTCTTCACCCAAAGTGCACTATTTGCCTGAACTATGCGGGTTATGTGGTAAATATATGCATATATTATACAGCGCGCTTCCGTGAACTAACCCATTTCCCGAAGAAATTGTCAGGGGCAGCTGTCCGAGGGGAAATTTTGTGTAAGGAAATTTCGGGTGGGGGGGGGGGTTGTCCGGTCACCATTATATTATGCAGTCAAGTATTTCCAATCAATTAACTCTGGTAACTTTGTTAGGGTTTTATTTGTACACTTTTCATCTGCATTTAACACTATCCTCCCTCTATCTTAATCGATAAAATGTGCGACTATGGGATCAACTTTTACTTGACCAAGTGGGTATTAGACTTTGTTACTAACCGGTGTACAAAGTGTGTTTGTTAATGGAGTATTTTTAAAGGATATTGTTATTAATGTAGGCGTTCAGCAAGGTTGTGTGATATCGCCCGTCCTTTTCACTCTCTACACATTCAACTGCCGTAGTACACAAACAAATACACATATTGTAAAATTTGCTGACGACACATGCGTCATAGGTCTCATTGGTAGGGATGATGGTGATGAAGTAAGGTACAGAAATGAGATATCTACTTTTGCAAATTGGTGTAATGATAACAAGTTAATATTGAACGTTTCTAAAACAAAGAACTCATTGCCGACTTTCGGCTCAGTACTAGAGGCAACCCCAGCCTAACAGGCGTTGTATTAAATGGTGAAACAGTTAAACAAGTTAATTCCGACAAGTACCTTGGGTTGACGATTACTAACAAGTTACGGTGGGATGCTCACATATACTCTGTTCTTTCAAAGGCGAATCAGCGAATGTTTTTGTACGTAAGCTTAATGCCTTTAAGTTAGACCCCACCCTTATTTCCCTGTTTTATAGAGCAACTATTGAGACTTTACTTACCTTTTGTTTGTCAGCTTGGGGTGGGAATGCAACTGCCTATGACTTGAAAAAAACTTAATAGAGTAATTACGAAAGCTACGAAAGTGTGCTAGTCAGAGGTTTTAGGTTCAATTGAAGAGCTGCTTGAAAAAGTAACTGGTAGGAAAATTGAATCGCTAATACTGTCTAATCATCATCCCGTGAGTAATAAAGTTGAATTTAGTAAACGTACAGGTAGGGCAATTGTTATCAAATGTAGGACGGAAAGATACAGAAGATCGTTTTTACCACGGGCTACATTAAGTCTTGCCAACAGTTTTATAAGGAAGTAAGGACATTTGCATACTCATTTTATATGTGGTTTTAGGTACATATTTGTCTTAACTTTCCATTTTTAGTTTTTGACATGTTTTATGTGTTTATATGTGGTTTTTAATTGTTTCTCTTACGTTTTATGTTTTATGAGATGAAATGGCACCAAATTCCTTTTATGGTCAATAAAGATTCTTATATTTTATATCTAATTAATAATGTCGTTGATGCTCAAACGATATCCTAGCCGTGCTAATACAGACGTACTAGCGTATACACCAAGCTGTTACACCCGACGTAATACTGTACTGCTGAGGAATAATGTAATACAGAATGCGCTTATAGGAGTGTTTCATATGCAAGAAATATGGCGAAGAAGTCAAATATACTGGTATGTATAGGGTAGCATATATTCAGTTGGATTTTTGCATTTTGTTCACCGTCGGTGAAAGTCCCTATCAGGAACATTTGGGTAACTTTTTGATATTTTATCCTTTGATAATTTGAATTAAAAGATTTAAATTTTGAGTTTTTTGTAGATTGAAGTAGGTGGGTTGAGGTATACATGCCGTGAAAATGGTGCTAATTGAAGCAATTGTGGAAAAATTATGGACTATTAGCTGGGGGAGCACTATTATTCGAGGAAATGTGTGATTTGCACCAGTGACAAGGTATGGCAGCTTGGACGCCCTCCAGCAGAAAGTATAACCACCAAAGTACGGAAAATTATAAATGCCATAAACGGCCAATGTGTCCGCTTTCCAAAGAGAGGTAGCTTATATCTGTTGAAAACTTGACAAGGGTTTGCATACGACATTACTTTTACGATTTAGTTTGTTGTCCTAAGTAGATGGGGAAATTAGTAGGTGAATGCTGCTGGTTGCAAGGAATTAAAGTAATAATCTTCATGTCATTTTTTGACTATCATATTCACGTTATCTTTTAGGCTGTAGGTTAAATTTCTCAACACATTTCATACCATGCAGCAAGGGGTTGTGATTTTTGTGAAATGCGCCCTCCTATTCCGTTGTTTTAATGATGATCAGTTGGACATGTTTTGCTTTAAATCATTGAAGTTACAACAGTACAATGTACGTCAATAAAAATCAATGAACTACGTGCACTTTCAATGTCATTTTCTGGTGTCACCGCCTTACCAGCTATCATAGTGTACTTTGTGAAGTTTTCGTGAAAGCAATGGCACGGTATTCCTTTCGCGTACACGACGATATACTGGAGCGGAATCCCTGCCAAAAGAAAGAGCTTGGGTGGTGAAGGGGCTGTTAAAGGCAGTCACTCACTACCCAAATTTACATTTTTGGCTCGCGATAAGCAAAATTCTAAATAAGTTCTGCTCTTTGATTGGCAGCAATTCAAAAGATGGAGATTAGCTGATATTACATACAGATAGGCCGGGGCTCTTTGTTTCTATTACGCAAGTGGAGGACTTTTAGAGAGGTTGTTGGAGGGGCTTGCAGTAAATGGATGGAAACTCGAGAAGTGAAATTCTCGGCGTCGACGGGTAACTGTCTTTAAGCTTAGCTCATTTAAAATTCTTATTGAATATGCTATATGCCTGTTTTTTCATATCGGGAGGGATGAACAGAAGAGATCAGCAAATTGACCATGGCAGACCATCCAAGGCAGACAAGTGGTGGTCAACCCCCCAACACACACACACACCCAATGATCAGAACTTACTAATGAGAATCACTGAAAAAAATGAGATTTTGATCACAAAGTCAAGATCTCTCGGAATTTCTGTGTGAATTCTCTGTTTCTGTAATCATTGAAGTATACATGCTTCTGCTTTGTAATGTAATTTAGTGGCGACAGTTGAACGTTAATATTGTGTGGATGGATAAGAACAACAATAAATCCATCATATCCAACAATTTCACAACTATACAAGAATACTGAAAGGGATAGTCAATTGATTGTTCACCTAGTATAAGGCAATGGAGTTACTTTGGAATACTGAGTGACAAAAATAGTCTTTACTTTTATTTCTTAATAGTTTAATGCTGTATTAGCATCTTTCTGGTTTAGTAAATCAATGTCTTCAAAATAATTTCAATGAATCAAGATGGTTGTACGGCGGAAAGAAAATAAAATTAGTAATAATTGAGAGGGCATCTCCTGTAAGTGTGAAAAACACTGACCTTTGTACGCAAAGAATTAAAATATCATTAACGATTGTACGATCCCAAAACTGATCTTGACAATCCATCAAATTTTCACGACAGTGTTTTATCATGTCAATAACTCATCAGTATCACTCCTACTCTTCCGGTTTTACTTTCCTTCTTTGAAATTTGAAGGTACTTGCATTTCTTTATTTCTTAGGTTTGCGTTATGGTTTTTATAGTTTTTCTCATGCAAATTAAAAAGTCTGTTGAATTCTAAATTAGCTGGCATTCCGGTTTGTTTCCTTCTAGAAATGTCGTCATTCTATGTTGCCGTTAAAGGTCATAGAGTATGAATTACTAATAAAGGTAGACTTTGACAGGAATCCTAACGCTGAGACTTCAAAGTGCCATATACTGACATCGTTAAGTGTAAAAGTTGTCAATTGTTTCCCCTTTCAAACCATTTCAGGATATTACCTCATCCGGAGTAATGATTTTGAATAGTTTTTTATCGACCTCTCTATCACCCTTGTTACACCCTTGTGTAGCAAATAATACAATCACCAATATTTTCTTTCTGTTAATAGATTACTACCACTACATGGTTAATCAGAACAGTAAATGGAAAGAAGCGGTTTAACATGATGCACTGCTAACCTTTTTGACAGTTAGGGATTATTCCATCATGTGACCTAGTTATGCTATTGAGACATTGAACTATTAAAAAACAAAATCAGAATTTAGTACACGTCCCTCTTGCACTGCATGCGTCGCTTCTAAGCCCTATACGCACGACCCCCCTAAGCCTTAGCTTCGGTCTTGGGCACTTTTTATTTCATTTCATTTAATTTATTTGATTTACTTATTTAGTTTATACATGGCTATAAATACGAAATGAAAGATGAAGTGGTACAATGCAGTGGAGTAATGGGTTGTTAGAAAAAAAGGTAATATGTTTATCCCATTGGGCAGGGCGTGTACGGGAATTTGATACTTGAAATAAGTATCACAGACAAGCGTGGCTAGACGTTCTCGCCAATATTTCAGATCGTCCTTTTAGTACGCGGTTTTGACTGCTTTCCGCGTGCCGGATTCTTGACCCCCGCCGTTCGGGCTTGGCCCGCGGGACGGAGGTCGCCGACCCATTCTCTATACAGTTTGTGTATACAAATCTAATAAGTGTATACCGGACGTCAAGCACTTAAAGCTTCAGATAGTGAATTTTTTTACAATTATATTTAGCGATCTATAAATAGAGTTACAGTAACAATACTAGAAACGGGAACTTTTGGCTGAGCTATACACTTATTTACTGCATGAATAGAATGCATACTATCTTTTCGAAGAGTCATTCTCACTTCTTTAGGGTGAATACGGTATTCAATTTTAATTTTGGAATCACCGCAAATCTCTCTTTGAAATTTAGAGATATAGACTTTCCAAACCAACAATATTTACTCATTAATCGATAAACACACACCACCACAGAAGGATGTTCCTGTGTCCTCCAATCTTGGAACACATGACTGTACTCTTCAGCTCTTTCATTCGATTTCGTGAAAAAATAGAAATATTTGATTACATCATAAAAGTGAGGCAGAGAATATGATGTGACCTCTTAGACTATACTAAGTGGGTGTGCGGTAAAAGATAGGTTATACGAGGCAGCTCAATCAGCCGATTTGACAACAATTTGTATCAGACTTCTATTGCGAAAGCAAACTGAGGGTGTTTTAATTACATACTTTGATGATTTTTGTTTTGGTTTGTGGGTAACAATGTAAAAACTGCATATTTTGGGGTTACCATTCAGGTGTTGATGGCGCTTGTCTTTGAACAAAATGTTTCTGGATTTATTTAGATCTTGCAAACCACTGGAAGAGTTGGGTTGCAGCATACCTCGATATAGAATATATCGCAATAGAAACAAGAAATAAAAAGATACACACGCCGAAACATACTCACTCACGTCCAGTTTATGGTACAAATGGCCATAGATACGTAACATAGGTTCTACAGTATCTACCACCAGCTACAGTATCCTACAGTATCCACACGCAGGCTGTGACAAACTCCTAGCATAAGGCAATGTTAAATAATACACTGCAAGGTAACTGTTAACAGAGGAATATATAAATTGACCTCATGCACTGAATTATTTAAACCGAAATTGTGCCATAACAGACTATTCTTTTGTCATATTCAACTAATGATAAATATGATGACATCACGAATGACATCACAAATAGTACCTGTAGTCAAATTGACTCTGATTGATTTATTGATTGATTGGTCTTTTAATATATGTTGTTTGATGAAGAGAGGAAGGAATTAAGTTGTATTTGAGTACCATCTTTATCTAACAATGAATATTGTAACAGTCATAACATAAGTAAACACCCTCCGCTTTTGTAATGAACACAATAATCAATTATCTATTATAATCTTTGTTCTTCTCTGGGACTTTGGACAAATATTGGGAGCAAGTTTGCCGTATGGCCTCAAACCTTCCTTAAAATGATCAAAGTGTTCATCTTTGTGTTAATTGTCTCACTTACATTATTGAAGATCTCATTTACTGCACTCAAGATAGTGATCTGACATCCTCCTTGAAAGGAGCAGTTGTCGTCAGTAGCAGCAATCTTAAAATCTCAACTACTTGATTAGGTAAGTATGTCATTTAGAGTCTTCTAGAAGTGGTTTCTGTTGGCAACCTGATTACAAGGCTCATTAATAAAGTTACGTAGATATTTTAGTCTCATTGAAATCTCAGTCAAGACACCGTGATATAAATGATGCCTAGATCTGTTGATGTTATAATCCTTTTCAATGTGAAGCTCATTTATGAACATAAAGAGATTAATGTTCTTAATGCAACTACCATATTAAATTTCAGGAAATATTCCTACTAATGTACTTTTATGAAGACAAGTTTTATATTATATATCTTAACTTTTTTTTAAGTGACTGTTGTAACAATAAATTACAGTCCAGTCATTGCTATTACTGATGATGAATATTATATGACAATAAGTATGACTCAAAATGAAAGACTATAAATCAATCTTCAATAGAAAGATACCAAAATGAGATTTTCATGATGTCATATGGAGTATTTATATTTTTTGTTTTTTGTGTCACCGATACATTTCATTTATTAAATAGCTACGTATGTATCACGAAAAGGAAAAATAGACGAAAAAGAGACTAATAACCATACACATTAGAAATCAAGAACATAGTTGCCATGACCAATATGTCAGAATTCAAATGCTGAAGTTTTTAAATTTGTTTACATACATTTGGTGACATAGCTTGACTACACTGTAAATGTTATACAAAAGCTTTGAACACTCTGTCGCAATAACGGAATAGCTGATATTAATGACAGCAATGTTACTCTCCTCGGACTAGTGTTTCAACAAATCAAATTTGATTTGTTGAAGTCAACATCCCTCTTTAATAGCAGCAAAAAGGAAAATTATATTCCCTCCTTTTACAGTTTTTACTGGGGTGGGGGGTGGGGTGGGGTTATGTGTCGAATCGCACACTTCTTAGAGTTATGAAGGAGTAAGTGTCATACTTTTATGTTTGAATGCCGGCTAACTTAACCCTCTTACGTGCATTCTGGAAATTATTCTGAGAGTAGTTTCATAGTTTCCCCTTCTGTATTATTTTTCCGTTCCAAATTCAATGGTCATTGTGTAATTACAATATGAATGTTTGTACGAACTAGATATGTGGTTGCAAAACCGCAACCACCTGGCTATGAGTTTGTAGTTGTCCTGCGAGAAAGGGTCGGGGATTCTAACATTACTAGACTATGGGCCTCTTGTCTGCAAGAATTGTTCGACTTTTGATAGAATTCGAAAAAGATAAAATTTGCATGAAAGAATTAAGACTACTATTAATCTTCTTACATTGAGATGTCCAAGATAGGTATCTAGTCCACACGACAAAGGTAGATTTATAATTCCTATTCAAATATAGCACGATGAAATGCGGCGTAAAATAATCAAGCAAACAAAACAAAAATTATGTAAACCTGTGAACAGACGTATTATTCTGTAAAGCCTCTGAAACTAGACTATAATTAATCATTATTTTCTGGATGAGCTGACAGTTTACATTCTTTAAGTTTGATATCATTTGAAATGTACGGTAATGAACCCAAAGATTCCTAATTCGTGTGAACGAAAACGTCTACTTTGAAAAAAAAATGAATGATTATGAAAAGTTCCTGCTTACTTACGTTTAAAACCTTTCAAAATCTCGCCAAAGTAATGATGTACCCGTAAGTACTGCTAAGAAGACTATGAACATCTAAATTGTTAGGATATACCGGTATTGCTTGTCTATTTGTGTGTAGGGAACCACTTATTATTCTAAACGTTACCCCTACTGCAGTGTTCTACAGGTTACCCCCCCCCCCCCCCACACACACACACACACTGCGCCGCAGGTCAGGATTTAGCTACTTGAGCTCCCCTGAAAATGGGCACGCTCTGTGGCATATTACCCAGTATTTTTATTGCAACCACAACGTAGGGAATAGTCATCTCCCCAAAACTACGATTTTGGAGAGAAAGCAATTTAAATAGACAGATTGTGCATGATACATGGTTTTAAGTGTTTATTCAGTGTATATGAGCTCCATGTGGAGGGGGTAATGGTGAGGTTTTAAAGATTTCGTGTACAAACTTGTCTGTGAACGTTTGCCGTCCCCCTGTTATCGCATGTGTGGAGAAGTTATACCAGGTACGTGATTGCATCCTGGTGGTAGTGTTAATAGTACTGCTGAACATTCAGAGCTGCTACGTAGGCTAGCACTGGTATGACATTAGCGTCGAAGGTTTAGTGCATGTGAACAATAACTTACAAAGGAAAGCAAAGCTAAATCTAAAATTTCTTGGTCAGATTAGTTCAAAATGTCTAGATCAAATCTCGTTTTCGTCTTCATAATTTTTAGCCAACAATGAACTTTAAACTGGCACTGAAATTTACACAGGGGGTTCAACAAAGATATCGATGACGTCACTTTCAGCATGAATAACAATACTGACTATGAGTAAACTCATAGTCAGTAATTATTAGTACAGTAATGTACTTTACGACGAGTCTTCGCTTTGTAATCCTACAGGCAGCCAAAATGGGACCCCCATCGAAAATTGAGGTGAGAAAGGTCTGTGTAATCGGAGCAGGAGTTAGTGGCTTAGTTTCAGTCAAGACTTGCCTCGAAGAGGGCCTAGAACCCGTGTGCCTTGAGAGGAGCAGCGATCTAGGTAAGTCAACAGTCAGAATATCAAGCCAGTGGAGTGTTTCTTATCATTCAGTTGTTAATCATGGCGGTTGTAAACTGACTTGATACCAAGGAAGACATATTATTATTATTATAGCTATAGTTATTATAGCTATGAATCATCACAAAATGTAACAAAGCTATTGTTGGGTACTTTAAAAGACTGCCAGAAATGGCATCTTTAGTAATTTTGTTCTTGGTTAACGTTAGTGGAAATGACACAACGATACTAGTGCTGTCTGAAGTGTCTGTTATGAAAATAGTAAGTCGTTATGAGTGTTTCACAAGTACTTCGCCTCGGTAGCAGTTAGTAAACTCTTCCAAAACCCTTCTTGGTAATTGAGTGATTTCAGCTATATATCCATTACTTCCTCCCTCAGCATGATTTGCTATAAGTAATTCTTTGTATTGACTGACAATACAGATCCTCTTTTCATTAAAATTGCACGCAATGAAAACAATAAAAATGACATCACTTTCAAGAACCAACGTTAATCTGAGTCATCACTCATAAAATGGCATACACTTCACTGTCGGATCTCGCTGGAAAACGTTTCAGGAAACGGAAATTTTGTAATCAAATTTCGATTTATTTTGCATTTTTTCTCTTCAAGTCAGCCAATCATTAAACGTTTATCTTTTCTGTTTTACTCAGTGACGCCGCCATGCTTTTCATCCCGGGGGTTGGAGGGGGGCACTATGAGGCACAGTGACTGTGTAGGGGAAATAACTAGTCCCTACTCATGCCACCGAAATGGAAATTTAGGATCAGTATTATTTAAAAACATCTTCCCAGATCTCATTACATAACGAAGTATGAAAGAGATCAATAGTAGTTGTATTTAACATTCGTTTGTAAGTAATAGTTGGTGATCTTGGATTTCTATCAGTAAAAATCATTTCAGATTCTAGTAAAAATAAGAAAGAAGTCAGATATGTCATCACGTATTACCACTAGAAAGTAAATGATTTGACAGAGTATTGGTAAATATTGCATCATGAAGAGTTTGCAGAGAATGTAGTAACCGTAGTTGGAACAGCATATAAGTGACGAAATAAACACGACTGAACGAGTTTTCTCGGGTTATAATTAGATTATGGTTGGATCGCATTGTTTCCGATCTCTGCTACTGGTTATTCTTCATTATAGAGAACTGTTGCTTTGCCAAACAAAATAAGTTGTGAAGATCTTCACTATATAAATTAATTGAATCCATCAGGGCTTCCTAGATCACGGTTCCACGGATCGAGTATTTCAATCTCAAAAACAAAATAATTGATTAACTGCAGCTTATATCGGTAAACAAATTCTTCGCTGTAAAACAGTTTTGTTTATAAAATGTATTTTGTTATCAGTTTGAAGATTAAAAGTATATGAATAAACGACGGAGAAAGCCTTGCCGATTCTGAAAATTCACATTTTATCTCAAAAGAGCAATATCTTGAGTTGAACAAGATTTGATGCAAGGATTAAAGTGCGTGCCCTGCAAAAAATATTTTAGTCTTTGATTTAAGATCCTCATAAAATGTAACTGAAATAAACGCTATGAAGGTAGGTTTTCACGATTACAAATGAACACAATGACACATACCCTCGGTTTCAAGAAGGAAAAATTGATAAAAAATTACTCTCTTTGGCAATTATTGGATATTTAAAGGCATCAGTAAGTATATTCTCAACATTGACGTATAATGATAATACAGTGCCTGACCTCATCACAGATTGTTATATATATGCATTTTTTTCTGTTTTTGTAATGTGTAGGGGGAGTCTGGTCTTACAAAGAGAAAGCATTACCAGATCAGACGGAGGGCCAATTGTATGATTGTCTGGTTACAAACTCCAGTAAACTTATGATGAACTACAGTGACTTTCCATTCCCAGTTTCTTCCCCTCCTTATATCCCTGGTCGAGAAGTCATCAATTATTACCAGGCATACGCTGACGAGTTTGATATCCGACGTCATATTCGTTTCGATACGGAAGTGATAAAAGCGACCCCAGCTTCAAACTACAAAGAAAGTGGAAAATGGATCGTAACAAGTAAAACAAAAGACGGTGCTTCAGTGGAAGAAATATACGACGCTGTAATCTTATGTACGGGCTATTTCGCCAAGTGTCGCCAACCAAGCTACCCAGGACAGGAGCAGTTCAAAGGTCGAATTTTGCATAGCAACCAATTTCGGAGTGGAAAAGACTTTAGAGACGACGTGGTACTTGTTGTAGGTAATATTTCTTTAATCGTTTGTAGCTTATAATGTCATATACACTGAATCTTTAAATTATTCACCAACTTTTGATTCATTTTGTTGTTGTTTCCTCCACACGCAGGTGGTTCGCATTCTGCTGGTGATGTAACAGTTGATTGCAGCTATTATGCCCAACAGGTCAGTAAAATTTAGTTTTCATAGCAAGTAAAAAACGACGACTGAACAAACTATTAAAGAGGAAATCAGGGTTTATTTTCACAATTTATTTCACTACAATTCCCCACCGGTATCGTACAATGAGTTATAACTAAGAAATATGATCAAAATTATCTCAAAACAATTTCGAGAAACTAGTCAAATTCGCACAAAAATCGGTGAGGAACTCCGAAAGTCTGTAGCATCCATATTCATCGAATCAAATATGAATATTCAATACTATCGCCTTTTCAAGGTATGAGGAGGTGGGGCTTCCTATTAGGTACAGTAAACAAAACATTAAACGAAGTCTCGGCGTGAGTGGACGTAAAGTCTAAAGTGAGTGGAATCATTTGCTTCTTTGGGAAATATAAGTAAGTGTATCTGTTACACTCCTGCCTAGAAGTCTGCTTACTTTCTTCACTACAAATGAGAGCCTAAGGGCCGGCGGTGGCAACCCTGAATTGCTATGATGCCTCGTCGCAACTTCCATCATTACTACCTCACTAAAAAGTTGTACAGGATTAGGAGTCCTCACGGAAAAAGCCTCGTAAGCTTCATAAAATATTTGCCTCTGCTTACTGACAGGTGCAGTCTGCTGAACTTCAACATCACTACCCAGGACTGAATCCAAGGGGTGGGATTCCCATGACTCAACCCCCCCCCCCCTTGCATCTATAACAGACGCACGGAAATTAGCATAATGAGAGCCTTGGAGAATGTTCAAGGAGTTTTGCCCAGAACGCCCTTCCTTTTCTCAAAAAGCAAATACTACATACACGGAGCTCCTATGACATTCAGTCCTGGTGGATATTTTCAGTGCTTTCAGTCCTGTGTCGCCCCTCGCCTTCACTGGCCCAATTCAAGTTGTAATAATAGGCGAGTTTGGGGTAAGAATTACATGATATTTTAATAGAATTAAAATGATTACATGTGAAAGGTAATGGGATAGAAACACGGATACGCACAATAGCAACAGTCGGAAAGCCTTTCTTCAAAGCTCACCCAGAGAAACATTTTCTTGACCTTACTTGCCTGTCACTAGGGGCGATGGTCTTTTGATCTAAGGTAATATAGCTCGAGCCAAACTATGGTGGCACCCACTTATACAGAGAGTTGCTTCTAATCGGCGTCACTGGCTCCGGATGGTATTTCAAACGATGATCCATCCCTTACATGTCTTCTCATGTAGTTGGTGTTTCACTGTTGTAATTGTACCTTGTTGCATGTTGCTGCCACAACCACGAGGCAACGATTAGAAGTTAGCGAAACCGGGACCTGCGGCAAATGTGCGAGTATACTACCACACCGAAACTCCTATGCAAACGTGTAAATTACTCTGTATTTGGACAAATCGACCACAACTTGGAAGTTCTATTAACATTTTGCAACTGTAAGAAGCAGTGAAGTAACTACGGAGGAGTGGGCCTGAGAGGACCAGGAACCCCCAGTAAATGATAGGTCCTCTCTGATTTATGAGGTTTAAATATATTGACATTTAAAAAATGAGAGTATATTTTGCAACGTAAGCTCCCTCCCCCCCCCCCTACGTCCCCACAAAAATATAGATATATATATAATTCTAGCTTCGGCCCTAGTTAGAAGTGAAGCCAGTCGTTTGGTGTACTTTGTAAAATGATGATTGTTGTTATATTTTAGGTCATATTACCGGCATTATCAATGTCTCATTATTATTATTATTATTATTCCCATGAGTATGACACTCATGGAAATAATTCATTATCATTCCTGTTAGTATTGTCGTCATTGTTATGAATGATAATTACTACTACTACTGCTACTACTACTACTAATAATAATAATTCATTACAGATGTCAATACCGCCCATAAATTTGTCAATCCAGAACACAGTTAATAAAGCGATAAACTATCTGTACTATAACTTGGAGAATCCCTTACAAGACACAAAAGATGCATTAGAGACTTTGTACAGGAAACTAGTAAACATGGAAAGAAGTGAGATAAGCAATGACACTTTTGTAAGTTTATAATGACTTCGAAATAATGATAATAATAATAATCATTATAATAATAATAACAACAATAATAATAATTGTTATTATTATTATAATTATAAAAATCATAATCATAACAACAATAATAATGATAATAATAATAATCATCATCATCATAATCATAACAATAATAGTAATAATAAAAATAATAATTTTAATAATAATAATAAAGATGATAATAATAATAATAATAACAATAAGAGGGCAATACACGGAGTTGCGTATCTCATCGCCAACATGCATTGATTTAAATACAGGGCATGCCTACAGGGATTTGTAATAGTTTACTGCAACCACATCTCACAGAGACGTAGTTCGGGGAACTGGTTGTATATGAGTGGCAAACATTCTTCAAGCATAATATGGTGGTAAGCATCTCAATACTGATATCTACTGTAAGGTAGCAAACTTAAGGTTATAGCCTGGTGCTACTAGGCTCAAGTAACGATAACAATAACGGCTCAAAAGTATCTGTGTATATTTCGCTACATAACACAATTATAACATTGGTTTATTCCATGTAGGTTATAGGCCTAGTGGTTAGAGTTAGGGGCAGGATATAAGAGCATCCCTCTATGGGACCTGGTTCTGCAAAAATTATTATTTGACTTAAAAATTATGTTCACATAAAAGATATTACCCACAGGGGCCAGTTCTGCTAAAGATGTTTTGGCTAAAGTTAAAAAGGTGGTGTCTATTGACCAAGATGCTGGCTCTAAGTTTGTTACCAAACAATCATACAATTTCTCCAGTTTACTATAAGAGTAATATACTGTATCTTCATTATTGTGTTCATAGGAACGGCCTTGCAAAATTTTGTGGATAATGCTTAATTAGCTCTCAAGATATTGTGGAAATTCAAACTTTGGGGCAAAATTGGCTTTACTCCTCAAAAATCAGCAAATTTCACTGGATTCACCATTACAGTAATAACATGTTGAACAATATGTTTTCAGGTAAGTCCTTACATATCTTTTAAGTTAATTGGTCTAATAGTTGTCAAGATATGCTGGAAATACAAATTTGGGGGCAAAATTAGTTGTTTTTTTTTTATATAAAAAATCAGCAAAATTCCTTGGACTTATCATTACAATAATGTTATGTTGAACAATGTGTTCTCAGGTAAGTACTTACAAAAATTTAAGTTAATTGATCTAATAGTTCTCAAGATATGCTAGAAATACAAATTTTGGGGTAAAATTGGCCTTTTTTTTCTCAAAATCGGCAAATTTGACTCGATTTACCATACAACTAATACATCTTGGACATATTGGCATCATGCACAACCTTACCAACTTTAAACTTAATCATTCATATACTTTTCAAACTATTCTGGAAAAACCACAATTTGGACAGGTCCGGACGCACACACACACACACCCTCACGCACACACATGCACACGCGCACACGCATTGGCATGGACACGTTTTCATTTATACCACCCAAAAGGATCCTCCTGTACCCATGATCACTCTGCCATGGGGTACCCCTGGGGCGTCGCTACTCATCCACTCCAAGCATTTCCATGGCAACCGTTCTCCCATAGGTGCACAGTACAATATATAGTTCCACTCCCCAAGTGACTACAATATCTCATCTAGCCCCTATAGGGCGACGAGATGATGATAATAATAATAATCATCATCATCATAATCATAATTATAATCATAATAATCATAATCATAATAATCATAATAATAATAATATCCCTGAGAACGGTTTACATGTTATCGGTAGGCGCGTAATATGCCTGTAGTTGTGGGCTATTGTATTGTGTTTCTCAACATGAGAGCAGACTTGAGCCATGTTGGTATGTTTTGTGTGTACTCGAGGATGTGGTGGAGTTGTATTGCCAGTCTGTCTTGCAAGCTTGAGCCCTTATACCTTGTCGTCCAGTGTGGCTCGTATTTCACCTTGTGTTGAATATTGTTCTTCGAGATACCAGAAGTCATATATTTGCTATCAGATGTTTCTGATGTTGCCGTCTGATTGCTGGTGTGGGGGGTGCTCCCTGGGTTGAGTCTTTACCCCTCCTGGTTGTGCTTTGAACAGTTTGTTGATTCTATTGGTCATTGCGGGCGATGTATCATTGGAGTCTGTGTGCTGTTGCAGTGAGGCATTGCTGGCGTCTTCCAGAGCTGTCTAGAGGCCCCTTTCTCTTATGTGATAGCATTTTTCAATTGAAGTTGGTATTTTGTATATTCCTCTTTTTGCAGCATCCATCCTACTTATGTTGGAATTTTCGTGGTTGGATTCTTTGTTGAAAAGAGCTTTTCGATGGTCCTATTGCTGTGGCATATATGAGTGCATTTGTCTTCGTGATGTTCTTTGTGTGGATGTTGTTGATAAGTTGGCTTCCACGTGATGTGAATGTGTGCACCTCTACTATGTCTTTTTGTTTATCCATATGGGTTCCCTGGGTACTTTGGAAGCTAATATATGTCTCCATTTAATATGCATGCTCTAAACAAGGCGGTCTTGGTCTGTGTTTGCATCTATCTGATTTAGGTTATTGGGTATAATTGGGTGTAATTGGGTATAATTGGGGATTTCGTTTCGGTTCACTCAGCTAAACGAGTGCTCAACAATTACACTGTGGGCTTGGCATTACTATTTTTCGTCAAATATCATTATTATTTATCACCATTATCATTTATACTATTACCATTATCATTCTAGGTTTACCTGAGCATGCGTCACGGTGCGTGGGTCCTACAGAGAAATGCACAGAATGGCATTCCGAGGGATATGCTTGCAAATTCTCGAATTCAGGGATTTGTACCTATTACCATCAAACGCTGGTTAACCAAGAAGCACATATGGGAACGAGTGAATCTCTACAACCTTGGATTAAATCCTACATCTGAACTCTTCCATTCTGAGGTGATGGTAAATGACGCAATTGATTCACGCATACTTAGCGGCAACATCAAAACAAAACCTTCCATGGAAAGATTTACACCTAACGGAGTAGTATTCACTGATGGAACTAAAGTTGAGAATGTTGACGCAGTAGTCTTTGCTACAGGTTACGAATTGAACGTACCATTTGTGAATAATGACGTTATTGCAGGTAAGCTCCCTATATTACTGATACTGCAGTAGAACAAAACGTAAAAATTCTGCTCTTAAGTAGCTACATTGCTCTTCCTAGAAATACTGTAATTTTTTTTAAAGTAATGAGCATCAGATCTGTGTTGTAGTGTCACTATCATATTCACTCTTAAATTATACTATACCGTCAGAAGCAGTATAACATCCTCTGCCGGGATATTCTTGCAAATGTTTACCTAGCGTACTTTTCCTGAATTCTCAGAATTGCTACGTGAAGGATTCTCTCCTCTTAATACTTACAAAAAAGAAATGAAATCTCTCTTGGTCACAGTAGTCTTTTGAATGGTTAATCAATTAATAATAACAATTTTATCTTGTTAATAATTTTTTATTTTCCTTTTCCTTCTATATGTTTAGTCCCTGTTCAGGTACTTTTACTATTGATCTGTAATTTTATTGTCATTCTCATTCAGAGCAGGCAATTTGTTTTAGCTTATTTCTGGTTTCACTCCAATCTTTCTTCAGCTTCATTTCATATTCTTTCTCAGTTGATGATGCTTCCTTTTAGTTACTATAAAGTCCTTGCTTTTCATGTTTATTATTTGCATAACTTTCTTCCTTAAAGAATGAAATAACTGAGCAAGCAGCCTGTAATATGTACTCTTCTAAAGTACTTTTTTCTCATACTCCAACACATATCTTTGTTGCAATAGGTGATATTGTGTGATACACACACAGACACTATGCACTTGAAAGGAGCTGCACGCATTCATCGCTCATTGACTTTAAGAATAGTCTAAGGTGGATGAATCCTTCGAACCCTGGCCGATCTGTGCACAAAAGTATATTGGTTTTGAATCATTAGAGAAGAAAACAAAAGAACTAGGCAAAACAGCACCTTTGCTAATCCACTGAAAAGCTTTCGAGAATTTCAAAACACTGTTTTCAAATGTTTCATACATGGTAACTTTCTGTTTAGACTCAATAATTCAGTTGTCCTTTGTGAGTTACATCACACTAATTAACCACTACTTCAAAATAGTAAAAGTTTCAACCAAATTCTATGTATTGATACCATTTATAGTTGATTCTAATTCACTTTGTTCATGATACAACATGAGATACAACATGAGACAAAACATGAAACACAACATGAAATACAACATGAGAGATGAGATCAAACATAAAACAATCTGTCGTATTAAATGTTCCGAATCCTAGTCGCTGTGACTATTTGCCCAGTTTTTTAAATGTTTGTGACTGCAAAGTTTTTTTTAATTGTTGTTTTTTTGATCGAGTATACAATGCTGGTTGTTAGTACTATCATCTCCAGTTAAAAGATAACATGACATTAATCATAATCTGGTGTGTGGTGTTGCAAAGTTTTGCAATATTGTCAGTCCCTCTATACGTTTTTCCAGTACTATCTCTTTCTCTTTAATGTTATATTTTTTCAGAAACATTAAAGGATTTAGAGCTGTACATGCACGTCTTTCCCCCACGTCTCCAACATTCAACCTTTGCTGCGGTGGGTTTCTTTGAAACCATAGGATCTCATGCCCCCGTCATGGAACTCCAAGCCAGATGGGTCTGTCGTGTGTTTCGTGGTTACTGTGTACTTCCCTCGAACGAAAAAATGCTTTCAGAGACATTACAAAACAAGAGAGACATGTTGGCAAAATTCGGAAAGCACAAGACTTTTGTGAGTAACATTTATATTCAGGAAGAAAAATGTAATAAGACCAGAGAATTAAAATGTCTTCTTTGTGTTATGATAAACGATCGATTACGATTTTACAAAAAAAAAAGAAATATTATCGATAAATGTATAATTAAAATATCAGTCTTTCTTTGTCGCCACTCTTTGTGTAGTTCCCGCCAATTCCTTACTCTGAACGACTGGCTGATTTCATTGGGGTCAAGCCAAACTGGTTTCGATTGGTGTTAACAGATCCCGTTCTGGCGTTCAAATGCTTTTTTGGACCAGCCTTTCCTTTCTCCTATCGTCTACGAGGACCAAACACTTGGCACGGTGCTAGAGAGGCCATACTCAAAGGATGGGACGACACGGTGTTAGCAACTAAAAGTCGACAATGTGAAAAAGCCGTGTCAGAGTTAATTCTTCCTAGAAGTGACGTGATACGGCAAATTATTTTTCTCTTTATCATATGCATAGTTCTCATTAGTTGCATTTTTTGAACTTTTGGCAAGGACTTCGTCGTGGAGAGAAGTTATTGTTCAATCAGTTTAAGTTCGACAATCACATGTCTCTCTTTTTTTTTTTTTGCTGTTGGCTATAAGGGTGTGATGGGTAAGGCGTACTTTTTTATAATTTACTTTCAGTGATACAAGATACTCTGGGTTTAGGAGGAAAAGAAAAGGTAATATATAGTTGAGTATTGCAGTTCTGTCTCCTGCCAATTCGAACGAAAAGAAAGAGAAGTCACTCAGTGATCGTCAAACTACCCATGTGTTAATAAGCTTGGAAAGTAATAAGAAGATCAAATTTTATGAATTGAAAGGAGAACTTTACCAAAATTAATTAAAGCATTAACCTGAAATGACAGTCTAGGAAACAGGAGATAATATTTTTTAATGATAGTCAACAGTCACTCTGTATTGTTCTAAGTTGATCACATCACGTGAGAACACACAACCTATTCAATTGCCTCTTTTTCTCTATCTTTATTTTCGGTACTTTATTATCTTTGTACCAGAGGCCGTCAATGAATCACTGACGGCCTTCAATGGTAACCGATCATGATATTGTTTTGTTTGAGAAATCATGTCAAAGAAAATAACTTAAAATTTACACCTTGTGTCCATACTCAAAGTTATTTCTTTTACAGTTATGAAATGACTTTAATTTTAAAGACCGTCGCCTGTTTCAAAAGATTGTTTGAACGTTATAGTTTCCTATCAAGATCATTCACTTCCACAATGGACTTACGTTCTGAGAAACCAATTGTACTTATTTGGCTTTTTGAAGTAACCGTCTTCAGATAATAGCACTCCCAAAGCTACTTCACCGATTGTCTTCTAGTGTCAGATATCTCTTTGACAAGAGACAAGATAAATGATGTTAAAAGTCCATGAGTTACATATATCGTCGCCAAGAGGGAACAAAATGTATTAAAAATAAACTGACTCACAAGAAAATCATTAAACCCCAACACTAAACACCGCACAGTAGACTCTACAAGATGCTGCTTCAGCACCATATGGCGCTGATTCAACGCCATATGGTGCTATTTGGCGCACAAACCGAGAAGAATGACTTTGATGGAAATAAATTACTTTGTTTAGTAGTTGTTATCCATTGTAAGTAATTGTAGGGATACCAGTAACAAGTATTGTTCCTTGATGTACTATTTGTAATGGAACGGAAGGATGTTGAACAATATAAATAAAAAAAGTTTGCAAAGCAATAAACGTTACTGTGACAACCTGTTTAAGTGTATTACTGTTTCAGAGTACCACCATAACATAAAAATGAACAGACTTACATATTGTAATGATAGCTTAAAGTTACTGCTAAATATAAGCTCGGCATTCTCTTTCTCCTTACCAAATGTTGGCAGTTCTGGTGGAGGGGGGGGGGGGTGATATTGATCAGTTTAACAAGAGCCGATGACGTATTTGAAGAGTACAGTATCCTAATCACAACCATTGCCAATATTAGTCACATACAACTAATATTGTTTCGTTTGAATGATAATCGTAACCTTTGTAATCATGCACACCGTGTGTGTGTAGGTGTGTATGTATGTATGTTTGTGACGGCCCAACTTGTAAATATCTCTATCAACTTGTAAATATAACGATATCTCAAGAAGGGAGGCCTGGACACATCTCATATTTGGTATATAGGTGTACCAGATTGAGTAAAATACCTTGTTGTTTTTGTTGTTGGTCGAAGGTCTTTTGGTGTCAGTAGGGGTCTAATTGTTAAAACCTTGTAAACAAAATATCTCAAGAAGAGAGACTTGGACAGATCTGCTATTTTAATGTTTAGGTATACCACATTCAGTAGAAGAACCCTATTGCTTTGGAAGAAGCTCAAAGTCATTTTAGATCAACAGCGGTCAAATTGTAAACACTTTGTAAACACTATATGTCAAGAAGGGAAACTTAGACAATTATCATATTAAGTATGTATGTGTACCACATCAACTACAAGAGCCATATTGATTTTGGTGGAGTTTAAAGGTCATTTAGGGTCATCAGGGGCCAAATTGCGAAAATCTTGCAAACATGATATCTCCAGAAAAGAACCTTGTGCATAGCTCATATTTTGTTTGATTGATTGATCCTAATTACAAAATAAAGTCCCCCAAATCAAGACTAATCAGCTTATGCACATGCTGAAGGAGCTACAGTAGCACGAGAACCTGTGCATCATTTCTCAGCCTCATTTTTAGTCACTTAAGATGTATGAAAATAGATATAGCACTGTTACTATTATGTAAATGTCTGTCAGGAAAATTCATTGACTCAGAAAAAACTGAGACTGTTTAACACTGGGATTATTTGGACTTGGACCACCGCTTTATTTTGTGGCTTTCGCAATTATTTTACATTCATCTTCGGCGAAGATCGTGACCTTGAACGATAGGCCACTTTGTGTGGAAAGTAAATGTGATGCCTACAGTTAAAGCTCCCACTATACTTACAGCTTTGGTGTACTTCAGGCTAGGCTAGCATATGCACTAGAATGTGAAAAAATACGATAACAGAGGGACGAACTTTCACGGACAATGTTGTAAACAGAAATCTTTCTAAACCTCACCATTACCCTTTCGCTCAGGCTTCCAAAAGCAATGCAGCTCAGATACACCAATATTCATATATCATGCACAATTTGTCCATTTGCCGGGATTTATTCCAAAAATGTAGGTTTTTTTGCGATGACTATCGGCAGAACTTTGTCGCGGCAGTAAAAACACTGTGTAAAATGCCATACAGCATGTCCACCCACTCAACTAGCTAAATTCTTGACCTACGCTACAGTGGTGGTACCGTCAGAATGTATATACAAATGTAGTAGAAAAGTAATACATCCTAATAATTTAAATATTCAAAGTCTTTGTAGCAATACTTACGGGTACATATGTCTCACTTTGGCGGGATTTTGAAAGATATTAAACGTAAGTAACTTGCATTCTTCATTATCATTTATTTAAAATAACGTTTTAGTATACACGGATTAATAATCTTTGTTTCATTACCTTTCAAATGATGTAAAAGTTATAGAATTTCACCATCCAGGTCGTCCAGAAAACAGAGGTTAATTATAGCCTAGTTTCAGACGCTTTACACATTACATGGTTGTAGACGCCGAAACTACTAGTTTAGCGTTGGTCTGGCAGTCACGAAGGCTCAGTGCCACAATTTTTTTCTAAAGATTTTGTAAGGAACTACATAACTCCATTTAAACGGAACAAAGTTGCTTACTTTTTCAAAAACGCTACGGTATTGAACTTTTTGCTGAAAACCAAGCAGCTCATTCCGAAAAAAATGTGATGTTTCTTCGGAAGATCCGAGAGCGATTTGTGTAAAATAACCTACATGTTTAAGATGGGGGTGTGACAGTAACATAGACTGTGATTGGTTGAGCATTATGAATGGCGCTTGCGAACAGCTGTTCAGCATCTTAGTAGCTTGTGCTCTGTTCAATTTACGTAGGTAATGCGGAATGGACAATGTCTCAGTCGTCTGTTCATGATTTACATGATTGCTGTTTTGTTTGCTTGCTTATTTCACGCCGCATTTTGTCGTACCTAATTTGAATAGGAACTATGTTTCTACTTTTATTTTTATTTTTTCGTGTCGACAGCATAGCGTAGGTATATAGCTATTACCTTCGAGTCATCGTCTAGATTTCTTGCTTTCGTTCAAACTGTTTTCAGTGCTACGTGAAAATTGTGGTTGCAAACTATCACAATGGCATTTGACGTCTGTTAGTCCAAATAGATTATATTTGGTGGCTCAGGCTATTTAGCTCAAAAAAGGGCCCATCTCTTAACACCATGTGCACATGAAATTCCATCGACTGAAAGCTTGTACATATCTCTCATTTAGTATGTATGTATGTATGTATGTATGTATGTATGTATGTATGTATGTATGTATGTATGTATGTCAGATTCAATATGCTCTTAGTTGAATCGTCGACAGCCCTACGATGCCTTATTGGTTTCTGTTTAACTTACGTTGCAGAATCCAAGAAGGTATATTATGTTACAAGTTAAAGGTTGCCTTTACTGCATTCCACAATTATTTGGCCCTTAAATTTGGCATTTAAAAACTAAACAAAGGACAACATGTAACAAGAAGTGTGTTTTATGACACTGGTAGCAAACAGCAGCTTAATAAAACAGAGCTTATAAATTAAGACCTCACTAGTCAGGTCATTGTTCGGCCAATGTAATGTCGATTTCACCATTAGGTCGCATACATAAAAAGGGAAATAGGGGGCGTGTGTTTTACAGATATCATCACATTTTTTAAAGCCAATATACGTGGACAAATAATGGTAGATTATTCAAATTAAGGAAGGACTGTGGTCTATTTTTTCAGAAATAAAATCTGTCAGTGGTAAAAAAAAGGTGAAGACGTCTGTGAAATGAAGTGCTTTCGTCATTCAAGTTCAAGGCACTCTATTTCCAACGAAAAGTGTTTTATTTTTTTTTAATCTTATTATGAGGTACGGAAACGATACAGGGGCCATCTGAACAAATAATCAATCCCAATAAACAAAATAATAATACTGGTATACCAGCTGATTAGCCGATCTTACAGTGAGGATGACATGCTTTGAATATTTGTAATGAGGTTCAACTAATGAGTTCACTCTGTCGCCAACTATACAAATCAGACAGCGAATTTGCGAATTCAGTGAGTTACATTTTTTCTCTTTTAAATTTGATTAGAAATAGCCTGAACTAATTAATGCAAACACACTGTTGAATGTTTAAAAATATAGCTTTAAAACAAATATGTATAAGCACACTAGTATGTTTACGTATAACGTTTTGAAGGTGCCCTAATTCCATTAGTGAGCATATATTCAGTGGATATGAGAATAAATAAAGTTCTTAATGATACACCAAAGCGAATAATATCACCACGAGGATTATGCCATATGTTATACAGCATACACTATAGAATTGCATGACACATTAGGATCCATGTAGGAATATATACCTATGATCCTGAAACGGCTTATTGGTGCGATTGTGAAATGCACGCACCTGACTGCCTCAGAGCTTTTAAGTTATGACATGTAAACTAGGAATGTGTCTGTTGGAAATAATATTTATCATTGTGCCCCGGGGAATGTTGATGGGGAAATTATGAGACTGGTCGCTCTAGCACAGGTCTAAGGGATTGGGTGCCTCCCTCCCCCTCCCCCACTATAGAAATGTTTCTAAAAACTAAGGGGGCTACAGTTTGCAATATTTTGTATCTTTTCAAGTCATATCCTTTCCTGAGATATTTCTTTGTTTACTACAGTCAAGGTTGTCCAATTGTCAATGATTGCCTAGCAAAGATGATCAAATTGTGTAAAACTGAAACTTCCTTTCTGGACCCATTGATATTCAAAACAAGACCTTAGAAATGAGATAAAATCTTTCCAAGATAAATCAATAAAAATGAAATCATTATCTCATTAACATTTAACACATGTTTTAAAGGTCCCCTGTGGACTCAGTGAAAGTTAATTGCATAGTCGCTATGTTCTTATCCTTTTTGTTTTATAATTGCATACCCTTACATCTGCAGGTGAATACCTCCAAAATGCCTGCAGTTCAAAGAGTATGTGTGATTGGAGCAGGAGTCAGTGGACTAGTTGCCACTAAGACATGTTTGGAAGAAGGTATGGACCCAGTCTGCCTCGAAAGAAGAAGTGAAATAGGTGAGGTTGGTTTATGTTATTTTCAATACGTAAACATGTCATTTATGCTAGAATGAAAACTGAAAAGGTCATTCCAATTCTTAGGAGGCGTGACTCAGAGGAATACGAAAATTATAAACCAATTTCTGCTTTATCCTACTTCTCAAAGTCTTTGGAAAAACTCACGTTTATTTTAAACTCTCTAAATAATTGCAATATATTGTTTGATGAACAATGTAGGTTTCTACTGAATTTGCTCTTGCAGATGCTATTGACAATTGCATTTTAATCTTGATAACAGCAAGAAATGTATTGGTGTGTTTCTCGACCTATCCAAAGCGTTCGACAATATCAATCACGCAATAAACAAAGCTTCTATGATATTCACAGAACCACATTGAGCTGGATAACTGGATGTAAAGCTACATTTCGGATCGTTACCAATATGCTTCATTTAATTCGACGCATTCCAGTTCAAAACAAATTCACAGTAGCGTCCCACAAGGATCAATTGTGGGACCTCTACTGTTTATCATATACGTCAGTGACATCTGTTATGGGTCCAAAACAGCGAACATTACCCTGTTTGCTGACGATACAAATATTTTCGTCAGTTCCAATTATTGCATCATATCCTTTTATCGTAATGTGTCCATCGAACTTAACAAATTTAATCTATGGTTTGTGAGAAATAAGTTGGCAATCAATATTGAAGAAACAAATTATCTTGTGTTCAATAGCTCTAGAAAATTCAATTGAAGTTATGACATTACTATTGGTGGACATATTTTCAAGCATATGATACGAAGTTTTCAGGTGTGCTTATTGACAATAAACTGGTGTGACCACATCTTGGGAATCGATAGCAAATTTCCTAGAAATGTGGGAATTCGTTTAAAGCTGAAACATTTTGTTTCAAAGTATATTCTTAAAACTATATGCCAAACTCTTGTTTTACCAACTTTCATTTCTTACCCTATCATCTTTTCTGGCACCAGCGAGTCTACTCTTAACTTATTTTACTTCAGAAGAAGAAAAAAGGCTATCCGACATATTTCAAACGCAGGATTACGTAAACACACCAGTCGCCCTTGTAAAGATCTTTAATTGTTTAATTGTTAAGCTTACAGATTTGTGCCATGTCAACATTGCTGCTTTCGAAAACCAAGCACAGAATGGTTTACTTCCAAACGCATTTATACGAACTTTTTTTTCCCACTAATAACGAAGATATCCATAAGCACTACACTAGACACTTAAGGAAAGTACAAATTATAAAATCAACATAATCCGTTCATTCACTCAGGGAAAGATAAACAAAAGACATTATTCAAAGGTATTAATTAATTTGCTCATTGTGTCATATTATGTCATCAGACATAACCACTTAAATATAAGAAAAAGAAGAGTATTGTTTTGTGCACAATTGAATTCATATCAATTGATGCCAACATAATTTCATTTTGGTTTTCTGTAGACTAGTCTTAAGTCCCACTGCTACTAAAGATGTGAAATGTTACATGTTGTTGGTGATGAAAAGCTGGTCACTTTTCATTGCACATACATAGAGATGATTTATGCAGTTTGTGGATTGGTACAGGAGATGAGGCAGGCTACGATAAGTGGATAGGGAATGGGAAGATAACATCAGTACAGCCGCAGAGGTAGGCACGTGGGGATACTAGCACGTGTGCACACTATGTGGTAAACACGCATTACAGATCGTGCGAAGCGCCCAAAATATTCGAGTTTTGTACAATAGCACAATATGATAGAACAATATAATTTTCTGACTAATGGCGTTCCAATTTATAGGAAATGTGCACATCATCCCACCAAAGACAGCATTTCAACATGGGCCCCTTATGGGCCCGTATCGACAAACATATGTGGCCCCTATTGCACCCAAGATTCATAAGGAGCTCACATGAATCAGCCCAGGTAACCTTTATGACCCATATGAGGTATTTCTGGGGTCCACTTGGGCAATTGTGCCATATGGAAACAAGGATTATCCCATGGAACCCACCCTGGAAAGTTCCCCGGGACCCTACAGAATTCATTTTGTCCTGATATGCAGTTTCTGATGAGCGTGGAAAAAACTTAACTGAAAAGGGAATACCACCCCTCCCACCCCTAATGCCCTAATGGCTTCTCCAGTAGATGAGTGGAAATGTTTCAGCTTCAGAGACAGAAAGCCATCTATATTGCCAGCTGTTTACTCCCTTAGGTGTACCATGTCCTCTTCCTTGGGCTGTATTCACAAATGCTGAAAATTGTTAAATATATTGTATAAGAACACGTCAAAGTGAACAATGTTCCTGCCATGGTAGTTGTCCACCTCGTTGAGAGGAGGGGTGCGGTATTTAAATACCTCCTATTTTTAATTCTGAGTTCTGACAAATTCGTAACCTAATATTCCCAAAGTTTGTGTGGCACCAATTTAGCCTAAGTTTGTAAGTAGACCTACCCGTTACGTTGTTTGTACTAGGCAACATGATTGGTGTAGAAGAGGAAGTAGAATTTGTGTGTCCCATGTGGCTAACAAATGGCGTATAGTACACAGTGACATTGTTTGTGATTGCAGGTATCTTGATGGACCATAGTATGTTCTTTTTATTCTATTTGAGCCACCTAGAAAGCAAAAAGGTGTGTCGATCAGACTTGAGGGAGCCTTTCAAATGGTTTGAAATTAACTTCAGAATTATCCCTAAACGAGCAAGAAATTTTGGTGGAACGTTTTCTTTTGATCATATGCCTAATACCGACCAAATGAGTGCGTTTTTATGCTGCCTTCAAAAGTGGAACACGGAAATTTATATGGGAAGGAAATAAGAGCTTCTTCGAGAATGTTTTCTGTTTTGCAGTCAATTTCTACAATTTTTGTTTTATGGGCACGTTTTTGTGTCTTATTGGGAAGACGGAAAAGTCTCTCTCACAGGTACTTACAATTAAAACATTGTTAAATGCTACCAAGGAGAGGACAGAGGCGCCTCTCGTTCAACTCTGCTAATGACATATGCGTGGTATCTCCATAGGTAGGTACTCCACTGTGGCTATGCTGCTATTGCTTCCTCCCCCCCCCCCCCCCCGTCTCCTCAAAAAATAAATGAATAAATGAAAAATGAAAAAAATTCTCTGCTGCACATATGGAAGTTGGAGAAGTTTAAATGTATGTTCATTATGCAGGTGGAGTTTGGGCGTACAAGGACTCACCGGTACCTGGTAGAACAGAAGGACAATTATACAACTGCCTCGTAACAAACTCGAGTAAATACCTAATGAACTACAGTGACTTCCCCTTTCCGACGACGGCTCCTCCTTACATCCCCGGTAGAGATGTTAAACATTATTATGAAGCTTACACGGATCATTTTGACTTGCGACGTCACATCCGGTTTAACACAGAAGTGACGGAAGTGACCCCGACAGAAGATTACGAAGAGACGGGGAGATGGTCGGTCATTAGCAAGGACAGTAAGGACAATACTTTCAGGGAAACTTACGATGCTGTGATGGTTTGTACTGGTTTCTACTCTCGATGTGTCATTCCCAGGTATCCGGGTCAGGATGAGTTCAAGGGTCAAATATTACACAGCAACGAATTCCGTGATGGACGAGATTACAGAAAGAAAAATGTACTCGTCATAGGTAAGTTGAAAATGTTTAAATCGAATTCCCATTCATAAAACTAATAGTTATATCGGTATGTGGACCGCTGCTAACATGAATGTGGTCATCTAATATGGTATGTCACTGTATATACTGTTATGTCATTTTGTCTTAGCTTTCGTCATCGGTGCCAACTTTCTTTCTTATTCAAGGAGGTTCGCACTCTGCTGGAGATGTGGCCTCTGATTCAAGTTTTCATGCTAAGCAGGTAAGTAGCACGTCTTACATTAAAATGAACTTTTTTGTGGGGGTGGGGGCACTACATTACATCATGGAGGTTTTAATTCCATGATTGCACAATGTCAATTACGAGACACAAAACCGTAACTGTGGAGTTTTCGTTTATGCCGTCAAAGGTCACCTGAGGTCAAACAGAGGGCGTAATTGAAAACCTTGTAAACATGTTATCTCAAGCCTGGAAAAGTGTTTAAAGTTAAAACGTGGTATGTAGACTACCGTTTGTGAGTAGACGATTTTATTGTTTATAATGGAGATCAAAAGCCATGATTTGAGATTACCAAAGATTGAAGACTGAAACATTTTAATGAAGATTTTTCAAGAAGTGACTGTTGCTTCAATTTCACCCTTAGAGCTCAACTAGGTCGTACCGAAATGATGATATTTGTCTTATTTTATGGAGTTCAAATGTCCTTTTGAGGTTAACAGAGTTCACAATCTCAAGGATATAAGAGCACAATCTCCAACCTATTTTGAGCGCGCTTTGGATTTTTCACGGGGTTATCGGTAGCCATAGGTAAATTGAGGTTTAGTGTTCGTAAATTTGAGGTCATTAACAATGTAAAGGTCGTTTGGCATGAAAATGACATTTTGGAGTATTGGGTGCATTCAACATTGAAAATATTAAAATTAGCCATAAATTTCATCAAAATCCGTGAAAGATTTACAGGAAAATTAGGGTCTCCCAGCTGTATCATGAATGAACATTGGCTAAGTATGTAAATTTGTGACGTCAAGAGATGGACTCCCATGATATGTCTTATGATAATCCTTTGTTTATGTAACCTTTATTTCAAAGACATTTGAGAATTCATATGCCAGGAGGGTTTTATTTTGGAAGCATGTATTTTCTTCTTCAAACTTTGAACGTCTATATTACTTACCAATGTGAAACTCGGTAATTAAGAAATTAAGAGGCAAAATATCTAGGATTAACAAAAGAAATATGGACATTGTGCAAAACTCCACGTCATCTGTTTTGTATTTTTCCTCCAAATTTGAAAAGTCATAACTCAAAACGGTTAAATATATGGGCTAAACAAAATCTTAACGGATTTTCACTAAGTGCTTTTCTTTGCAACTTCTGAATGAAGGGTGTTTTTATCTAGAAGCATGTCACACAATTTCAAAGGGAAAAAAAAATTGTCACTTCACTGTGAAAAAGTTGATCTAGACAGCATCAAGGGAGGAATGATTAAGTCATTGACATGTTTTTTTTTCTCATCCCTACACATGTACTGCGAGGGATGAGATATTATAATTGCTTTGGGATGATAGCATGTATTACGACTCTCTCAGTTGCCATAGCTACAGTTGTCATGGTAACATTATCTACGGCTTATATATATATATGACATGGACGTCTAACCTGTTATGCTACTTAAGGTGATCTGAAACCCCAAAAGGGTAGGGGTCAAAATGTGTGAAAATGTGTGTGTGTGTAAGTGTGTGTGTGTGGGGAAAGTACACTTCAATTTCAAAGTTTGCGTCCGCAACTCCTTTTACACTGCAAAGCCAGTGAGGGTCAAAGTGGGTAAATAGGCGACCCATGGTCTGAAGTTGTGTCTCCCGTCAAAATTCAAAGGTCAAATCTTTAATCGGCAAAATGCTGTGAAAAAAAGTGTGTCGCGATTTTCTCTAGACTGTAATTCTAATATTTTCAATCTTGGTCGCACACCTGATTATGAAATCTAGTGTTCACCCGATCTGTGACGCCATAGGTCAACATGGCACATAATACAGTACGGTTAGTTGCGTTAGTACAAGACACAACATGACGTATCAGATCTTTGCTTTTCCATACAATACGAACCAATATTTCAACCTATGCAACCATGTTTGGACTGAGTGATTATATCTAATCACAATGTCATTTTCCATGCTTTTGGTAATAGGCCTACCTCTACTCAGTATGTTTTTACTTGTTATATGTCCTGTATACGCTAGTCAAGAAATTGAGTGGTTTACAGGAACACAGGCCCGTATGCAGCTTTTCAGTGGGGGGGGGGGGGTTCGATTTTACCACAAGTGGAACATATCACCTGACAATTATGACCGCCAAATTAAAACTCATTGTATATGTTGCTGACGTAGGCCTATTATCATAGGCTGAGCGGAACTCCAGATCTTGTGGGGGTTCGTCCGAACCCCTTGAACCCCTCCCCCCCCCCCCCCGATACTGGCCTGGGAACAGATCTGTACATTAACTGGATTGGTTAAACTGCGTTCCTCTGTGAAGCCACCGGACACTTGTCTTGGGTGTGGCAACAAACCCGACATGGAACGCCAAAACGTCAAAACGAATCATGAGTTCCTGGATTAGATGTCATAGATACAGCATCAATGCACAAATTGTATTCTTTCCTTTGATTACTAAAATTATTTGCAATGGCATTGCACTTTTACTTCTCAGAGGCTTTTGAATATGTTCGTCAGACCTTTCAACTTACTTTGCCACATCCTCGACAGATAAGTGCTTGGTACAGTGGCATAGATGGCCCCCCATGGGTTAAACTAAGTCTGCCTTGTCATCCCTCGAATTGCAGGAGAAAACTGGTAGATCCAAAGGAAAGGATACTCTAGTTTGTGCACTGCATTGATATTATAACCATGACATCTGATCCAGGAAATCACGATTCGTTTTCCCTGTTAGCGTTCCATGTCGGCTATATTGTGACACCCAAAGACTAGCTTCCGTTGGCTTCACTTGAGACAGTATCAGAAAATGTGACCTGGTGGCTAATAGAACCTGATGGCAAAAAGTGACACCTAAAGGGGGGGATGAGTCATCAAAAATATTTCTACCCTGTTACATCTGCACAAAACAAACCTTGCATTTTATAAATTTTAAGTTCTTTATGTAACTCTTTTTTAAGGCGCTATGTAAATGTAGAACTTAGGGTGAATTGTACGCATACCAAAGATTCACTTAATCACCTTTCTGTTATATTCCTGGTCTGCTCTCAGTTTATGTTACCTATCAATAGTTATCTATAATTTGATTCATCTAATTCTCGTTCATTCTTTGATATCTTTATGTAATCGATCATGCAATCGAGCAGTACACTTATTTTCATTTTTGCTTTTAGGTGTACCTCAGCGTACGTCACGGAGCGTGGGCCATGTCGCGGAATGCTTCCAATGGGGTACCCAGAGATATGTTGAGAAACACCCGATTTAAAATGTTGCTTCCATTGTCTGTAAACGTTTGGATGATGAAAAGTGAGATCGAAGAACATTCGAATCTCTACCATCTCGGTCTCCTTCCAATTAAAGAGATGTTCTCCTCTGGAGTGATGATAAGTGACGTCATTGAGGCACGAATAATCGCTGGTTACATTAAAGCAAAACCTGGGGTGGCACGATTTACGGAGCATGGAGTTGTCTTCACTGATGGGTCAAAGGTTGATGACCTAGATGTTGTGGTATTCGCAACCGGATACGAATCCTACACGCCTTTTATCGATAAAAACATAATTGGAGGTAAATAGACTTTTATCTCACCCTTTCTCTCTTTACGTTTAAAATAAGTAGCTGAGATAAAATTTCCTGTCTTAAGAACTCTTTATCTGACTAAATTAAAGTTATAACTGATGCATGCCACTGATTGCATTAAAGGTTTTTATTTCTATATCTTATTTACCACAACTGTTTTTTTTTTCACAGCATTAGGAACAGTCAATTAAATAGTCATTTACCTGCATAAAATTCACTGGGGATCATTTACTCACAATGGACAATATTCACATTAAGACTGAAGTTTAAGCTACTTTTCCTCCATAAGAGGAAGTGCTTACATGGTTATCGATCTATGAACCCTACTCGTATCACATGACCTCTGACATTCCCAAAACTTGACAAGAGATTATTTACTTACCAAGTGCTACCATTGCTTAGAGCTTTAAAAGGATGGTCTAGCCACAATACAGCTTTGATATGTTCAAGAGTAAGTTAATCTGTCCATTACAGAGAAACTTCCATTTCCTATGTGTGGTTCTGGAGATGTGAGCAGTTGAAGTTGCCACATTTGCTACTAGCAGTGGACTTGAAGCAAGCAGGAGTGATGTCATCTCCCCACATTGATAAAGCACTTTATGTTTTTCTTTAAACTTAACACCAAATTTAATGCTTCAATATCTAGTGCTATCATGTTAAAGTTATGAGCGGTATGAGAGTTTTGCGACCTTCACATAACCAGTACCTAAGCTGACCACCTATTGATTTCAAGGTCGAGATAATAAATTCAATAATAAAGAAAACAAAAGACTATTAAGCCATGTGAGGAGATGACGTCACTCCTGCTTGCCTCAAGTTCACAGTTGGTAGAAAAGGGGGTAACTTCAACTTGTAATATCTTGAGTTTCACCAGAGTTTCACCAAGTTTCACCAGAATGGTTGGATAAACGTACTCTTCAACATATCCAAGCTAAATTTGTGGCTAGACCATCCTTTTAAGTTCCAGCAACTCTCAGTTGCTGCAATATCCTCCTATAGGTTTTCGGACTTTCCTCTGTGTTGACCTCAGAGGACCTTTGAAACCTACCTGGAAAAAAGGAATCATCTACTCGCAATGGACGACCTACATACCAACTTTGAATCTCCAACAAGTCTCCCTTCTTGAGATATCGTGTTTAGACGCCAAGACGTCACACACACACTTGCATACATACACATACGCTTTAGTGAACAACATGTTTACGTCAATTAGACAACACTTTGAAGTTAAGAAGTTTAATAGAAGTAGAAGGGCTTATCACCTTTCTTGATTAGTGTCCAACATTCAGACTCTGCCCTAGTTTTTCCCACCAGACCGTGGCAGAGGAACACAACAAGGAATCAGTAGCAGTAGATATAAATATGGGTGTCTACATAGTAACTCAAAGGGAAATAGGGCGTTTGTTTTTCAGAAAACATCCATACTTTTAAAACCAATGTTTGTCGGTGCAGAATGATAGATTATTCAAAATAAGGAAGGACAGTAGTCTTCTTTTCAAGAAATAAGTTTCTCTCGGATAGAAACCCAGTTATTTGTTGCTCAATACTAATTTGTTCACCCAAACTTTTCAAAATTCAAATAATGCATCTTCCGTTATTCACACATGCATAATGTTTTGGGGAGATGAAGCTTCGGCTGATGTTTTTTGATGAGACTGAAGGGTTTAACAATGACTAAAGCTTTTTCTTTTGTATGTCATTTTGGTGTATTCTAAACGCCCTATTTCCCTTTAAAGTGATTACGTGCGTAGGCAAAAAGTAAAAACGTTGAAATTTCATCTCCAAAAGTTTGGTGAGGCTTTTAATTACACCATCCAGACAATCTGGGAAAATAAATAGGTTTCAGTTGGTTAATTTTGCCATATGATTTCAAATTCTCCTAACATAACGACAAAAAGTGTAGAATACGATAATGTAGTGGTTGACCGTTTTCATTCAAATCAACGGTGTGCTTCTACGAACAAGCCAATGGGAAGTATACTAGTATTGAATATTCAGTTACAACTCAGGATCACTGACGCCGCGGGCAAGGTTGCGCTCAGTTCGTAGGTTATTTGTAAGTACAGTGTTTTCTTTCACCAAATACTACAATTCCCGATACCTACCAAGGAACGACGACTTGGGTAGTATGTTTTTGATACACTAGTGAGACCTGTACTGTTGCGTATTCATTATGTAGGCGGTTACAGTAAGAACCGTTAATTTTCAAATATGATTTCTGCTTTTTACTGTTTTTATGCCAATCCCGTTGCTTTTCGAAGTAGTTACTGTTATTTTCCTTCGTTGAAAGACATAGTCCGTTCATGTACAACCTCGCGTGTACATTTAAAAATAAGGAAAAAGTTAAGATCAAACATAATCTTATCTTTTTGGTTTTTCAGTACATACGCAATCACTTTAATGTTCCTCCATAAATATGGATACGGCTCAGCCTGTGCTTCCAGAGCAATGTAGACTCTGCAGAGTCTGCTTGGGCTGGAAAGTTTCTGTAAATCTTGGTTCCGCCACCTCTGAACACCCACACTGTACTGCTCCTCTGGAAGAGTGTTTACTCCCCCACTGATAGCTGCCCTCGCAGACTCTGGACACTGGTTTTAATTATGCACACAACTTTTAACTAACACCATTGTTTTTCACTACCGAATTCGGTAGAAGCCAATCACGGCCATTGTGGGAAATGATGGGAGTGATGATGGGGAAAGGACATACGACTGATTAGTTACGTAACTATCATGGCAATATTCTACTCTTCTTCAACTGTTTGAGGCCTCTCTTAGCGATATCCTATTTCTGCCGTAGGCAAATCTGGTGATACGGTGAAAGTTAGCCTAGGTACCATTATTTTCTCTCATTGTTCGATCGCTGCTATTGGCTCATTTCATGAGACCAACGCGTAGTATTTTAATATGTATTAACCCTAACGCCAAACGTGACTATTCATTTGTACATAATTATATCGAGTGTCCAAAGTCTTTCCGGCGGACGGCGATCACAGGGAAACGCTATTACTAGATGAGTACATATCCTCGGTTGGGTATAAGTAGGCTGCAGCTCAAATTGCGAGGAATGTATCAAAGGAGGAGAATTCATTCGCCGAGAAAGACTTTGCAAAGTCTAAGAGCAATGCAACTCACTACCTAGCATTAGATAAGGCTCTGAGAGTACCTATAGGGAAGTAGATACTCGTTCTAAACAGGGAGGTGTTCTAAATATCTACGGAGCGACCGATACAGAAACGGCTCAGTGTGCTTCCACTGCTATCTGAAATACATTTGACATATAAAACTTTTAAGTTTGAGTCAAATAAAATAAACCTCATGCGGCATTTTAGTGCCTTAATTACATTTACATTCCGCATATTTGCTACAATGAGACAACATGCAGTAAAACGTATTAAGTTAAACGGTAACAGCAGTATAATATACTAAGGTTTATCACATTACATACCACCGTCACCTCGTATATGCGCAAGTCGTAGAAAATCTGGGGGCGCTGTTACAATTGAGCTGAATTCCGTTGCCAAGAAGTTATAGGGAAATAGAGCGCTTTTTTTGGACAGAAAATAATGTAGATGCGACTCTGAGTGCCTAGCAGCAAATACAAATAAAGTTCTGTTAGCGTACAGTCTTTTGAAAGACATTTGACATTTTTGTTTTTTTTTTGTTTGTTTTTTTTTTGTTCAATGTGAGGAAACTAGAACCAACACTTCATGCATCACTGAAATGTCTTGAATACATTTATATTTCAGTTTTTCTTATTCTTTCATGCAGAGTCAATGAACGACGTTGAACTTTATCTGTCCGTGTTCCCCCCTCGTCTCCAGCATAACACTTTGGCAGCAGTGGGATTCTTCGCGACTATGGGGTCACATGGCCCAGTAATGGAACTGCAGTCAAGGTGGGTCTGTCGGGTATTCCAAGATAACTGTAAACTACCTTCCAAAGAGTTCATGATGGAGGAGATTAAAAAAAGAAAAGAGAAAATGAATAAGATGTTTGGATCCCAAAGAGACTTCGTAAGTGTTTCAGTTAATTTGTTTTAATTGTTAAGCAAAATGTAAATGAAACCTTTACCTAAAAAATCAAGAAAATCCCTACATCTCACTTGTTCACAATATATGTAATATACTTTCGAGTGATTCATTAAACTGTATACTGTATTTAGGGCCGATCGTGTCACAGTAATTTTAGAGAATGGATTCCTTTTATACTATTCCTTTGTACTATGTCTTTCAAAAGATTCCCACAACAGAGATCTGTTCACTGGTAGTAAAACGAGGATACAAATATATCTGCGATCAATCCAAAGTAGGACTAGTTTGTTCCCTTTTACAAACTATTTTCCTGCTTTTTATTACTTTTTTAATTTGAGAGAGCTTTACGTTTGTGTCGTTTGTTGCTTTATATTTGGTGTCGATAAACTTGATGTTACAATTTGCGAAGGATAACTCTTGACATTCTTACAACATATCAACAGACACACAAGTAGCAGTATTGAATGTGACAAAGCTAGTCCCTCCTTATATGTAAGTCGTGGTTAAAGTGTGTTTAAAATAAATACAGGCAGAACATAAGTGCAATTGTTAAGGGTAACTATATACATTACATATGTAGAGGGCTTGTGCGTAATGTATCTTTAAATATGATCTATAATAAATATGTTTCCATTAGTAAACAGGAGAATGTCTGGTCTATTTAGATGCACAGAAGTGAATGACACATTTGTTTAATTACACGTGGCCGTATTGCATCGGAAATAGGCCTCATAAAATTTAATAAGTAAAGAACAAACATAGTAAAAACACGATGCCAGGGAGGCGGTTAATTTCGTCTTTATGCCAATTTATTGATCATTCGTCAATATTATAAGCTCGTGGGTGTGAGAAGATGAATTTTTACAGTCAGGTCTCATCCAGTTTGAATGCCCGTGTCGTTTACAGAGAAGTTGATGGTTGCAGAGAATATTATAGGCTACACGTTAGTCACTTTATGGTTTTAGCATGCATACGCTTTTACATAGGCCAAAATCGTTAAGCATCACGTGACTGTGATTGGTAAAACGTCATCTCCTTCAAAAGGATGCATAGAACAGTCCTAACCATTCCGCTATGTACAGTCGTAGTGCAAAGAAGTGAAAGGTTTTTTTTACGGGGAATGAGGACGACACTTTCCACTCTTCCCACAAAATAGCGACCATCTTCCTTAATGTGAATTCCATCCATTACAATCAATTTGCAATAAAAAAAACGAAAACCAAGTTACTGCCATTTCATATAGAGCAAGAAATCTTTATTAAGTGGCATCATTTTGCACCATTTAGCGTCTCCATTATCAAGCATTTCTGGAGGGAAAGTTTAGTCCCCGTCCACCAAAATCTCTCTTCAGGAGATGTTACTACCAGGAGAATGACCACTGAACTCGTGCCCTCCCCTCCCATCTCTCTGTCTTAATTTGCCGAGAACTCTACAAAAGGTATTATCGTTCAGATGAAAAAAATAATACCTGTTCATAAAGTATGACAGGATTATTAAACCTTTGCCTGAACCTAAATTTTGAGATTTTATCTCCATTTATCATAGGTGTTGCTTCTGACTTACAATCTAGATGTCAGGGCATTTAACATTTGGGACATGAGAGACTCTGGATAAGAGGAAACGTCATTTAAATGCTTCAAAAATTAATCTACTGCAGAGAATTAGTAATAGTAAGAAGGGAGAGAGATGATCAAACTATTCAGTAAATTTGCTTTGCAAATGAAGAGATCAAACATAAATTTAAAGGAGAACGTACACCATATTTCGTGAATGTCGTTTCATCATCCGGAGGGAAGTAATCACAAATGCATATTGTTCCAAAACATGGCACATGGTTCCTACACCTTTCAAAGGTTCACTCACACTATCATTTCTTTCTATTTATAGTTTCCCCCAGTCCCTTACTGTGAACGGATAGCATCTTTGATTGGGGTCAAACCTAATCTACTACGAATGGCTTTCACGGATCCTGTTTTGGCATACAAATGTTTCTTCGAACCAACTTACCCATTTTCGTATCGTTTACAAGGTCCAAACAAATGGGAAGGTGCAAGAGATGCTATCATGAAGGCATGGGATAATACCATTCTTTCAACGAAAACCAGGACACCCAACAAAGTAGAGAGCTGTGGTGATCCGCCTTTCTCTTTAGAAAGTCTTCAGTTAGCTTTGATGTTTTCTTTGATTTGTTGTCTCTTTACGTATTTCTTTGCCTATGTCGTAACATGAGAAAGTTAAAGATTATCCGTCAGTCACCTTTTGTACTGGCAATTACATAGAGAGAGCATTAAATGATAACTACATACGGTAACCGATTTAATTAATTTATCAAGACGATTAGAGCTATAACTTTCACTATCATTACAGCTGTAGGCTATGGCCTGGAATAATGACCATATTTATTCTTTGTGACGTATGGCCCACTTCACAGAGAGTGCTAGTGTTTAACATAAACTGCGCCATCTTTCGTGGTTTCAAAATTCTGTGTTTATAGAGAGCCCTAGCGTTTAACATAAACTGCGCCCCCGTTCATGGTTTCGCCATTCTGTTTGGACGGTTAAAGGTTGTGTGACATGCCTCTAGAGGAAGAGCACCCTTCATTTAGCAGTTGCAAATTAAGACCCTTAGTGAAAATCCCTCGGTAAATTATACCGTCTGTAATTATGTGGGCGACTTACCTATAGTAACGTACACAATATGCTCTTCCTCTTATAGAAGTAGTTATTTACTTACCGTATGTTCTCCCCTCCCTTCTCTGATGCGCCTTCTTGTCTCAAAGGTAGACACAGTCTTTATTTCATTTTTAAACTACCCTCTTTCAAATCGGATTATATGCATATCCTTGAACAGACTTGTTATCTGCATGAAAGGTCAGAAAGCGCTAAACAGAGAGAGAAAAAAAAAAGCATCGTTAATTTAAGAATTTTTCTAATATTGATTTCCCATAGATAGTCATGGGTATATACATTATGCCTCTTACTAGCTTCAACCATAAGAAGTTGTTTGTCAAAGTTAAGATAACCATTAATGAAATTTGACCAAGGAAGATTCCATAAAAGAGACCTTTGAGTAAATTTGCAGTCATTAGGGACTACCATCATCTGAATGAGAAGTTTGGGAGAATGACGGATCACCCATAATTCTCATCATATCCCAGAGGGGAAGGCTGAAACATTTGACAATTATGTTCTGAACTTCTCCCCACCCCTTCTCAAACCTCAGAAAGTCACAAATATCCTTCAACCAAACTTGGAATATTTACACAAAATAAAATTTACCATCTCTACCAACTAAACATCATCAATTGAATCTTATACTTCTTTTAAGTACGCTAGATATTATAGGGTCGCTTTAGCATAGACAGGAGAACTAAACTCATGTAACTGCAGTAATCACTTGCGACAATATTTTGAATACAGAACCTTTGGCGATACATACACAGCGAAATAAGGAAAACAACTCTGGATAGATAATATGATAGTGTTCAATCCATTCTATTTGAATGGGCAGTTTTATTAGACTGTTTTGTCAGGTAGCAGCATTTAAACTCTTCGAGACCAAGAGTGCCAAATCGAGGGACTAATTTTAATAGAAACATGAATGTTATTTTCTCTGTTTTGACACATGACCGATTGTCAGAGATTCCCCTAGGACCAATCTCCTTGAGACATATCTCCCTCTCTCATCAGTTTTGTGTTTCCCCTGGCAGTGCTCTGTTCCCAGTATGGTGTCCCCCTCCCATTGCTGTTTTCCCACTCCAGTGCTGTGTTCCCCCTCTCATTTCTTTGTTCCCCGCCAGTGCCGTGCTCCCATTACAATGTTGTTCTCCTCCAGTGCTGTGTTTTCCCTCTTCCAGTGTTGTGTTCACTTCCAGTCTTATGTTCACCGCCCAGTATTGTGTTCCCCTCCCAGTGCTGTATTTACCCTCCCAATGCTGTGTTTCCCCTCCCATTGTTGTGTCCCCCCCCCCTCGCCCCCAGTGCTATGTTCCACTCCCAGCACTATGTTCGTCATGTGCATTTGTATTGACCTTTTGTCACTTTTTCTTCTCTTTGCAAATTGGAGAGGGGGCCCCGGAACGGAAAATTGGTGGCATCTTCAAAAATGTGATAAAATAAGATTTGAGAAATAAAAACCATGACACAGATCATTTACAAAAGATACGAGAATTCTTAAAAAGTGCCTGAGAAAATCGTTATGAATGAGAATGGCGGTTTGTAAATTTAGGATAGAAAATTATGGAACAACTAGTGTCAATTTTATATTCATTGTTGTCACACATGGTGTAATCAGCATATTGTTTTGATTTCAAATATAAAGATCGATGGGATATATCAATCAAATAATTTGTTCATTTTCCATTCTTCTCTTTACTTTAAAGTTGATTATTTTAAAAGCATTGACCTTAACCTTGTGTACAAACGAATATGTCCGGAAGTTGCATATCATCAAATATGTTTTGTACATTGCTATTGATGTAAACTTGACTTCATTGGTTGCAGTACGGTACTGATCTCTTATTTTAGTAATATAGTTTCATCAGGGAACTATTTTTCCAAGCATTGTTCTGAGCCAGCTAATTGTTTAAGGATTAGGTGACTGACATGATGTTCCCTCTTAAATGATATTGAACTGGAGTAAAGCAAAGAAATACATTTCTGCCAATTACACAGTTTATCTTTCCTCGATCTGGTGTGTCTTAAAAGTCGTGTGACATGCATCTAGGAAAGAGATACCTTCATTCAGAAGTTGCAGAGTGATACACTGACAGACAATCCGTTGGAAGTTTGGTCATATCTATTACTGTTTTTGAGATATGACTTTTCAAAGTTTGATGAAGATGCAAAGTAGATTTGTTGCATAGTGTTAGTATTTCTTTTGTTAATTCTTCATACATTGTCTATTGATTACTTAATTACAGGGTTTCACACTGGTAAGTGATATCGATATTTTTGAAGAAGGAAATATATACTTCCAAAATAAAACCCTCTGGGCACATTTTTAGACGGGCACTGAAGCCCAACATTTACCAGTAAGGAAGCTTCTATAGGCAAAATTTTTATGTTTAACAGAATAGAACAGCAAAAATTCTCAACCTTGAGTTTTTTTGTTTGGTGGAGAATGCCTTCAAAAAGTTGATGGCAGGGAGCGAGGCAGGTTCTTGTTCTTGTTCATCCAAAATCACCCCCAAGACGGACCAGTACACCCACCAGGACGGACCAGCACACTACCAGAGATGGACCAGTGCACACCCAGGGATGAACCGGCACACAATAGATGTCTCAGAACACATGTAGGCCAAACAGGATTATTACCGTTAAAGCAAAGACAGTTGCTTTATAAAAGTATAAAAGTCAAGAATGTCGTAATGTCATTGACAATCCATAATGATGAAATTAATCAACAATTATACAAGCAAGAAAAGCAAACACACTCTTTTGTTTGCACTGTTTTGATTTCTCTTTATCATATCAGGTTTTCACCTTATCGATCCCATGACTATTAGCTTATCTCTTTGATATTCGTGGTATGTCTTAGTGTGTGGGACACGTTCCGAGAAATTCGGTATGGTATATATAGGTTATGTCATATTGAGGTGTCCTATACAAATATTGACAAGTCGATAAGAGCTCCGCTATGTACATGAAAATGACAATAATATTAACAGTGTTGTCTAACATGACGTGTCACCTTTTTGTCGTTTAACTTATTTTGTCTCTTGCCAATGTTTTCTTTGATCCTACTTGCATTTTTTTTTGTAGAGCAATGACCCGCTGTAGTGTTATAGGTAATAATACCCAGCTACTGTGACACTAATTGTCCTATACATGTGGGTTCAGATATGTAAGGTCACCTCCATGGATCAGGTAATAACTGAAAAGGCACAGCACGTTTTTCGTTACCACGAGACCAGCCTTGAAGCAAAGTGTAGCTACTGAAGGTAGTGGGTGGGGGGGGGGGGGCAACTTGTCTACCTGAAAGAAAATGAGGGTAATTTGGGAAAATTCGAGAAAATTGGGGTAGTATTATTTGCTTTTCCATTGGCAACATTTTGCCGCTGATAAAAATTGTGAGACATTTCATGCATAGTTCATATGTTAATGCAACACTTTTCCTCTCTGATTTCGTGCGTTACTTAGACATGACGCATGCGCATGTCCTTGTCACGGCAATGCCCCTCGCTCCCTACAGCAGATTGGTATTAAATGTGTTATTTCATCAGTGCAGTGTAGCTGGAACAAAACATGTTAGTGAGCCTGTGTAACTATAGAATGTATGAAATGCATACAATACATGCAGTGTAACTATACAATGCATGCTATGAACAACTAACATTGCAGGGACTTCTTTGTGACCTAAAGTGAAAAGCGAAGTGAATGTATGTCACAGACTATGTCTTCGATCACAATTATCAACAGATGTGTAATCTTTCACTTTACTTCGAAGTACTCTGAAGGCCGGCATGCTGTTCCTAATAGCTCGACTGGGGTGTCGGTCAATGCCTAGTGTGTTTAGCAACGCCAGCTAAATACGATTGGACCAGTATCTTCGACACTGCAGTATCTTCGACATTGCAGTATCTTCGACATTGCAGTATCTTCGACATTGCAGTATCTTCAACATTGCTTAATTTGCAGTGACAGGAGAGACAGAATCGAGGAAATGGCTTATCAGTATTTTCAAAAGTGTACTATTGAATCATATTGACATTCTGACTTAGGCATACTCAGATAAGGTCTTAAAATGAATATTTCACCTACAGTGCAAACCTCGTATCGCAATGGTACACTCATAGACAGGCTCAGACCAGACACCATGCCACCCTCACTTTCAAAATCGAGTCAGACCCATGTAGCCCTGAAATAAATTTGGAAAAAATGTATACCTTGCACCTCTGCAAAAAATGCTATCTACGCCACAGCCATGGAGTAACATTGAAGAGACCTCCCTGCAGTTCCGCAATTTCTGCAGATTTAGTAAAGTTGGTTGAACCATGGAAGTACTAGGCTAGTGTTTTCACGGTTTTAATTGAGAAACGAACAGACAAGCTCTAGACTCTCTCTATTGACCAACCAGTTTTGTCTGGAACACTGAAAACTTTCTTCATAAGAGGCTTGTGTTTTGTTCAGTTCAGTATGACTTTATTCCAATCTCTTACTATAATATAAGACATAACAATATTCTGAGAGTGGAAAAAGTAACGAAAATACAGTATATAAGGATCATCATGCTTAGACACATCATAAAATAATTACTTTACTTAACAAAAAAAAAAAAAAGGTAAGAGACTGAGGAGTGGCAACTGAAAGCTCCTAGGAGCTTGTGGGTGTTGACACCCCTTAAAGACAGACAGAAAATACAAGACAACAAAAGAAAAGCACAAAAAAACAACAAGAATAGAGAACAGAAATGCAAAAAAGACGGTAGTTCAAAGGTAATTTGCAATGAAATGAACTTTAAGCTGCTTTTTAAATGCATATGGTGTTTTGCAGTTTGTAACTTCCAAGGGGAGAGAATTCCAAAGTTTTGCACCTACAGATCTGAAAGAATGTCCTCAGGTAAAAGAAAAGCATATTTTAATTTTCGTTTTTCTAAAACCTTAACGCAAGTCGGTAACTAGGAAATTTGAAAATTTTGTCCAGATAACAAGTTATTCTAAAAAGATAACATCTCGATGTCACTTAATGCGTTCGCCGTTAAACAAAGATTATTTTCTTGTACCATGCTGAAGGTTAGGGCCAGCGGAAATGTAATCCATGTCACTTTACTTACTAACTTAGATTACTGGTCTAAGGACGATTGTATATTCAATCATCGAAGTTTAAATGAAAAGTTTAAATTCCTCCCTGCTGGAATCAATAATGGGCCATACATGTGCTAGCCTTTGGGAGGGGATCAAAAATTGTTTTCGTTCAATAATTCCAAAAATTGTCTTAGTCCAATATTCAAAGGACAAATTAAGGTGAGCGGAAAATTGGTGGAAATTTGTCATGGGCACATCATTGTCTTGGACAATGATGGAGACGTTCTGTTCACTGCTGATACTACATGAGCCATTTGATGGACCACATCGTCGCCGTTGAACTTTCTCAAAAGCCGCTGACGTTGCAATTCCGCCCTCTGTTATTCTTCTTTTCATACTGTCCTGCACTGTCAAAATAATTAACCATGCGTTTAATAGAGACATGGGACATGTTATATTATTTCTCCACTATTGAAAAATACGGTGGGGATGCGTCAATCTCCCCAACATGATCTACGTCTATGGCGTCATGTGTTCGCCAAGTAGAAGAATATTAATAGGGATGATGGATGTTTAAAGGTTGTGTGGTATGCTTCAAGTTCAGAAGCTGCAAAGTAAAGCCCTGAGTGAAAATCCGTTGGGATTTTCTTTTAATTTTTACTGCTTTTAAGATACGTTTTTTCAAATTTTGATCAAAATGCAAAACAGATGATGGAGAGTGCGTCTCCTTACGTCACAAATTGGCATACTTAGCCAATGTTTATTCTTGATACAGCTGTGAGGCACTAATCCGGTAAGTTGATCTTTCTTTGACTGATTTTCATGGAATTTGTGGCTTTTTTTAATATTTTCAATGCTGAATACACCCATTACTCCAAAATGTCATTTCATGCCACACGACCTGTAAAGGCGTATTTTACCAACAATTGAGGGGTTATTACAGGAAGGAAATAATTCTCCATTGCAGGCATTTCAACTCCTATTCCTTATCAAATAACAAAGAGCATAACAAATACCTTGTTCCTTACTGAAATAATGGTGTTTAAAGGAAGAGTTCTCTTCTCAAGAAAAATTTACAGTTGCCTCAAACTCACCAAAATGCCAAAGTGGCAGATTGTTGCAAGAAGTCTCCGTTTTTCTTTGAAATGAGATTTGACATGTAGATTGTGCATATTGTAGATTTACCATATCGTGTTGTGAAAATTAAGATCACATCTCTTAAACTACTGTAATGTTTTGTTTAAGATATCAAGAAAACCTATAAGACAAAAATACCAAAGCCTGAGTATTCATGTAGTTGTGCCTGGGTAACATCAGAAGTCCCCATTAAACAATGTACCATTTTGAAATAAATATGTCTGTAAAAATTCATAAGTTCTGAACATGTTATTGAGATATTGTTTTTACCAATAGCGAGTAAAAAATATATCTACTGTTTTTGAAATATCAAGTACCTTCAGTGGCCAATCTGTTAGGCATTTCTTATAGTGAATGCTGGTCTGCAGTAACCTAGTTTATTACGTTTTTATAAACTTAAATCAATGATTATGACGTGATGTTTAAAATATTTTATTTTTAAGTTCAATAGTCGTTTTTAAGTGTTCATGCGGGGGTACATGGGGGTGGTTGCACAAATATCCTGTTATTGTGGGACTTATAAATCCGAATATACAGGCAAAGCATGGAATTCCATTCACACTTTTATAACAATCTAAGTTTTACACTGTTCCAGCCACGTTCCTGTCGAGTTGTTGAGTAATTCAATCCCTCTCCCCTAAATGATATGGTTTCCTTCCCTTATCTTTGTTACCTTATGCCTGACTGGTGTCATTGCCCTCGGTATTGTAAGGCTGTCAGTCGAGTTATTTCTGTACTGTCACCCTGCTGTAAGTGTTCCGTTCTGATATTTCTTTTTTCCATTATTGTTGTTGTTGGTGGTGGTGAACTATACTGTGAAGCATTGTTGGAACAGAAGGCCATAGTAACTGATACAACCAATCAACAGTGACTTTGTCGCTGGAAAGCCGTTGCAATGCATTGCATGAAAAAACAATACAACCAAGAGAAGAGTCGATTTTTAACTGTATGATAGTACAAAATTGTTTGTCAGGCAGAACTTTTGATAGAATTTGTTTTCCACTTTGCCACTCACTGGTTTCTACAAAAAAAAGAGAGCCAGAACATAGGCCTTTATAAATTACATGTAGGCTTAGTGTTATGATTATCGTTGGGTAATGTACCGTGCAGGTAGAGTTGATAATCGCAACCTAACACTTATCCCTATCAGATAATTAAGATTATCACATACCGTATTGTATCAACACTAGCGGGCTCTTCTTCAGAACAAATTTGCGTAAGCTTGTATCAGTAATCAAAGCAAACAAATTCCATATTTTGATTGACCCCCCTACTCCAGAGACTGTTGAGCATGCATGGCCAAAACTATTCTATCATCATAAGTGTAAGGAATACCAAGAAAATCAATTGTATTCATTTTGTCAGGTTTGTCTTCTCTGCTTTCCATTTTGGATGTCATCACGGGTTTCCTGTACATCAAAGATGAAGTACTGCTCGGCAAATTATTCAACTTTAGTACTCCATGATTAAGACACCAAAATTAAGAGGGTTCCATTTGGCATGAGTAACTCAGCTCCGGAAATAAACATATTTTGCATTAGGGACTTGAAGGTTTCGTTTTTCGGGAGAGGCACTTCCATTATGACTGTATGGACCAATCTATTGGTCTATCTATAAGCTGTAGCCTCGTATTTGCCCAGTGACATGCTTCAAATAATAACATCCTTCTGACTGCATATATGTATCCAATACAAAAGTACCGTATTGACTAATAACCGTTTAGCCTAACATTCTGTGCCGAGCTCACCACCAAAATCCCCCCGCCCCCACACACCCCCTTAAGGAATCATCAGCAAGTTATGCACAAAGAGAGATCGAGGCCGTACGTAAAATTTAGATCGGCGTTAACAGTAGGATCAGCCGAAGTTAAACTCTGACGGTCTCCCTACCACTGCCAGGCTGTATATCCTGTCTCAGCGTGGAACGTCACTACCGTAGTGGTTGGCAAGGGGGGGGGGGGGCAGACGGATATGTTTTTACTTTACACGCTTCAGCTGGCCGGAAACGGCACTTCCTTTTTATTCTTAACTGAATATACCCGGCCTTGAAATAGAGATCTCATATATTATTTTATTTATGGAAGATTGTAATTTGGATTGCTTTTAACTGGATGTTTCCACGTAGTGCAACGGGTTCGTCACCTAGAAAAGAATCTTAACGTAAACCATGCATACACAATATGAACGAATAGCCACTATCGATTGGTGTGACGTATATGGGTCATTTCATGAAATAGATTGGTGTTATGTATTTACACATTCAATTTAACTGTATGAGAGCATTTCCGTTTTCACCAGCAACTATCCTCTCATCCTAAACTTTTACATTTGACTTGTACAGAAATATACATTGGAGTGACCGTCTTTGCTCTCTGTTGCCATGGTTGAACACTGTCATCATCACTGTTGGACTAATAGTTTTCAACGCAATTCTCAGGACTTATAGACTTTTGCCATTTTCCTCTAGATTCTTCTCAAGAATTTCTTTGAGAATCGGATGGAGTAGCATAGAATTCCGAAGTGTAATGATATCACCACTGAACCATGCCCATCCGGTCAGTGTTCTCCCGTTAATCACCAGGTGCGTTACTGATTAGGAAATCGTGCAAATCCGCCAGGTGTCGGGTCAAGTGTGGCCCAGGCAGCACATGTGAAATGTGACCATGTACCATAGGATTTTGAGAATTTTCCTTGAATACAGTTGAAATATAGTTTGAAGTACACCTTAGTGGTGTAAATGTCAGCGGTTTTGGTCGGTTATACATGCGTAAATATCCCAATGGTGATATAAAATTAAAGAAATAGAACATATGTAAGTCTGAAAAAAAAAAAAAACGAATTGGTTGTAAATCTTCAAATATATCTCTTTTTATAATGAGGGCAATTTAGTTAACATAGTATACTTACATTTGTAAACAAAATAAATCATGGAACCATTATTAATACTTGAACAATGTATTACTAATATAACTTCGTAATGAGACTATGAAGTTTTTCTTTTGAACTTTGACCTTGCATATTTACATATCATGCCAAAATAAAGCCCTTACAAAGGAGACAATTTTTCTTTCTAGCGCCCTCACTAGTTCGTACGATACGTTGTGACGTAATTTGAAGGGAGGGGGGTCTCCTGTTGGTCTGCTTATGCTTTAATTACCATTTCAGAAACCCTACATTATCTTTATTTTGTCCTCCGCTGCTTGAAACAATCAAATGAAGTTATGAAATCATAAAACCTCAGATGTTCAAAATGCACACATGTGAGAGATCTGAACATCCTTGATGTTAGGGCGCGGAACTGTCATGTTGCAAGATTAGAAGGAATTATCTTTCGCTGGATTCTATTACTATTTTTAATTGTATCGTATACGTAGTTGATACAGCAACATATGTACTTTTCCGTTGGTTTGTTATCGCTGTCAGGTGACTGTTCGAGGCAAAACATCACGGTACGGCATATCACCCTGTGTCGATGCATGACGATACGGCATATCACGGTGTATTGATACATCGCGATATGGTACTTGGTAGTGTATTTGATATTTAAAATAGTCCAGTTAACAGATACCAGCCAGTTCAAATCTGGGCCTCTGGTATGTCTATTATTTCAGGGCAAACTTTGCATGAAATGGCTCAACTTATTTACTCCACGTAGTTACAACTGACGTGTTCAACGGAAGTCAAACTGACATGTCCACTACAAGTTGAAAGAAAACCACAGAGCACTTGACATCTGAACAGTAGGCGGGAAACAAAACACAGTTCTCTGACATTTTATCATAACCTTGATATTACCGCTATTATGGTTTTACCTTTGATATGCCATCATCGTCACCATCATTACAGTAATCATAGTAAAAATGTCATTGGGAAATGGTTAGTATGAATTTCACGTGATGTATTTTGTGTCGCAAAACAAAACAAAAATAAAGAATATGATCATGAGTGGGTATACCGAGATGGAATGTTCCTTTTGTTAGTGTTGATAGCGTACTGGTGGGCGGTAGAGATACCTAAAATATAAACTAGGAATGACTCGTTTTGAATAAAATTGTGGATAAAAATAGTAAATCTTTGAGCTATTGTGGGTTAATAATAGATACGAGTTGAACACACAGTAGACCAATATATGTCATTCTTTGAAGAAGAAGAAGAAGAAGAAGAAGAAGAAGAAGAAGAAGAAGAAGAAGGAAAAAGGCACTCTACACGCTCCAGTGACTGATCATTCTTAACTGTTTGCTTTGAAGTGGAGCAGGCTATTCACGTTGAGCACCCTACCGGCTTTGATATTTACACGTATGCAATGTTATGTAGTAACAACGCATGGACGAATTTTGACAATACCTTTAACTTTACAGATGCCTGTAAGGAAAATTAGTAAGGAACGATGGAAATAGAAAATGACTGATAGAAAAATCAATCGTTTATCCATATCATTCTTTGAAACCCTCTATTCCAACCCATACGAAGAATTTAAACACTAAATATCCCTCTACTCTATAGTTGATCAAGTTATCCTTTTTCCTTCTGTCCATATCTGAGAATGCAACAACTGGAAAATAAACGAAAACTGATTCTTTCTCGTACTTACGTCACAGGTGTGCCATTTAGAGATTACTAGAGAGGGAAGGGGTAGGTGTCAGTGGCGGGGGGGGGGGGGGTAAGGGGATGTAAACTTAAGAGATGAGAGAGATGACGATAGAAATGAAATGATAGGTTCGTGATTACTGGAGGCACTGCGAAGGGAAAGAACGAGAAGGGGGCGTAGCCATCTGCTTTTTCCTCATTCTTAGGTCAATTTGGACTGGAGGTATAGAGACAGTGAGGGTATACGTTCTGGTTATTCCACTCAATCCCCATAACCTCATACCGTACACTTTCCTACCCTGTAGATCTTATATAAATATTAAATAAACTGAGAGGCTTTCATCAAAAATGTCAGTGATACGTCAATACAAATAATGGAAGAGGGAAATTGTAACGGGTAGTCAGAAATAAGCACAAAGTTTCTTGTTTGGCTCTTTTACACAGAAAAAACAAGTTAATTAATTTCATTGAGAGAATTCAGAGGGATAAGAACATAAGACCACAAGCAAAAAGAAAAAAAGAGTGCCATTCTTAAAATAATAAACAAATGCAGTGAAATGCCAACGGGGACTAAACCAGTAATTTCAATGATTGGATAGTTTTCTTACTTGTTTTTCAATAAACATTTAATTCAATAAGTTTGCATCACAGGTTCGAATTTGGGTTAAGGTAACTTTCATCCTAGAATGAGGAAAATTGGTTCTTCTGAATTGTGTATTCAGTCATACTTGCATGAGAATCCTCAACTCCTATTGGTCCATTCCAGACATGTGACGGTGCAATATCCTGCAGATAAAATCGCGGATCAATTTTAGATTAAAATAACAGGCGAATGAAGACAATAAAAAAGTAGATCGACTGTGTTTTGTCGTCTGCTATCTCACACAAAAAAATGGTGGTATTTTTCTTTCGCTCACGAACATTGTTGGCATTTTGTTAATCGTGTTTAAGTTTGTCGGGGTTCATTTCCAAGAAAAAACCGGATTTTTGCCAACCCAAATTTCATTCGTTCAATCCTTTTCATAAAAGCATTCATTATAAGAATGAACAGTTTAATCAACTTTAAACCTGTGCTTTAACTGTTGGATACTGCACTCTTCTTGCTATCTCTGGATGCGCTCGGATTGCACACTCGAACGCCGCTTTCATTGACCCCTATCGTGCATTATATTTTAATTAACGCAGGGTCCAGCGTTTATTAACCAGTAATTATAATGTGTAAACATTGTGAAAGGGAAAGCAAAAAAAAAAAAATGAAAGAGAGGTGGAGGAGGTAGGAGTTCCCTGTGAATATGCCCAACTGATACTTGTAAAGCTCTCTGACAGGTTAAACGTTTCTAAATAAGCGCTATGAATATTCATTACTACTCTTTTCTGCTGACAAAACAAATTTTTCAAATATGTTTTACAGGTGCTTCCCCATCTAATATGTTATAACTAATATGAGAAGCTAAGAACGTAAACGCCTGAAAACTACTTTCTTTTCTTCATCCCTAAGTTATTGTTATCACATTTTTAAATCATATTATCTAATTAATGTTGGGGGGTGAAGGCATATTATCCAATTGGTGTGGGGGTGAAGACTAGACTATATATATTCAATGTATATGAGGGGTGAAGAGTCATATTATCCCATGGATGTGTGTGTGTGTGTGGGGGGGGGGGGAACTCCTGGATTTGAGCGATGGCGACATATATTATCCAAAGGATGTAGGGTAAAGATTCATATTGACCAATGAATGTGATTAGTGAACACTCATGTTATCCAATGGATGTGGGGGTGATGACTCATAATATCGAAGTTTGTGGGGTTGAAGGTTCATGTTATCTAATCGATGTCAGGTGAAGCCTGATATTATTAAATGAATGTGAGGGGTGAACTATCACATTATCCAATTGATGTGAGGATGTAAAATATGCTCTTCCCTACATTTCAAGATCTTGATTGTTTCGCAAACTTTCATTTGTAAATCATGATGGAAGATTTCGGCTGATCAAATTATCTTCTTGATTTTGTTTTGTTTACGGTGTTTCATATTATTAAGATGTAAGTTCTGTTATCATCTCAAGAGGTGTGATGCAAACAAGATCAGCATTGAGGTGGTGATATGTAAGGGGTGGGAGTTGGGTAAAAAAAAAACTGACATCATTGTATTTTCATCTGGATGGGATTTACAAGATGGATGATACAAACGAAAAGGGAAGGAACATAGTTACCGTTTGGTATAATTAATCCCCACAGCTCTCTTGTCAGAGAATCATCTGTTGGCAGTTAGATAGCTGTCCAATAACGAGATCATGCAATATGAATTTTTATTTTATGTAATTTGTACGTTTATGTAATCTAAGAGACATTACAAGAGAGCATTGCATTCGAACTGCTGGGTCACTATTATAGTCATACAACGAAACATATTAAACCAAATTTTAACTCCTTTCGAACTAGTAATATCTCAGTCTTCGGCACTTTAATTTAGGTTTTATAGTCTCACAGATATTCAACGGTGACGTACTAAAACCGTTTTCGACTTAGTGGTAGGATTTCGAATCATTAAAATTTTGAAATGTTTAACAAAAATTTCCAAATATCGATTGTTTCCAAACATTCCTTAACAACACTTCAGATTATGATATGGAAGTCATCAATAGAACGTCAAAATGATATAAATTGGAGGAAGGTCTTTTTGCTTTTACTGCACTTTTATTGCAAAGTTTTAATAAGCAAGAAGAAAAGATAGTTTCTGTTTACGTGTAAGACAGTTAGTACTGATGTAATACTCAAGTACGAGAATATTAAGACAATTGCTGTCAGTATTTTACATACTTGAAAATAAGTTAAGAGCACAACAGAGGAGCATTAATAAAATGTAAACAGTTATCCTACATATCGTATAGATACATTCCACTCAACAAGAATTTTAGTAATTAAAACATAACAATTATTCCATACTTTAAACAAAAGATGAAATAATTTAATAGTATAAGTGACAACGTAATCACAATGCATTATTCAAATAGGACTTGAAAGACATTGCTTGTTAATAACGAAATTAAATCAGATGAATTGATAAATAAATACAAAAAAATACAAAGACCGTAAAGTTATGACCGACGATATTATGAAGGTCTATACCATTACAACACTACTTTCTTATGAATTAGACGCAACTTAAAAGACAAAATGATTGCTCTATTATTCATCATTTAACACGATGATATTTTTGGTGCGTGGCAATGATCAATGTATATTCTTTACCCTCACTTCACAATACAAATTTACGATATAAATCACCTCTTCTTATCGATGTATGATATGATATTGTAACACAACCATGATCATCATCATTGCAAGGTAATTTATCACTTATTCCTTTTGATAACGTAATGTAACCAAACTGTATTATGTAACGTTGCAACACAATCATTATCACCATCATCATCGTCATATATTATATCAATTACTCCTTCTGAAAACTTGAGAACTAAATGTAAACGCCAATGTATGATATAACGTTGCAACACAGTCATTGTCATCATCAGTGCAATATAATTGATCAATTATTCCTTTCAAAAACTAAATGGCACCTCTAATGTATGATATAACATTGCACATATTGTTATCATTTTCATGTATACGAGAAATAATGATTGCGATCATTCTTAATTTGTAAACAGCCGACTTTATTGAACTCTGACTTGATTATGTAATGTATTGAGCAAAGTTTAGTTATATTAACGATGTGCTCCAGGAATTTTCAGATAATTTTCTGTTCGAAAGGATATATTTTATGCAATGATGATAATACATTGACGTGTAAGCTCACATGAGGCTCAGTAAAATTCTTTTTTTTTTAAATTCATATGTATTTCAATTAAGTTTCGTTTGGTAGCTTGTTCTAGATAAAGAACATGCACAACACGTCACTATAAGAGGTAGGTATAATACATTGCAAATTAAACGGTTAAGTTTTAAAGTAAAAGATAGTTGCTAGTTTTGATTTCATAATTATCCTTTAAGTTTTAAAAGATACAATTCAGTCTCAACCGAAACAGCGATATTACCGTTATTGTTAAATAGTGTATAGCATATATGTGTACAGTATTACCTGTATGTTAATAACTTAGAACAGCTTAATGGTACTTCATTTCAGAAACCTAATACATTACTTTTACATTACTACAATACATACATTATTAATGTATTACATTAATACATTACTTTACTTACTGAAAAATAAAAGTACAGACATACAATACATGAAATGCAAACGTACAAGTTCTAAACAGACTGAAACGACTCCTATGTTAGTACACATCACAACGAATTACAAACCACTTTGTAACATGCGCTTTCTTGCACAAATATAGGCCAAGTGGCTATGACAACAAAGAGATCTAAATAGCTCAAATCAATACAATAACTTCGAGAACATGGATTTTTATTTTTGAAAAGCGAATAAATATTCCCCAGAAATTTTGCTTAGTTAATGTTAATGTAATTAATACGCAAATATCCATGAGAATAGGTGAAAGCTCTTGGGGTTCTTAGTACTTTTGTGTTTGAACTCGTATTGAATATAATTGAATGACCTTAGTCAGTCGCTATTCTTGAAAATTAGTTTTCACCTTTCTGGCGCCTTCTGGCGTTTATCATAGTAGACCAGTTTCAGGATGTGTAATTTGCTGAACATGGGTACAGCTACTACAAATTGCGGAAATTGATAAAAATTCAATTGTTAATTACAGTCTTATGTCCATTTTAATCATTCAATCATTTGCATATGGCAAAAGCCCTACACCTTATTCATATACGCCCCTCCATCTTGATTCGGAAGAGATAACCAGTCGTTTTGATTGGTGAGCTTTAAGTCCTGTCTTGACTGTCGGCAACAACTTTGGCATCCAAGCATTGTTTTAAAGGGAAATAGGGCGTTTAGAATACACCAACATGACATACAAAAGAAAATAGCGGTAATCATTGTTAAACCATTCAGTGTCATCAATAAACATCTACCAAAGTTTTATCTCCTCAAAACTTTATGCATGTGATGAGTAATGGAAGATGCATCATTTGAATTTTGAAAAGTTTCGGTGAACAAATTAGTGTTGAGTAAGAAATAACTGAATTTCTATCTGTGAGAAGCTTATTTCTTGGAAAGAATACTTCTGTCCTTCCTTCTTTTGAATAATCTATCATTCTACGTCCACAAACATTGGTTTAAAATATATGGATGTTTTCTCTAAAACAAACTCCCCATTTCCCTTTAAGTAAACCTTTTCATAGGATATAAGCACTTGTGAATAAACTTACTTGGATACCGTCTAGAAATTGGATATATCACACGAAAGTAAGAGGGTGCTTTAAGCCGTACTCAGCCCTTATGAATTGGGACTTTTATCCCACTGGAGAAAGTCGAACAGGATTAGCATAAATTCAACTTTCAGTTGTAACTCCTTCTAAATTGCACCTCCCTGATTCGACTACCAACTGTGTGAAGTTCACGGTCGTGTTTAAAAAACTGAAACACCTTTGAAGCATGAAGATCATACCTTATGTAGCTGTTACATTCTTGTCGTACACCGCGGCCATAGAGAATGGCTCACCCCTCAGGGAAATCTCAAGTTAAAATTGATAATTCGTCGACAATGCACAAACATGATCATGTCTGGGTTGAGCATGTCTGGATTGGGAGTTGTGATGAAAATGGGCAAAGGTAGATTACATTGTGGCCTCGGTAGCTTGGAGTGTCTGTACTTTCACTTATATTGAAAGAGAAATTGGAGGAAGGAAGCTTGAGAGAAAGTGAGAGTGATTTGTATGAATATCTGGCAAAAGAAACGGTTTAGAGACCACAATAAGAATTCGATTTGTTTTGTATTGAAATGGGCGATTAGTAAAGGCATGAACGTTCTGTAGTTGAGGCAGCTCAATGATTTGTATCTACTCTTTTAGTATCTGAACTTCATTGAAACAAGACAAAAGGTAAAAGTAGCTTTGTGTTAAAAATATGGAAAAATCACGTGAGTTACATTCAGCATCGTCTGTGGGTTGAAAATGACCTACCGTGTTGTGTTTACGGGAAAAGAGGGCCTACAGCATGCATGTGGTTAACACGTGGAGTCATCATTACAGTTGTCATTAAAATCATGTTGTGCGTCATCGAACTCATCTTTAAAGTAGTTGATGACCTCACGAAAGCACCATCCAAAGCAAGACTGCCGAATATCACCACGGTTCAATTTGGTGCAATTTACATATTCGGTTATGTCTTTCTGGAGGCAAAAGATGAAAATAATTGAATATTAAAACAAAATTTAATATCAGTCAAGAAACACCCCGTACCTTCCCCGTGATATCACTCGACTGCAAACAGATTTACGTGAAATCAAAATCTATTGTAAACTTACCAAAGTATTGTAGCTGCTTACTGGGAGAACGCGATATAAATCTTCTATGACCCTCCTTTCGGTCACGACGGTAGAATTATAGAGACACCAAATAGCAATTATAACTCTACCAAGTCGATCCGTTCCTGAAAGAAGGATTTCGTTTGCAGTGATCTGCATAAAAATGAAATAAATGCTAATAATAGTCATCAAATCATCAAAATACTTAACAAATGCTTGTGTATGTATTGTTAATATCCTTTTATTATCTCATCGCCCTATAGGGGCTAGATGAGATTTTGTAATCACGTGGCCAGTGGAGCTATATATTGTACTGTGCACCCATGGGAGAATGGCTACCATGGAAACGCTTGGAGTGGATGAGTAGCGACACCCCAGGGGTACCCCATGGTAGAGTGACCATGGGTACAGGAGGGCCCTGTTGGGTGGTATAAATGAAAACGTGTCCGTGCCAATATGTGTGCTGGTGTGCGTGTGTGCGGGTGCATGCGTGTGTGTGTGTGCGTCCGGACCTGTCCAAATTGTGGTTTTTCCAGAGTAGTTTGAAAAGCATATGAGCGATTAAGTTGAAACTTGGTACGGTTGTGCATGATGCCAATATGTGCAAGATGTATTAGTGGTATGGTAAATCGAGTCAAAGTTGCTGATTTTTGAGAAAAAAATCTATTTTGCCCCAAAATTGCTATTTCCAGCATAACTTGAGAAGTATTGAGCATTTAATGCAAAATTTTGCAAAAAGTTACCTAAGAATGAAAAATTTCAAGGTATATCACTTTTGCTGTAAAGAGGGTGAAATTTGCTGATTTTGTAGAAAAGCCAATTTTGCCCCAAAATTTGTATTTCCAGCATATCTTGAGAACTATTAGATTAATTAACTTACAGTTTTGTAAGTACTTACCTGAGAACACATTGTTCAACATAATATTACTGTAATGGTAAATCCAGTCAAATTTGCTGATTTTTGAGAAAAAAAAAGCCAATTTTGCCCCCAAATTGCTATTTCCAGCATTGCTTGAGAAGTATTTGAGCATTTAATGCAAAATTTTGCAAACACTTACGTGAGAATGAAATATTCAAGGTATATCACTTTTGTAGTAAAGAGAGTGAAATTTGCTGATTTTTTGAAGAAAAAATGCCAACTTTACCCCCAAAATTGTATTGTATTTCCATCATATCTTGAGAACTATTAAACCAATTAACTTACAGTTTTGTAAGTACTCAGCAATAAACTAGTACAAATTCCCATGTGCAGGCCCTGTATTGAAATCAAAGTGCATGTTGGCGATGAGATACGCAACTCCGTGGATTGCTCTCTTGTTTATTTATTTTCTTTGTCAATTCTCGAATATAGCTATGGTTGTGAGCCTGTGGTTTCTCTGATCATATTTGTCCGAACACAAGGGTGAAGGGGGGGGGGGTGTGAAATGAGATCTTGTCGTGTTTCATACGTATACGATTCAGTGACGTCAATTGAATCCTGCTTGGCGTGATCACTCATCTCATGCCTTTATGATTATTGAATGGGTGGCATGATTAAAGGATACAAAATGATAACAAACATCCTCAGTAGTTTCTTACCGTTGTAGTATTCATGCAATCAGGTAGCACCAAATCTGGCTCTACACTCGGAATTAACTGAAATGTTAAAAGATAGAAGGCAATTACTAAATTCTCTGTGTCCATTAGGTCTTCAGACTTCTATACTTGTCTTCATGTGACATATTTTCTTGACTGATAAAATTGTTTCTTAGAACACAATAAAACATGATCCTCTAAGATGATAGCGAGCTATAACGATAAACGGAAATTCAGCTAGGCCTACGTCATTCATTTATCTGTTATTCTCATATTAATTTACTATCTTGTAGTTCTGCTTAACTCTCACTCTTCATCCCCTCCCCAAGCTCAATCACATTCCTGTGTTGCGTTAAATAAAGCTACCTCACTGTCTTCTTACCCCTTCAAAACGATTCCTCGAGAGACAAAACAACATACGAAAAGCTTCTTCTATTGCTAGATCATCTTGGCTTCGCTTGTGTCTTCGTGGTGGAACAGCTTGACATGTCCAGAGTAAAGCCATTGCACACAATGTGCATACTGTAAGGGTATAAACAAACAAAACGTAATGGAATATTTGTGATCTGGCAAATAAATAAACCTTGTATGCAGACAATTGACACACTGTGCTGTTCAGGCTCACTGCTACAATTCATTAAGTAATACCTGCAGTTTAGTGTGACAAAACCCAGATTTTCAACATTCCATATGGTATGTATTTAAAATTGGAATAAAGCTATCGTATTCGTACCTATTATTGTTGACCCATCCACCCTAGAAAATCAGTTACAGACTCAAAATTGCAAAATTGATAAAAAGAAGGAATATCGAATGCATTAAACTAGAAACAAGTCCTTTCAAATGAGGTATTATTTGTTTGGTGGGCCTTTCGTTGGTTTATATATTCTTTGATTTCAACAAAATTGACTTCCATCACACCAATCTGTACCATTTCGTCGGTTTCTCATTAGAAAGTTCTGCTCACACATCTGGTAGGTCACAGTGTAACAGGACTGGCCATTGTTGAGGGTATATGTAAGTAGTCCATTGTTATCATGTTTATTTGGGTGAGTAATGAAACTTCACAGTGACTGAGGAACTATTTCGCTCACAATATTAACTCTCAATTCAAGAACATAATGTTGTTGTCACTGTTGTCACTATAGGCACTCCCAACGTCACACCAATATCTTGTCCATGTCTCAAAATAGTGATGTATGACGAAGAAATGCTTTGGTCAGTATCGTTAAGAAAAATGTCAAGTTGCTTCAGTGTTACAAAATGTTACATGACACTTGAAAAGTAGTTCAAAGTCTTTGTTTCCATTTTAAAGTAAAGTGGCGTATAGGTAAAAAGTGAAAACATTAAACTTACAAAAGTTTCACAAGACTTTTAGCTGTATCATTCAGACAATTTGGGAGATAGGTTTTAGGTGGTCAGTGCTGCCATGTGATTCTAAAGTATTCAAACATAACGACAAAAAAGTAATGACGATAACGTGGTGGTTGTTTACAGTTTTCATTCAACTTAACCGTATAGGCTTTTTTGAACAAAACAATGGGAAGTAAACTAGTAATAAAAATTCAGTTGGTTGAACAACTGGTCTCTTACACCCCAATTTGGTGATCTGTTTGTGGGTTATTTCAACTTATTCGTGTCTCACAGTGTCCCGTTTCACGAGGGAACTGTAATTTAGAAAGAGATACATCGGAAACTTATTCTTATGCATACCTAACTAGTTGCCTCCAAGGTTATCGGTTTTGTCTACCACTGAAAGTATTTGCAAATTAATAAAACGCTACATCAAATTATAATCTTATGACAGTTTAAATCATGTGCATGGGACACTTCTTTGCCTTTATAGCGCATGTTTGATAAGGGTAAACACTGACTGAGGTAAACACTGACTCGTTTAGATTTATAAAGCAGTGGTTCTGACAGGACTGTCGGCAGTAAGTTTCCATTCAAAGCTCTGTCCTTTTGATAGGGTAAGAGCAAGTGCAAATAGGAACTAATAAGCGTTTGAACCAGACACAAGTCAAAGTTTGCCCAAAGCCATGTACTTAGATTCTTCTCACACCAGAGAACATCTAATAGGATAAGAATAAATTAAACTGCCTTGTGTATCTCCCAGTAACATCTCCCTGATTGAAACAAATTCAACAATTCCCTATACCCCGTTAAGGAGCGATGGCTTGAGTAATGATTTGGATACACGACGAACTGAGGCCTGTGCTGTTGCATATTCATTATGTAAGCGCGTGTAACAAGTATAATTTCTGTTTTAATGCCGTTTCTGTTGCTTTTAAAGTGGTTTATGTCATTTTCGAAAATTGGATAGCATATTCCGTCTATGAACAACATTGCATACACATTTAAAAACAAAGAGAGATGAAACCTTATACTTCTAAATTCACAATCACTTTAACCTTCACATTTCACACCCATCCTTCCAATTGTTCTTGTGTATTAAAATTACTAAAATTAAAGGTCATAATTCCTAAAGTATTAGGTTTTAAGGCAGTTAAGATCAGAAATAGATATAAAAGGTTTAAATAGTTGGTCTGTTATTACATATTAGATTTACCATAATGTAATGCATTACTGTGGAAAGAAATTGTTTAAACAGGTTAAAAGTTTCAAACAGAACAAGGCATAACAGTATAATTTTCACCAATAACGAGAAAAATATCCACTAACTTTAAATAACTCCTTTCTTTTTCACTGGTTGCTCTGTTTAAATTCCACGTGACACGCTAACAATATTTGTTCCTATGATACAACCCAATATGCTTTGTTTCAATTTTCGACAGATGATGTTAGGATAACAATATAACGATACAGCAATACATACAGCAAACGTTACAAAACGTTCCACTACAATCTTGATACTGTAACGAATTAGAGTTTCTTTATCGTCAAAATTTGTATAGGGAAGCATGGAGCATGACTCTGGTGTAATACCTGTGTAAGTTTCTTCGTCTCATAACAATGCCAAAATAAAAATATACATATCTCTTTCAAATTTTTGGTAAGTCACACATCTGTTGTTCAGCTGTTTGTTCGTCCAACCGACGTCTGTACAGTTATTGGCAATATGAAGTGGAGCGGGTGATGAAACGGTGGGGAGGAGAAATAATTCCATACAAATATCGCTTCTACAGTATACGTGACCGAAGTGTATTCTCAAATGAAATATAACTTTTTTCTTTTTGAGAACAACATTTTTTTCAACTCCACATATGAATAACGAAGATATAGTTGAACTTCTACAAAATTAACCAGTTTGATTCTTTGCTTGTAATACAGCAATTATCTTAAATGTTATTGAATTAGTGTATACTCTCTTCAATTTGTATTAGAGTGTCTCATATTAGAAAGTGAAGAGAGTATGCGGGACCGGGGAAACTCCGTTGTCTTCTGTTACCCAGATATCTTTACATTGTCTTAAGGCAGTCTTATCTTGTATCCCTCTAGTTTACTCTCTATAGATTTAACTAATTATAGAATCATTTGTTTCACATCTGCGACATCACAGACTTCAACAAAGGTAAATGTTGCATTTTTTCTTCAGTGTTGATGGCCAAGGTTCTTACATTGTGAGCCATTTCTCAAAGTTTTGGAAAATAATGTAAGACTAAACCAATCATTATGACCACTGCATTGAGGTCACCTTGTCATGACATATGTGCATACATATGTCACCCAATGACACCACCTCTTTTCCACATCTGTTGTACATGTTACAACACTAAATAAGTTTGTATTTTGAGATATGCAGTGGAAAATGCCCCTTGTAGCCTCCCTGATGTTTCGAAAGCTTGGACTCTGTTAGCATCTAGTAACCATCTCAGAACGCGAGGCTTTCTGCAAGCAGCAATGAATAACCTAACACTTGCAACATGTAACGGGCTTGAATATTATCCATTGTAACAAAAAATTACATTTCCTCATTTTTTTTGTTGACTGAAGGATAGATGTGACGCTTTAATGACAGGACAAAATTCCAAACGTCACTGCAAAGAAATAGGAAACCGTCCTGAGGTCGTATGTACAATTTGGATGTAACGGAAATACAACCTGGTGAATGATACTTGGTGAAGTAGGAAAATTCAGATGTCTGGGTCACTACAGAGCAGAATTTCAAATGCTCCGACTTATAAACAGAAATGTTGGAATTACAAGAAAGGTAGTAGAACAGATGAATATGAATACATACAACTTACCTACGAACTTGATCAGCTTTGCCATCATCAATTGAACGAGTGGTGTGCAATTAAACGGGTTTCGGTGATTAAATTTGACAAAAGAAAATCATACGAAAAGAAATTTAATGTGATCGGATTTAGTTCGAGATTAATATGAATCTAAAAGCGGTTGATCTGTGGAATGATAACTCACACCGATGCAATGGAGTTTTATAGAAACCGTTGACAGAATTGACCGGTCTAAGGATAAGCATTGCTCACGTAGGAGAGTTATTTTGTGATATATTACCTCATCTGTTTTGAAAGATTCTCTTTACTAATTATTTTGTTTGCTTTATTACACCCACTAGGCTCCTATCCGTAGACCCCTTAAACTTACACCCACGTTCCATGAGCCATTCCATATATATTACTATTAACGTGGGCGCCCTCACTTCAGTACATAGTATGTATCCATTGTGATCCATTTAAAGAACAATTTTGTTCCCACATAATTTCCGCGTATAGTATGAAAATCGACTCTGGAGAAGTCTGGCAAACAGTTGAGTCGGGGAGGGGTAAGATGGTAGGGATGAACTAGAGGAGTGGGTCTGGAAGGATGTACTGGGAGGGGGGTAGGGGAGGGATAGGCTTTTATATAGATTATATTCATGATTTTGTGTGTTATGAAGCGCCACCGCTTGTATAGCGAATGTTGTTTGGTCACCAATGTTTGCCTGAACTTTTCAGTGTTTTATTTTCTCATGTTGATGTCACAAACGGTAGTTAATATTCATGAGTACAAGTTGTATGGATAGTTTTACTGGTAAAATATTATCAGTCTTCACCGCCAGAGTTCTGATAAACATCACCGATCTTTAACGAAACAACTTCCCCTGTGCAAGAGAGGTACAGCCACATAATCATGAATATTATCTATGGTAAGTCAACATGAGAAAAATTCAAAACAGTTCACTTTTTTGTCCATCTCTGGCATATTATTTTTTACCACAAATCTCTTACCTAGTATACTCGATTTGGAAGAAGAGAGTACAAAAATTGTATTAAAATATCTGTCATAACAAGGTATTTTCATTTACATTCTTCTTTTTCCCTACACAGTTGCAAGTGATTTCTATATGTAATATGATAATGGGTGATAATGTGTTACATTTTTTAGACGGTCCCACTTCAGGTTACGCCACCAAGCTTACCGAGGGTGAGCTGGAACCTGTGCGGCAGTGGGGGCAGTTGCCAAGTCTGTAACATGCATTATATTAGTTGTTTATGTAAAACTGATTTTAACACTGCACAGAGCATGTCTTTCATGTTACATCTTTCACAGTCCTTATCCTTTTGCCCAAGTTGGCCCTCGTCCCTCTGACTCTCTCATGCCGAGAAAAATTTCACTCGATGAATAATTTTTCTGACGACTCATATGATATAGAGAGTTGATATAGACTGCTCTCCTCCTCCTTTCCTCTTTCCTGTTTTCCTTTACAGCGATCTTAGTTTTTTTTTCTCCATGGATTACATCATCGACGATAAGTAAGACAGCCCCCCCCCCCCTCCCCGCCACTAGGTCACTGACGTTGATATGGGTGACGGTGGCATAGAATGTCAATGCAGGTCACAGCTAGCACTGGGCAATGTGTTTGTCGATGGAATGTTTGTGCTATCACTTGGCAGCACGTATGTTAATGAAAGCATCGATGTGATTGGCTTAAACCTAAACCTGCTATATTTCATGTGACCTCTGATTGGTCTAATCATTTGATGAAAAGTTGCTGCAGTCTTGGTAATAATGGCAACATTAGCATTGTTTGTCTTGCGGTTGCGTAGCAAACCAGAATTGACTGTCTTACTGTCACAATCATAAGACATGCATCGCGAGGCTCTCTCTCGTTTATGATGTGTACCGTACATGAAACCTCTTTTCAAAGTTTCATTGAGAGTGCACTTAACCCTATCATCTACTACCATTGAACTTTTACATATCCATAACATTATAACTATATAAGTTTGAGCAGGAATTGGTGGATGTTTAGAGCATCAACATGGCAAGTATGGTCATATCCTGCACCTCCGCTTCTCCTCACTGGCTAGGCCTACGCACAAGTCTGTATCCGAAGTTTTGGTTGACACAAATTTAGCTCATCAAGGTTGCCAGGACTGGTGCTCTAATAAAACTCTGTATTCTGCGATCAATAAATATTTGTAGATATGTTGGATTATCGGTGTACTGTGTATCGAAATGTTCTTTAATATCCCAGCATATTGAACGTCAGCTGATTGCTAAAAACAAAATGCGTACTATCAGCCAAAACTTTTGTGCACTCAGGTCGTGCATATCGTTCAAATCACATAAATGGAAGGTAGGCCTAATTTATTTTGTATTTCATGCCTGTTGTAGTATAGACAGTGAACAATTGGCATTCATATTATCGACCCACCCGGAAGTTCATTTCCTGAAGTGTTTATCAAAGAAGTCATTTGTGTCATTTCGATTGGAACTATTTGACATTGCGATGTAAATAGTCCTGCTAAAATATCATCACCGAAATGTTTGATGAATCAAGGAAAGGGAATTTTAAAATTGCACCGCCTGCTTTCCATACTCCGTGTTTGATGGATACACATGGGGCCTCCTACAACAGCGGAGGAAATAAATATCTGAAAAGGACAACAAGTTTTGTATTCTGATACATACTGATTTCACATGAACGGGGTTACCCTCGGTAAGTTGAGTGAGAACAAAAATTTACAATTTTGACCTTTCAGCAAAACCAGGTCTATGTATCATAGCGTAGCGCTCGAAAGCACCATTGTCCAAGGTACATGACCGTAACTGGTATGTCAACAAAAACACTTACTTCATAAAAGACCGAAATAAAAATTAACCTTGAAAACCTGTAAATCGTATCCTAAGTGAACTAAAAGAAAGACAGAAAACAGAAAACGAAGTGGTCTCGGAAACCGAACGCACACATTCAGTGACCATGACTGATACCAAATGGCATCTGTGCCTATGTTGTTATGATGCATGCCATGCTAACGTGGCATCCACTTCCATTTTGGTCTGATTCACTACAAACTGAAAGGCTTATAGTCATTTGCTGTCATTTTTGGTACTAAAAAGGCAGTGTTGTATTTTTAACGAGTGTGAATAATGCGCCTTTTCCAGGGTCGGCGAAACCGTGGTGCGTGAATGAGAATGTATCAGACACCTTGTGTGTGTTTGTGTATGCTATAAATTCCGCCCAACAGGATTTAGCTAGCATGTGGAAAAGGATCACAATATATGATGATGAAATTTCATAAGTTCATGTAATAAAGAAGAACAAAAAAAAAAGTACCACCATGTACTAAATTATACGATGATATATACCTTAAGATGTACATCAAAATATAGGTCTATACGATGATGTACGATATAGTAAAATATGTTGATCAAAACTTCGATAATGTACTAAAATATATATTAAGGTGTACATCAAAACATATATAAAGGTGTACTAAAAGCTTAAGATGTACATCAAATATAGGCGTACGATGATATATTATAGTGGTGATCCAATATGATATGTTCGAAGATATTGACAAATTCTCTTAGTCTACGTCAAAACAGAAAAAAAGCTTTCACTTCTATGGTCTAATGACGGATATATCTTATTTAATATTTTATTGTTTTAGAGTAATAGCAATGTCAATATAAAAAACTTAAAAAAAAATGTAATTGGAAAGCTTCGTTTTGGTGGCAAATGTTTCCTAAATGTGACTAACACATTTTCTTTACGTTTGTCATACCTTGATGGCCCTCGCATTATAGTACAAATTTCACTTTTGCTCCCTAATATTGTCCCTCAATGTGTCATTGCAGCAAGTTTGCATGAGTTTTTTTTCTTAAGATGTAGGGAGTTTTTTTTTAAGATGTAGGCGTATGGATACTGTGAGCAATAGAAGATATGGCCATGATTCTCTTGCGACTACCAGCTACCGCCCTACTCTCTTAAAATTTTTAGATCGAAGCACTGAGATTATCGCTGAAAAACTTATCGACCGAAAAACAAAGTTTGTCGACCGAAAACAGGGTTTTTTGAGAAGGAAGATTTAATAAAAAAAAATACTGTTTTTTATCCGATAAACTCAGTTTAACAAAACCTCTGCCATCATGAACATTCGTGCCTTTATGTTGTATAAATTCATTTTACCAGAGGAGAAAACAAATATTATATTTACAATCATGTAAGGTATCTTATGATGAATTAAAGTGTTTGCGGAACCACCAAAGTGAGGGCGCCTTAGATTACGCTTCGATCATGGTTCCTACACAAGAACGCTACAGCGTATTCTGTTGTGTAGATAGTGAGGGCGCTAGAAAGAAAATTTCCTCTGTGTTAGGGCAGAATTTTGGTATTTGCATTCCCTCGATGGACAGTTTTTTGTTCGAAATACTAACCCTGGAAATTCATTTGTAGGAAAAGAAGTTTTTTGTTGAAAAACAGAGGTTATAGATCGAGAGGAAGTTTTCAAACGTTTTGATTTTCGGTAGGTAAACTGAGTTTTTCGCGATAAGCTCTTTTTTTTTCATTAATTAAAATTAAGCTTGGCATATTAAGTGTATTTATTATGCACGTATACGACTGAATTTTGCTGTCATGAATAAACCGTTAGGCTTTGTGTGTAATGTTTTCAGCGAATTCCATTTTATCTTTATATGCATTTACTGAAAGGGAATTGTGGGAAAAATACTTCATACTATACATTGGTCGGAAGAGTAAACTTCCTTTCTGCCAAGTTTTCCATTTATGATACCAGAGAGTTTCTTCTGGTCACCGTGATAACCATTGTTCAATTAGGAAAATGGTTTGACTGGACAGTAGCATTACCATGTTTTGGTACACTGTTAAGAATGTAAATTGTAAATTTACAGAAAGTAAAATAAAGAAATACAAAAGGAATACAGAAATCATCGGGTAATTAGTTTCCAGACAATTTTTGTGATTCTAATTTATTTCTTTGTTTTATTTTCTCTAAATCTAGAGACTTTTCTTACAGTGTAATGAAGAGAAAGTCAATTCTTATTCTTATATATATTAGTTTTATTTTTTATTGAACGGGCATTTACATGAAGATATGATAGTGGTACAGGAGAGTTTTAATCTGATCTTCCTCAAATGCCTGAACTTCAAACTCCGTATGTATAAGCAGGCTGGGCAACATGGTATCAACGTGCCATTTATTGCTTTTTTTTTCTTTCAAATTATGGTGTAAACTCAGTATCTCAAAGAGAGGTTGAGTAATCTTCCAAACTTGGTAAGTTGGTAAAGCCTAGTGAGCGCTTCATGAAGGTTAAAGGTCAGATTAGGTCAACATAGGCTACTTATTAAAATTAGGAATCACTGTCAACTTCATATCTCAAACCTGAACTTTAAATTTCGTATACAAGTAGGCTAAGCAACATGGTGTATGTTGCTTTTCATTCGCTACATCAAATTTAGATAAGTTTGCATAACATTCCGAAGAGGACCACTGGTAAAACGAACAACTTCATAACAAGTATTGGGGAGTCAAATGATTCTACTGATTCATGTAGGTCAAAGTACATTAACGTAGGTCAGCGCATGTCCGATCGACCAGTGAGGGGGGGGGGGGGGAACTAGTCAGAATTTTGGAATTACCTATCCTTCTTAGAATAGATTACATCAGTTTACTCTACCGAACTTCCACTTAGTGGGTAATAATGCAAAGCCTGTTCATAAATTATGCAGATGGTTCCGTTTTCAAACTTTTGGATTTTATCATCACTGTTAGGAATATTATTGAAGTTCGTGCCGTCAAAATAAAATTATCTTGGCCTCATAACTTGACAATTTTCAACAATACGAGATAATATCTCATCAAAGGCAGAAAAATGATCAATTGCTCAGTTGTGTTATCTTAACAACTCTACACTTTTCTGCAAAATGTCACCTTGTTTACTTGATTTGGTGAGATCTTCAAGATTTTCTTGAAAAATGTTCATAGAAAAACTGATCACATCCTATCAATTTAGCTTTCTAAAATTTTCTGCAAAATGTCTACTTGTTTACTTCATTACTACGTGAGCACGACAATTGAACAATGTTCTGAAAAAAAAAACGCTCGAATGAGAACTTGTCATATTTTTTAATTTCATCAATTTTCTGCATAATGTCCGCTTGTTCACTTCCTAGATAAATACAAATAACATGATGATATAAATTGTCATTTGAAGATTTGGCAGAAATTTGAATAATTGTTCACTCAGAAAGATATGAAGAAGTTAACATCCTGCAAAAAATCGTGTAGTTGCTCATGACTTAAAAGAAAGTGATCAAATCTACATTTCGCAGAAAATGTTGAATTGACAGGATGTAATTAGTAGTCATTTAAACATTTTGCAGTCAATTGTTTAATTGTTCATTCATAAACGAAGTGAACAAGTCAATTTTTTGCAGAGAATTGTTGGGTTTACAAGATATAATAAGTTGTCATTTTGACATTTTGCAAAAAAAATATTGACTTGCTCACTTAGGAAAAAAGAGGAACAAATGGAAATTTTGCAGCAAATTGTTGAAAGTTGACAAGATATGACAAGTTGTAATTTAAACAAGTTACAGAGAATTGTTTACTGAAGATCACTAAGCAATTGATCATTTTTCTGGGTTTTTTTTAGATTATATTTTCTTGTTATCTCGATATTTTGCAGAAAATAGAGCCCCTTGTGTAAATTTCGGTGCCAGTTTTAAGTTCATTGTTCGCCAAAAGTACGAAGACGAAAACAAGATTTCGACATTTGAAAGTAATACGAGAAAGAAATGTTCAATTTTACTCCCCTTTGTGAGTTATTGTTCACAACTACGACGCTCACGAATGCCATACCAAGTGCTAGCCTACGTAGCAGCTCTGAAAGTTCAACAGTACGATTAAAACTACCAGGATGCAATCATATATCCTGGATATGTTGTATACGGAGCGCCATGTGTTTCAAAATGTTAGCAAAACATTCAATATGCCAGGGTAAATATCAACATGTTACAGTTTAACATCAATATGCCAATAAAAATATCAATATGTTACAAACATTTAAAAATATGTCAGAGAGTAATATCAACATGTTACATTGCAATATTAGCATGCTACGAAGAGCTTTTACATGTTTCGTATAGAGAGAAACGCTGTACAATTTTATTATTATTGTGAACATATCGGCGTTGACTGAGAGTGCGCCGTTAGTTTCACAAATTTAAGAATACATTAACATGTTACACTTTAATATCAATATGCCAGAGAAAAAATATCAACATGTTAAATTTAAATAACAATATGCTAGAGAAAAATATCAACAGTTTACGTTCGAATAACAGTGTGTCAAGAACAATGATGGTTTGTTTTTGTCGTGAACATGTTGGTGTTTACCGCACATGTTTGTTTCAAACATCAGCCTCGGGCATGCATTAAACCATGGAGCTGGTAGTACAGTAACGTTGCCACGAAATGGCGGAGCTCACACATAGGCTACCTACATTTAACGGACCCTTACGAAGCCATAACAAAACATGTGTTACATCTGTATACTGCACATGTGATATTGGGAGACCACTGTCTGTCAACACTGTATCCAAGCACTCTGCAATGTTAAAGCCGAAGTTGAAAGGCACTTGTCTAGTTAAGACTACGAAAAGTTAGATAGTGATATAACATCGGAAACTAAAAAGTTAGTCCAAGAGACTCTACCAAACATGTTCTCTAAAAATGAAATTGATAAAAACACCTTGGAGTACCTAGTATCCCCTTACAACCACAAAACCCGCACACCAGTAATATACTTGCTACCAAAAGTTCACAAGGCCCCTCCGGCTAATTCAAAATTTGCTGGTAGGCCCATAATCAGTGGCAACGGGTCACCCACGGAAAAAATCTCTGAACTCGTGGACTTTTTCTTGCTTCCTCTTGTAACAAAACAAGACACTTACGTGAAAGACACAAACCATATTTTAAAAGTTCTGGGAGCAACTGAGCTACCAAAAGCAGTACTCCTTGCAACTCTCGATGTCGTCTCCATGTATACCAACACTCCCCAAGAGGAGGGACTCGATATCTGTGAAGAAGTCTATGCAAAGGCAGATAAATGTCTATATGAAATTAATAAAATTTCTCCCACCTCCATGCGCAAATTAATTGAACTCATCCTCAAAAGGAATTGTTTTGAGTTTAATAAACAGTTTTACCGCCAACAAAATTGGCTGCACTATGGGTAGCCAAGCTTCACCAGAAATCTGTGATATATTTATGCACAAAACCAAAAAACAAATTATCCCAACGAATCCTAAAATGGCTTCGTTACAAAGACGAAATTCTGTTGTTGTATGATAGAACACTCAGCAACAGAACTCGCCGAAACTAGTGGTGAAGATGAATGAAATTCATCATCCCCTCAAGTTCACAGTAGAAATCTCTAACTCTGAGGTCACCTACCTAGATCTGAGAATCCACGGTCCTAAGTTTCACTCTCCTGGTTTACTAGACTCGAAAATCTACACCAAACCTACTGACTACCTATACCTCGATAGAAACTCTGCACACTCACTTGCGACCTTTAAAGGCTTTATTAAAGGAGAAGTGCTGCGTTATGTACGTCTCTGTAACAATGAGACCGACTTCATCCATAAAAGACATGACGTTATCATCGTGCTAAAAAAGTGCTAAAGCGTTCAAAAGCCCCTCTTTCATGAGCGATTACCCATGCATTACGATGGACATGACACCTAATACCCCTTGCCAGGCAGCTCAAGAAAGCCTAGACATTGGATTGACACACCTGAATTACTTTAGGAGAACGATGTTTAATTGACCATGTGGATTATCACAGCATGGGGTGATAAAACTGACCTAAGGGCATGACAATTTGCAAGAAGTTGAACCTCAGTAGAACAAAAGAAGACTGAGGTTGGAGTCAACCCCATTTTAGCGTACGAATAACGGCATGAGATGAATTTAAAGAGAAACTTCTACTGAGAAACTGGGGAAGAAAGAATTTGCCACGGCCACTACTAGAGGCATTTCTTTCGAAAACCGCGAGTACTATGTTACCACCAAGCCCAAAGAAAGGGAACCACCTTTAGTTTTCAAACTGACGTATACACCCCATATCAAGACCCAGCACCTAAAAGAGGCCATTCTGAAACACTGGAATTTAATATCAGAGCATCCGATTTTATCCAAGCTGTTTCCGAACGAACCGATTCTTGCCTATAAAAGGGCCCCAAATCTAAAAGATTTTCTTGTCAAATCAAGGTTTCAAAGTAATGAAGAATCGTTCGACAGTCAGGACTCGCACGAAGATCTACTGAATGCGCTCATAGCTGCACTCTGAGCTTATACTCATTTACGTGCACTAAAGAACACGCATTACTAAAAAATAAAATTTCACGACCCTTATGCCTAAAATATAAAATATTAAAAGGCTTACTACTGATGACGCTCCTCCACATTTGAGTATGAGAGCAGAAACCGGTCTAGTTGGTCATAAGAACCACTACTCTGTCATATCACTGTTTAAAAGTATGTCATTTCTACTACTTAAAAGTATGTTATTTCAAAATGCTGGAAATGTTTCACCAAGGGTACATGCAACAAGGTCATGTTCTGTCCGGGCGTTTCCCTAAAAAATTTCCCTTCGGGTTCTGTGTCGCTCGTTGCGTTAGATAATGTTCAACCGCCTACCACCATTTTTCATTGCTGGTTATAACTTACATGTAAACTTAGTGGCCTACGCCAGTCACAATGCATGAGCATCAGCTGTTCATAGCGCCTTGATTACGTCAATATACATGTCATACAGACGGGGAAACGCCAACAACATGTTCACGACAAACACAAACCATAGATGCTCTTGACACACTGTTATTCGAACGTAAACTGTTGATATTTTTCTCTAGCATATTGTTATTTAAATGTAACATGTTGATATTTTTTCTCTGGCATACTGATATGAAACTGTACCATGTTAATGTATTCTTAAATTTGAGAAACGAACGGCGCACTCTCAGTCAACGTCGATATGTTCACAATAATAATAACATTGTACAGCGTTTCTCTCTGTACGAAACATGTAAAAGCGAAATCGAATTTAGGATTGCTGATTAAAATTACACAACAAGGTACCGACCGACTTGCTAGGGCACACTCCGGCTTAATCAAAACACAATTTTAATTTGACAGTGTTTGAATTACATGTGGTACCTCTTTTACATTTCTCACAGCTCATTTGTGTGGTTTCTGTATAATAAACTTCTTGATGCTTAAATTTCTATCACCTCCACATTTTCACTTTTTCATTTTCATTTTTACATTTTGTAAACATGCCCTCGTAGCTTATTTATACCCCGGAGTGTAAATATCCCAAGCATGAGACCTCAAATACAGAAGACATGAACAACCCCTCCCTTAGACCCGTCTCTTATTGCCGGCAATCACTCATCTGATGCTGTACCCCATATCAAAATACCCTCTTAATTAGGTACATCAAACATCACAAACATCACAAAACTGAATTTTGGACCTTCAGACCCCCGCGCTCCCCTTCTCAAAATATGACACTAAAGATATGACCCTCTTCATATACCATGGAGCATATAAATAAACGCTGTTCTGTTTTCGTTAAATTTTCAAGTTTAAGTTGTTTCTTGTTTAAAAAATTGTAAAACAAAAATTTTAAAGACGAAAAACAAAATTGTTATATGTTTTAAGTATTTCAAACAAATATTTTACAACGGTAAAAAATAGTGTCTGTTTTGAAAGAAAAAGAATATGCTGCATATTGAAACAGAAGTTTGAAAGAAAAAAAACAACACTCAAAAACATAACGATGGATCTGTTACTCTATGTTGAAAGTAACATGCTACAAATTAATATTTCGATCAGCTCCATCTAAAGATGTTATATTAACAAAGTTTTTAACGACCTAAAACAATAAAGCTCTTTTACTTGATATATACATTCCATATACGAAGTATAAAAAATGTCTCTATGATGTGTATCTCGAGATATTGCGTTAACAAACTTCAGTGTGACCTCTGGTGACCTTTGAACCCACCAAAAACACTAGGATCTCTCTTAATACGGGACATCTATGTACCAAGTTTGACGGCTGTCAGGATGAAATTCGCAAAGTTGATGGCCATCTTGACTTCCAAGCTAAGTTATGGAAAGGGATTCAGCACTACACTTCCAAGATGATTAACATTTTTCTAGGTACCTAGAGAGTTTTAGGCCATTGGCATCGGGGTTTGGTCATAGGAGAGGGTTAGATCCTTTCAGTCACAGACTTTGAAAGTGGTTTGGTGATTTAATTTTTAAAATATAAATACCATTCTTTGTTTTTTTATGTTGTAGATCCTTCCTAAGACAAAACATTTGTCTTTTGTTCTTAAAAAAATTCCAATTAAGTGAACTATTTAATGGTGCTATGAGGAAATGGTAGTTTAGCGTACTTTTTAAGCGACGACAAAGCTCGCCAACCAAAACGAACACCATTTGCGAAATCCTGCATACGGTCTGTATGAGTATATTTTAGGATTCATGGTTAAATTCAACGCTCTAGTCATCATGGTATACGTGCGCTATACCTGCTGCGATTGTAACCTCTTTGTTAGCAAGGATCAAGGATTACAAGTATCGAGACATCTGTGGAATTACATGTATACACAAAACACGGTCAGTCTGTAATTCCGTCTTCCATGTCAAAGATAAAGACTTTATTCTTAAAACTTCCAATTCCATATGGTTTTAGTAATGAACAATAATTATAAAATTCAATATGGTTTTCACAATGTATCAAAAGGACACCTTTTGCGATTATCTTAAAATGAAGAAAAAAAAAACAAGTCAGAAAAAAATTTAAGTATTATCATAATTGAACATTGTTTAAAGCAATTCATCATGGCCATGATGTCACAATTGTAAAATGATTTGTCCATATTTGATGGTCATAATTTACTGCAATGTCAGGCACAAGCTTTCGCTGTTCATAAATTTACTTTTTGGTATGAACAAAGTAGATTCATTCAACTATTTCTTTCTGTAAAACCAAAGTTGTTTTGGAGCTGTCATCGCAGTTTGTCTTTTCTTTTAGGCACTCCGAACGATACCCCTTCATTTGCAAATATTACATCTACAACGGCAACTTGTCTTTATTATTGTCAACTCTATGTCTGTAGTTTTCAGCCCATAGCAAGTCAGAAGTAACTAACATACACCTACAAGCTGATGAAACATACGTACCTCAAATATCATGATAATGGCACTCTTCATCGAGAAGAATAAAATCAAATTATAGCTACACATTTGACGACAAAAACATGATGCACTATGGTATTTCCAGCACAAACGTCAATTTTAGCCTAAAAAAAAAAAATCAATGCTACTTTCTTACTCTCAAATGACTAACTTCGTAGCTTACACCGTATCCCAAAATACACCTCATCATGAACAAGTTCAGTGGCCCTAATTCGACTAATAGGTGGGGCTGTTACATTAGCGCTTGGGTTGTTCCGTAAGCTAAACATGTCAATACTTGGCTGGTTTACTACCGACCTTACAATAAGACCATTGAGTAGTCGTTCTACCTCACGATCATGCAAGAACTTGGGGCGAAAGGAATGGAGTCATGTATTACAGTGTACCCCGCGACCTTTCGTGGTTGCTGACAAGGTTTATTCCCTCCCTTCATGAGCACTGAAATTTCTAGCGGTATAGCAGGAATATATTCTGACATAACCAAACATTCCGTGTAACCAGAAAGCCAAAAGGCTTAGAGATTCCTGGCCGTATATGGTTACATTATAACAAACATAAATTAGCCACATGACAAGTATGAAATCGATTGGAGTTTATTCTTCTTGAAACATGGTAACAAGCTTTTGACCCAGAATGACCTTTCACCGTCTCTTAACACATAAACTTACAAAAATTGAAGGAAATTATCTATTCAATATGGGCAATGCACATGCTAAGTATGAAATCCCTCACAGTTACCCTCCTTGAGTTAAAAAGTTTACAAGATTTTGACTTGTGGTGACATCAAATGACCTTTGACCTCAAGCAAACCAATATGCGCAATTGACATGAATAGTATGAGGTCTCTCACCATTTCTCTTTTTGAGATAATAGTTTACATAATTTTGACTCTTTGACCTCTGGTAACTCTAAATGACATTTGACTTCCACCAAAAACATGAATACGGACTCAATATGAACAATCAACAAGATAGGTATGGATTACAGTTATCCTTCTTTAGATATAGTGTTTACAAGGTTCGGAAACTTGTCTTTGGTGGATGTGAAAGGTCATTGACCACAAATAACCTTTGACCTCCACCAAATCAAGTGGGATCATCTTCTTAGTATGCTAACCTACAAACTACAGTACATATGAGATCAGTCAGGTTACCCTGCTGGAGATATTGAATTTACGTTTTTAGGGTTTTACCTCTAGTACCTCAAATAACATTTGAACTCCAACAAAAACAACAGGAAGTATCTACATAGAATGGCCAATTAAAACACTAAGTATGAAAGTCAAGGTGATCCTTCTTAAGACATTTTGTTTACAAGGTTTTCACAATTTGGCCCCCTGATGACCTCAAACGACCTTTGTCCTCCAAAAAACAATAGGGATCTTCGGCTTAGTATGAACAACCCACTATGAGATCAGTCAAGGTTGCTTCCTTAAGACATTGTGTTTACAAGGTTTTCTAATTTTGACCTCTGGAGACATCAAATGACCTTTGACCTCCACCAAAAGCGATAGGGTACATCTACTTAGAATGGCCAACCCACACAGTAATTATGAGATCAGCCAAGTTTACCCTTCTGGAAATACTCTGTTTACAAGGTTTTTACAGTTTGAATTCTGGTGACCTCAAATGACGTTTGACCTCAACCAAAAACAATAGCGATCATTTACTAAGTATGGCCAACCTACACACCACGTATGAGATCAGTCACGGTTACCCTTCTTGACATATTGCATTTACAACAGCGTCACAGACACACATACATCGCTATGGATAGATGCCTCCAGCCTTCGATATAGAATCAAAAAGTTTCGTCAAATTACAAGTAAACCCGCAGGTTATCAAAATCCCTACATGTATCAACTTCCGAGACTCCGGGATGATACACTTTGATCAAGCAGTCACTATAAGAGGAGGAATCATATCTGCCCCGTACGCGGGAAGGGGGTCGACTGGCCCGTTTTGGTTCTACGACAAATCGACAAAAGCGCCACCCCCCAACCTCGATCAAGTCCTAAATCGAATCCCATAGTCTTTCGACTTAACACTATTGGCACTCATAAAAACTCGTCAAAAAAGCTTACTAAATCGTGTTCCATACAGCCCATTGGGACCCTAAAATCTTGAACACCCCGAGACACCACCACCATAATGCATACAGCCCATTTGGACCCTAAAATCTTGAACACCCCAGAGACACTACCACCATAATGCATACATACGCCAAGTATAAACCTTGTTCAAGCTATATAACTGGCGATATCCTGTTAAGTAGGTTTTCAGACTGTAGCCTCCTAGTGCCCCAAATGACCTTTGACCTCCACCAAAAACGATACGGTAATATGGCAGACCCACATACCAAGTTTGACTTTCATTCGACTGTCCCCTATTGAGTTACAGCGTACCCAAGCAAGTGTCACAGAAACATAACGTTTTGCCTCAGGGTCCCCAGACGACCTTTCATTTCCACCAAAAACGTTAGGGCACACCTTCTCAATATGGTGAACCTACATCCCAAGTTTGACTTTCATTCAAAGTTCCCTGTTGAGTTAGAGCGGACCCAAGCAAGTATCACACAAACGACAACCTGACTGCTGACGCAAGTGACCGAGACTTCAATAAATGCAAAAAGACTTCAATAAATGCAAAATGTAAGTTGCACCAGACTGCATCTAAGGCTACCTGACGGCATGAATAATTTCTGAAAGGGGAGGGAAAAGGCCACCTTACTGCTTAGACCCCTCTCCATAGTCCCCCCCCCCCCCCCCCAGCGAGAAATGAATTGTTAAATGTATATTGGTCATTAACGAAGATATTGTTTATTGTTTTATGATCAAATCAGGATGGTATATTAAAAATAAATAAATTAATATATTACCGCAAGTGCAAAACTTTACCGGAAAATATCTCAACATCTGGATTTTTACAATGTAACCTAAATGCATCAAAAGTACATTTTCTGGGTTCTTAGCAGCATCTTGATGGACACATTTTCTGAAAATAGAAATTTCTTCACGCTGTCATGTATAAGAGACACTGATCACGTGTCAGCAGTTAGAAAGACTAGACTTTTGTATTTCTGTACGTGACTATCTCAGCACATAGTAACCAAGATTCACAACAAATGTTGAAGAAAAATAGATTGTTAGTCTTCTCATCAACAATTCTACAGTAGTATCTTGAACCAGAAAGCCAACAGGGATTTGCGATTCATAATAACCTCAAGTGACTTCAAATAACCTTTGACCTGCACGAAAATCTAAAGGGATAATCTACTATATAAGGCAAATCCATATGTTACAATACTAGATGCCCCACAGTCATCGTTCTTTAAATTGTTTACAAAGTTTTCATAGTTTTGACCTCCAGTGGCCTAAAATGACCTTTGACTTCCATCAAAATCAATAGGGATCATCCACTCAGTGTGATCAACCCACACACCACGTGTGACATGAAGAACTTCTAGAGGAATCATGCTTACAAGCACAGCATCAGATATACACCGACATAACTGCATGGATTTGACCTTCCAAAATGAAACCAGAAAGCGAAAAGGCATTGTGGTTTCGATTGTTTACCTACATACCAAACAAGAGATCTGTCAAAGCTTTAGTTCTTGTTTACAAGCTTTTGACAATTTGACCCCGTTGACCCCAATGACCTTTGACCTCCACCACAAACAAAAAGCTACTTTTATTTAATAAAGTACACCTTAATACTAAATATGAGATCAGTCCAAGCTTTCCTCTTGAGATGTCCAAGCTTGCTTCTTGAGATATTGTGTTTACAAGGTTTTCACAACTTGACCTCTGTTGACCTACAATGACCTTTGACCACCACAAGCAGTAGGTTCCTTGTACTAAATACAAGACACCTACATATCACATAAGATCTGTCCAAGTTTCCTTCTTGAGATATCGTGTTTATAACATTTCCACAATTTGACCCTTGTTGAGCCTAAATGAACTTTGAACTTCACCACAAAAAATTGGCTTCTTGTACTCAATAAGGTACACCAACACACTCAACGTATGAGATCTGTCCAAGCTTCCCTTCTTGAGATATCGTGTTTTACAAGGTTTTAGAAATTTGACCCCTTCTGACCCTAAATGACCTTTGACTGCCACAAAAAAGGTATCTTGCACTCAATGAGGTAGACCTACATATCACATTTGAGATCTGTCCAAGCTTCCCTTCTTGTGGTATTGTGTTTACGAGGTAGGCATCACAAACATACATACACCCATACACACCCACACATATGCTAGCATAAATGTAACGGCTACAATTATCGTTGAAACCAATATAAAGTACTTTATCACTGTGTGTTAACTCTTTCATGTTTCCTGAGGTTTACAAAACCCGACATAGTTTCCGTCTCTCGTTCCTGACACCAAAATTGCTGAACCCAAGATGATTATCACGTCCATCTCATCAGTCTACTCTTAACTTCATGAAAACTGAGTGAACAGATCTACAGACAATGAGCATGAATCATGGGAAGTACTGGGGGCATGTACCCTCATTCTTATGGAAGGGATCACATCTTCAAAAAGTCTGCCCGCTTTTTCAAAATTAAAAAACTGATGAATGGCTATAATATAGAATATTGAATACAAATAACATACCATATATAGATTGCAAATTGACACTACATTTTAAACACTGGATTGTGCTCAAATATTGCACAATTTGCCAAGTAGACACCTTCAAATTTCATTCTTTTCTCTCCTCCAGGGTGGTGATTTGCAAATACTGTAGAAGTCCCCCCACCTTGGAGATGGATCCATGCCCGTGCAACACACAAAGATATAGACACAGAGGCAGGTATAACTCAATGAATAAAGAAACCATCTGGATTTCCTAATTAAAAAGTAAATTCAAAAATACAACTTTGTGTCTACAGTAAAATGGTGGTATTTGAAGTATAGCCTGCAGATTTGTTAAGGAACAAGGCTACTTCCTTAAGTTTTGAAAGACTACTGACAGAGCAAGCACTGCTTCTTTAACAAGAGATTGAAAGGTCAGTGGTTAAAAAGTGGGGGAGTATAACTTTATAACCCTTATAATTTTTGGAGTGAAGGAAAGAAAGATAACATTATGAAACTGCATCTGCCGTAGGGTTTGCCCCCTTTCTTTCCATGTTGGCCCAATCTAACCCGGCTACAAATCTGGAGTTTAATATTTCCGATGAAATCATGATCAATTAAGAAACCAGTAGGCGGCTAATACAATTAACAATGCAATTACCACTCTCTTTGACCAGCCAGATGCAGGCTCTTTGGGGCCATCAACATGTCTTGTATTGAATGGTGCTATCACTCTATCCCAGTAGGTTTCAAGAGCATCCCTGGCCCCATGCCACTTTCCTGGGCCTTGGAGACGATACTGGTAGCTTAGTGATGGTCCAAACATGAGCCTCCACCAAAATTTAGGATCTTGCATGAATGTACCCCACAAATCAGGTTTTACACCAAACTCTGTGGCCACTTCATCCATGTAAGATAGAAAATCAACCTGAATTGTGTGTCGTTGGGAGTCTACATATCTGTCCTTTATCGCCTGCTTTTTAAAAGCGATATCTCTAAGCATTTTACTCTTACTGGGTAGATGGGCAAGACCCTTGAACACTCTCACTGACCAACGGGCCTGAATTTCAGCAATGGGGATAGTGGACCCAAAGGGCTGCACTAAGCCAATGATAGCCAAGGATGAGGGGTGGGAAACATCGGGAGAAAACACATACTTATAAAGAGAAACCTGATTATTCTGAGAATTCACATCTTGGAGAAAAGGAAAATCAATAATGTACCCCGTCCCAAAAATAACTGCATCAATATCCTCCCTGGAGCCGTCATCAAATTCCACACTATTTGCCCAAAACCTTTTGATGTTTGATTTTATAATAACTTTGCCACTGATAATTTGGGATGGCAGGTCATCATTCACTGTAATGTGGGCACTCAGTGGGCGGTGATTTGGTCGTAAGCCATAGAGGTTGTGATCCAGAGCCTTCTGAAAATCATTCTCAATAATATTGTTGACCACACTCTTGGGAAAAAATGTCAAAAACCTGCTGAAGGTTAAATCGAAAGGTATGCCCCCCTTTCCTGTTCGGCAGGTCAGCCATGCGCCCCTCCTTGTACTCAAGTAGACCTGAGTGAACAAATGAAACAGATGCAGAAAATAAGAACCAAATAATTGAAATTAATTTGAAAGGCGGCCTGTACTGTAGTAGTACAAACTGTGCAGATGGACGTCAAGCAACATTTTCACAGTGCAAAAAGAGATGGTTAGAAATCACCCTATACACAAAATTGGTTAAAGAAAAATTTGAGATTGACCACTCTCTGGTAGTGTTCACTACACAGTGGACTGCCTCCTAGTACCTCTATCAATACAGAATGTACAACTGACCAAAGCAGAGGGGACCATGTAAAAAAAATAATGCAGAATAAACTGTTATAGAGCAGCTATAGGGTAAATCATTGTCACTTGCAACCTTTACATAGGATAACAAGTCTAAATTGACAAGAACATTTGAAAAATGTGGAATACAAATAATGGTTTTTGGTTGCTAAAGCTGGAATACCAGTTGTACTGGCAATCACCTGGTCAACATACCTTTGCTCTTTGTCAGTGTTTCAGGGAAGAGAAAGTAGGGGAAAAGATCAACTGTCACAAAATATGAAAGAGAACTATGCATTCTTCCAGATATTTGAATAAGAAAATTGTTTCAACATTTTTCTTGGCTCTACAAAATTAACACTCTCTAAGAAAGTTTAGCCATCAATGACCATTCCATAAAATCAAACAGACTAAAGCATGGATATGGATAATTCATGTACTGTATGCAGAAATGGGGTCTAAACAATATTTCATTATAGTGACTACAACACATTCTGCAGAATTTGACTTTAAAAGACAAAATGTGACCCATTTTCAACTCATACTATATTCCAGCTTTACAGTAACAGTAAATTAATATTGTTCAAAGCAGCAGCACCTGCCAAAAAGTAATCCTTATTGCTATTATCTGTCTCTGTCCTTTCACCCAGCATGAAAAAATTAATTTATGCCACAGTGTTTGAAGAGATAACTACTTCTAGACATACTCCCAGATCTGCACATACAAAGCCTCACATCACATAAATGAATAAAAGTTAAGCATGGAGGGACAATTTTCTTGTTTCTGACATAGATCAGCTAACTACAAATATCAAAGTAGAATGCAGTTAAAAAAAACAACACATACCTTAGATGCAATTCGGCTTAAGTCTGCAGCAGCATCACCTGCAGAATTCCCGATGCCGACCACTAAGACCTTCTGGTCTTCAAACATGCCAGGTTTTCTGTAATCATGGGTATGGATGGCTTTCCCCTGGAATTCCTCCAAACCAGCAAAAGTTGGGTAATAAGGGTTGGCATGGTGACCGACACACACCATGACTGCATCAAAGACGTTTGTCTCAATGTCACCATTGGTCTCATTCTTGACTTCCACATTCCATCTTCCATCACCATCTTGGTGTTCCCTCACGGACACCACCGAGCTGTTGAATCGAATGTAGTCCATAACACCAAATTTTTCTGCGTACATATTCAGGTACTGGAAGACCAATGAATTGTGCATGAAATTTGGAAAGTCAGTCGGTGGTGGGAAGTCACTAAATGACATAGTCTCCTTTGATGTATTGATAACTGTAGACTTAAACACACACGCCAAGTTTGGAAACTTGTCATTTTCCTTGTAACGCCAGAGGCCTCCGATGGCATTGGTCTTTTCAAAGCAAACTGGTTGGAGACCCTCCTCGAGACATGCCTTGACTGATGTTAATCCACTAGCACCAGCACCGATGACAGCAACCTTCATTGTGTTCGAATTGTCCACTGCTCCAAGTTCTGTCAACTTAGGCAGAGTGAAAAACATTATGTTCAATGTGCAGTCTTGCAGAACTGACCTAACTTTGAGTTAACAGTGATAGGCTCTTAAAGTTTGTAATTATGTGGGTGAATTATCTTTTGTAAAATTTCACTGCAAGTGTGTGATAATTTTGAAGCAAACAGACAAAGTTACATTAAGTGAATAACTTACAGTAGATCTGTAAGTACTTGTACTGTAAGTGCTATGATACAGCATCCAAAGATACTAAATTAACACTGAAAACAGAATCTAACTTTGAAATTCTGTACTGGCAATATTGATGCCTAACATAAGAAGGACACACTGCTTGTATCAACTCAACAACATCAGTGAGAAGTTTAATGTAAATACAGTATTACAATACATGTTCAGTAGTCATTTTATTTTTGATATTCAATTTGCAAATACTTGCAGAGAGTCAATGTAATTAAAATTATGTGGCAAATCTGGTATCTGGCTGGTTTTTCTCAAGGCCGGCCAGATGTGCTGGGTTTGTACAGTAGATATGCGATAACTTAAAATAAAACTTAATTAACTGCAAGTCTGGATTAGATTCATGGACTACAGTAGGATTGCTGTGCTACTAGCAATATTATTTAATAATGGGGTTTTACTCCTTGTTAGAAACTTTCACCAGCTGAAGTGCTTCAATGTCACCTTCCCTCCCCAATTCAAAAATGCAAGGTAAAGCAGACAAAGATATGAAATTACTCACAAGTAAAAGTGATACACAGTACTAAACAGTTAAAATTGGTGACCAATGAAGCAAGACAAAGCTTATCAAATTAAAATGTTTACCAAATAGAAAAATACTGAAATTCTATATATATGTTCAACATATCACAGGGAAAAACAGGGCTTGAAAAAAATGAGTACATCATATGGTGTGTTAAATTGACATCCAGAGAAGTAGCATCACACAAAGAAGTGCAAATTACTGTGGTACTTTCATAGTAAGCTTCGGTGTATGAAGTATGTCTACATTATGGTAAGATAAACATAATGTGAATATATATCTTAGATACATGTTACTGTAACTGAAATGACAAATGTTACCAAACCACATTAACAGTTAAGAGTAGTACTGTTTCTTAAAAATTGAAAAAAGTAAAAAAAGAAATATATAACCAGAAAGCCAAGAGAATTAGCGATGCTGTAAGTTGTCTACTAAAATCAGCTTTACAAATCAAAAATTTGATGATGAAATATAATGGCAATGACTAAAACTTGGAAAATTTCAGAAAATTTCACATGACATGCAACAACTGCACACTGTTCCATAGTCCCATATTGTGGTTCTTGGACAATTGGATAATGTCCTCGCATAATTCCTACCAATGAAATTACTCATCAGCAAATGACTGACACATGCACTGTTATTAGCAAGCGTATCTCCACTTTGCATACCTGATTTTTCAATGAAAATCTCAATAAGTAAATGTAAAAGCAACATTGATTGAAGATTACCAAGGTTAAAAATGTATTTATTTTTTTTTCAAAGTGATGCATGGTTAATGAAAATTGATAATGACTGCAAATTTTATGGAGAAATAAATACAAGCATGTATTCTCCTGAATTTAGAGTTTACTTTTGTCAAATCAGACAAATCAAACAATCAAATTGCTAATTTTCAGTGAGCTGCATGTCGCACTTTACAAGACTGTAAAATACACGGTCTAGATGATATCCCTCAGAGCACAACACCCTTGTAACTTAACCCCCTGGGGGCATTGTACAAGTTTCTTATCACTTTACATACACCATTCAATCACACACCCAAAACAGACTAGAATTCCATATTTATGTGTGTGAAAATCACCTAGATCTAGACATAATCCCACCTAGAAGGTTCTGGAGTTCTTTCATTTCACTAACTATGGTAAATCTGGAGGGACTTTAGGCTGGAAATTTTTGACAAATGTGGCAAATCCAGTTCTGGACGGATTTTGAAATGCCAAAACTGTGCACCCCTAATTATGTAGTCAATCTACCAATTCAAATCTGGATACACATGTCTGCAAAGCTGGTTCACAACCCTTACTCAAGTATATTTGAACAAACACCTCACAGGCACCTCTTGATTAAACACAAACACCTCTTGATTAAATCTGTAGAATTAATATGCCTGCAGAGAATACAGTAGCAGAGGCTATCAATAACTTTTTCAACACAGACTCAGCATACTTAACCTTTGAAAGCAATACAATTTTAGATCTTATCAACTCAACTAACAACCACTCCACTCTTGAAAAAATAGCAAGATTAAGTTAAGTTTTAGCTTTTAGATTCACATTTTCACTACCAATGATGGTAAACCAATTCTAATTCCAATTCTAATTCAGTTTTGCAAATGAACCAGCCAACCTGTCTGTCCCCAAAATTAGGGAGATTCATATGTTTTAGAGCCAAAAATCAGGATATCAGTGAAAAAATCGGAAAGTTGGTTATTTTCATCAGAGATGTTATTATGCAATACAGTGAGAGAAATATCATGCACATGCACAGTGCAACAGGTCCTTGTAATTCATTTCCACACAGGTTTTCTATGCAGCTGCATGGTGTATACTGTACAGTATGCATATACCTCAACAGATTAATATGAAAGGATAGTCCAGCCAAAAATTTAGCTTTGATATGTTGAAGAGTAAGTAAATCTAACCATTACAGTGAAATTTCCTCTCAATTCCCACGTGTTGTTCCCGAGATATGAGCAGTTGAAGTTGCAACATTTTGTTACCACTCAGTTAACTTGAAGCAAGCAGGAGTGATGTCATCTCCCCACATAGATAAAGCATTTTATGTTTTACTTTAATCTTTACATCAAATGTAACACTTCAATATCTACTGCTACAGTGCCATAATGCAAAAGTATGAGGGCTATGAGAGTTTTGCGACCTTCACATAACCAGTACTTAAGCTGACCACCTACTGATTTCAAGGACAAAATAATACATTCAATAATGAAGAAAACAAGACTCTTTATCAATGTGGGGAGATGATGTCACTACAGCTTGCTTCAAGTTCTCATTTGGTTGTAAAGGGGATACCATCAATTGGTAACATCTAGAGAATCACACATGTAAACTGGATGGAAATTTCACCACAATGGTTAGATTAACTTGCTCTTAAACATATCAAAACTAAGTTTGTTGCTGTACCATCATTTTAAACTACTCCTATATTCTATGGGACAGTAACCAATTTTATTAACAGTATCCTGCTTTTCAATGCAATATATCTGTATTTATGGACAATTGTTAAAATAGGCCTTGGTTGTGCTATTTGCTATTTTCAGAAGTGTTCTATTAAACTGGGAGAATAGAATCTGCACAAGAACTGGGAGTCTCCTGGCTAAAACCAGGAGATTTAAAAGGTCTGGTTCTATTTTCTCTTTGTCAAAGGTAACTATTTGGGAAAGGGCAGTAGGCCTACACAGCCCTCACACAGGACTGTGTACTCTGTTACATGGTCTAAACACTGGCACTTCACACTTTCACAGCTCTTGTGCTGATATTGCTAATTTTTCCTTTTGTTAGCCAACCTGACAACAGAGAGCTCTTACAGCTTCAAATATGGCAAAAATTTCTCACCAAATTTATTTCACACAGATAAACACTGGAACTGTATTTATCTATCTGCAAGAGATTTTTACAAAGCTCCATCAAAGAATGGGCCAATATTCACTGGCAATTTTGACCATAACAGTCTGTCAATGAACAATGTTTTCAAGTCTCTGATAACTGTGAATCTACAGTCAGAGGTCAAAGCTAGGTCACACAGGGGTAACTTTATTGAAAAATATGGTAGATATGCATGACTGACTGAGGAAGTCCAAAAGAATGAGTGATGTATGCATACCAAGGCATATGTATGCACTTCTTCTCTACAGGGTAAAAATAAAGCGAGAACTACAGTATTAATTGTTGGCACTTATTTCTATTGCAAGAGTAGTTTTGCAGTGGTAAGACGTGGAACTAAGTTTTTGGGAGCTGCACCACAGTCTCATGTATCACACCGGCTCAATTCTTGCATATTTTTGCCCAGCTGGCTTAATAAGGGGAAAGTTAACTACTGTATATTGAGGCAAGGGTTACGAAAGTGGAGTGTAAAGTAATTCACAGTCCTGTCTGAGGGCTAATATCTTTTTCAGAATAAAGTGAAAATTGACAAAGTCGTTCTGACAATTGTATGTCTATTTGTGGAGACATGAAAATTTTCGCTGAGCACTGTTATGAATGAACACAACTGGAACAAAATTCAGAGTAGGTCTACAGTATATAGAAAAGTAGCCATTGAATGCGTGGGCCTGTCAGGTGTGCCTAGCCTAACATACAAAAATCACAAATTTTTAAAGCTTGGTTACACAGACTGAAGTAACAAAGCATGCCACCATTTTTGTCATTTCCACACTTTGTCAACAGCAGCCACATTTAATGTACACCTTGGGGATAGCTAATTTGTTTGGGTTGTCTTAAGGAAGGCGGCATAATTTCACCATCAGTGACCCAAATTATGTTGCAATGATTACATATTCAATAGAAGCAATACTAATTCATAATAAAATATTCTGACTTTTGTGGGTGGAACTATCACAAACTCCTAAATTCCTAAATTCGACAAGAATTACAACCTGAGCAAACATGCCAATGTTAGAACCATAGGCCTAGGTGTGTTCACGGTTACAAATGTACAATAACTGTGTGAAATCTTAAACAATTATAATTCACTAAGTAGTAAGTACCTGACTGCAGATAACATATCTGACTCCGTGTGCCCCTCTTCTCTCATTCTTAAGTTAGGCTTAGGACCACTAGGCCTATCTGAACGTTGTGCAACACTTACGTTTCTTATGTACTTACTTGCAGGGCTATGCCTTATTTACAAGGGCTGTGCCTTACTTCTGTGTCTTACTTCTTTGCACCAAGTCCAGGAAGTTCAATAAGTCCACCAGAGTCAAGTGATTACTTTATCTTACTTCTTAGGTCATCACTGCTAAAGTTGTACTAGTTAGTATAGAATAACCTACTTAGTACTTACTGTAGTGTAGGCCTAACTAATGAACTAGCACATGAGTCAGTACAGAAAATGCACGTAGACCTTATTTGCATGTACTTGCTACGAATTATAATTATAATTTATTGCAACGTAGTGACTTCCGTCATTTTCATGAGTGTTTGATGAAAATCCGCTCACTATAAGTGCTACAGTGTTGGATGAACTCCTAAAAGACTGGATCAGCAGACGTCCTCCTGTCGTAAATTCTGCCCTGCAACCCTGGTAAATGTTCAGTTCTAGTTGTACGTCTTGGATGGATAGGGGATTCCCGACATTAGCTTTTTAGTTAATGCGCAGGCGTCATTGTCAGCTGTTAGCTCAATTAGCTAGCTAGGAAAGGAAGGTAACGTCGTATAGAGGAAATGAAGAGAAGACTACAATAATCTTTGGTACAGAAATTCTAGTTCAATAGTTTGACTCGAAAGGGGAAGAATGTAAATACAGCCTAGTCTAGACAGGTATTTGTTCGTACCTCCGTCTGCACGCACTGCCCTCAATAACCCCAATCAAAGTGGTGTGGATCATTCATGGATGTAGCGCGGTAGGATTAAGAACTTGGCCGGTATAAAACTATAATATAGGCCTAAGTTAGGCCTGTTTGCGCCCGACGTTAGTTCACAGTAATGTTTATGGAGAACGGTTCTTAAGTAGGGCCTAGGCAATTTTTTAATCAGTGTGAAGTATAATTAACCACTCACTTATCATCAAAGCAATCGGCCCTACGGAGCGGCCTGTAGACCATAGAATATCATGACATACTTCATAATGATACAATTAATTATACATTCAGTACTGTTGTTAGACCAGCTCGTCAGTAGGCCTAGGCTGTATATTATTGACTAGTCAGCATTTTGAGCATTGCGTTTGTTACTTCAAGTGGAAATGAAAAGTTTGCTATTCGTGGGGGAGAAATACTCCAATCAGATATAAAAAATAAATTATGAGCTCTCTGTTCAAAATAAAAAAAATGATGCCCATCACATGAGTCCACAAAAATCTTACCTGTGATTCTCATATTTCCCATGTACTTTGCAAACACTTCGATATGGATCTTTCCATTTCTGATGTACTGTGCTGCTGTATTAAACCCCATCTGTAAGAATACTTATACAAGAATACTAACCCAATGGCCATCTGTATTAATACTTACATCTGTAAGAATACTCTTACTTAAGTGGTTCACATTGGAGGGATTTCCTCTAGGTAGTGTGGGATGGTTTCTGGACCCAGCATGTTCTCTTCCCTATACATGGGGCTAACTGTCTAGATTTGGTGTTTAGTACTGATCATAATATTGTCAAGAATGTTGTGAATCCTGATCAAATAGGGTCTAGTGACCATGACCTTATTAGCTTTGATCTTTGCTATCATAGCAATTTTGACTGTACTTATAAGTTTGTTCTGGATTTTAGTAAGGCTGATTTTAGGCAGGTAAAACAGCACATATCTATAGATTGGTCTGCTTGTTTGTCTCACCTAAGTCCTGCTGAGGCTTTGATTGTTTTCTGTGACATTAGCATTAATACTACTAAGCTGTGTATTCCACTTTAGAAAGCTTTCTGTGATCATAGACCCGTGTGGGTTTCCAGGGAGGTTCTTGGAGTTACTAGGAAAAAGAGTAAATGTTAGTGTCACTTCAGGGTTAGTTGGAGCTCTTCAGATTTTGCAATTTATAAGGACCTGGAACTCTTAGTGAAGGATTTGGTTAAAGAGACAAAATTTTGAGAGGAAGCTAGCTAATGAGGTCAGAATAAATCCTAAATCTTTTCATGCCTATGTTAGGTCTAAACAGAAAGTTAAAGAGGGTGTTTGGCCTTTCCATGGTAAAGGGGTACTTTAGTTAGTGATCATCAGGACATGGCTAATTTGTTGAATGATGATTTTGTTTCTGTCTTTACCAAGGAGTCTTCTGAAATAGGTTTTTGTAGAAATTCCATCAACTCAGTTTACATGGATGATCTTGTTTTCTCTGAGGAACTGGTTTGCAATAAACTTTAGGAGTTTGAAAACTAGCAAGTCCCCTAGGCCTGGTGGAATCCATCCTGCCATACTGCATGAATGCTCTGAGATTTTATCAGTTCCTCTGTGTATTATTTTTCAGAAATGTCTAGACTTGTGCTTCATTCCAGATGACTGGCAGAATGCTAATGTCACTCCTATTTTAAAGAAAGGGGACAGGAGCTTGCCTTGCAACTATAGGCCTGTTAGTTAGTGTAGTGTGTAAAGTCTCTAAGTCTGTGGTCAAGGATTATGTGCCTAAGTATCTTTTAGATGTTAGTTTACTGAACTTGTCCCAGCGTGATTTCCTGCCTACCAGGTCTTGCATTACTAGCTTAAAGAGTTTTCTCAAGGATGTCTCTTTGTCTCTTGATTCTGGTGACTGTATTGATGTTGTCTACCTTAATTTTCAAAAGGCGTTTAATAAAGTGCCATTAAGCAGACTTATGGTGAAACTGCGTCAATTAGGTAGTTTAGGCAGGTGTGCTGATTGCAATGCTGTGCAATTCTCAGCTACTTGGTAGATCTCAGAGGGTTGTTAGTCAATGGAAATTTTTTTTCTTGGAGAGATGTCACAAGTGGAGTTTCTCAGGGTTCTGTTCTTGGCCCAAATCTTTGCTTGATTTTCATCAACGATATTGATAGTTCTCTCACGTCTAGTATTAGTAAGTTTGCTGATGACACCAAGCTCTGTTGGATAGTACAGTAGATGATGACAAGGATGCTTCATTGTTGCAAGGGGACTTGGAAGTTATTTACATGGTCCAACACTTGGCAAATGTCTTTTAATGCTGACAAATGCAAATTTTGTTACTAAAACTTTGAATTATGATTATACCATGGCTGGTAGTATTTTGAGTAATGTGACTTCAGAAAAAGACCTACTGTAGGTGTTGTTATTACAAGTGATCTGAAGCCTTTTACACAGTGTGCAGGTGCTGCTGCCAGGGCAAACAGGATGCTCGGATTGATCAAGAGGAACTTTAGTAATTGTAGTGAAGATATTGTGTTGAATCTGTGTAAGCAGTTGGGTAGGCCACATCATGACTATGCTGTGCAGGCATAGAGTCCCTATTGTGAAAAGGACAAGTACTATACGTCATCTCCCTTATCATGACAGGCTTAAATGTCAGGGACTTACAACTCTTGAGTTAAGAAGGATCAGGGGGATATGTTGCAGGTTTTCAAATTCCTATCTGGTAGGAATTCTCTGTTTACTTGTGACTACTTAGAGGTTTGTCCTAATTCCTGTGTTCGTGGTCATTGTAAGAAATGCTTCTCTAGTAGGCTTGATGTGAGAAAGTTTAGCTTCTCACATAGAGTTGTCAATGATTGGAATAGTGTGCCCGATTGGGTTGTAAATTCCACTTGAGTAAGTAGCTTCAAGAGCAACATTGATAAGTTTTATTGTGACTGTGGCAGAATCTGATTTTGCTGGGCTTTGTTGGGTATTAGTTTGTTTAAGAGTTTTTTGGGGTGGGTTTGGATTACAGGGCATCTTAAGGGGCTTATGCCCTCCTTTGCCTTGTTATGTTATGTTATGAATGTTTTCAATTTTTACATTTTGTAATACTCATTGAGCAAATCATTTACAAGCACTTCATTCTAGAGCCCTCCATGCTACCTGTGAAGTGTGAACAGAATTAGGTGAGACAACAAAAAATTACCAGCACATTAAACATCACCATTTACATCATCATTAACAGGATGTTGTTGGCCAGAGCCTGAAAGGCCATTTTGTCACAAGTGGGTTATGTTAGACAATGTATGCTGTAAAATCAAAGTGGGATTCACTTTTCCAAACTTTTTTTTCAACTTAATCCATTTAGAGATGGTGCATTGATGATGTATACCAGGAACGAATTCCAGGCTCATGGATTTCACCGTGTAAAAACCTTTGTCTAATATTTTTATTACATTAAAGCTTGTTAATCTTATCTGGATTTCCATTAGTATTAGAATCTACTGCTCTATGCCTTACAGTATGTTATTAAGTACCATCTGAGTTAACTCTTCTTTTGCAACTTGTTCAACATACAGCTTGATCCCAGGTTCAGTATGAGAATTAAGATTAGGATCCAATTTGTGACCTTTAACCTGTGTCTTGATCATTTTTCCACATTTTACTTTCAAACCATGTAACCCACAGTATGTAGTGGGCCTACTTTGGTGTACAGTGCTGGTCCCCAGGTGCAAATTCTAATTGAATGCCACTTGGAGTGAATTCCAGCTGGGTTTTAACGTGGAATTTTGGACAATTTCAACACCAAAATAACCTTACCGACAATTTGTTGTGAACGATGTGTCCACTTTCCTAGTTTCAGCCAGCCTGAGTTTTAGTCAACTGATATTTAGTCAACTGCAACTGTGTTTTCCATCTACAATCTACAGCTGTACAATAAAAACAGTTGGAACAATCTGATATTCCCCCATTTAATGTTGATAGGTGGAGACTTTCGAAAAAATCCGATGGAATTTCAACATTGAATGGGGTTAGGGGATGGGTTTATATGTAGGTGCCCACTTTGCCAACTGAAATACATTCATAACTGTGTCATAGCACTACGGAGCAAAATAGTTCTACAAAAGTATTCAAATTTTGTTCCAACACTTTTGTCGTGAACACATTTTCGACTGTGTTTATTAACTGTAATACTGTAGGTATTCCAAGTGATATTTCAACTGGATTTTTCAACTATGTATTCCAGCCTTTTTTTCCTGTGTACTGTAAGCTCATTAAACAATTTTTTTGTGAGATTCTCATGGGAAAACTCAGTGTGAATACTAAGTATGAGAAGTATCTGGCAAAGGTGAAGAGTAATTCCACATGCTAGATGTGTTTACTTCAGTGATTAAATTGCAGAATAACACACAACAGTTATTTTACCTCAGAGCTAATTTTGAATTTCATAGTCAACCATCAGTTTGAATCCAAGGAGCCACTCTGAGGTAGACAAGTTTGGCTTCATTTGCCTTTTTTTTAACAAAATTTCCCCTCCATATTGTGAATGTAGGCCTAATTGTGAAGTCCATCATTTTGTAGAGTATCCTCCATAATTCTATGGTATTAATTTGAATTCCTTGGAGCTGACATACAGATAAATTTGACCATTATTGAATTTCTTTAATTTCATGTGATCCCTGAATCAGTTTTCTCCCTTTAACTCCTTGACAAAGGGCTACATACTCCAAACTGAATATATTTTCAAATTTTCCCATTTTATACAGTTTTGATTAAGTCAGGGAACACAATGCATGAGTGACTAACTACCAGTCACTGTATTTTTTTTTTTTTTTAATTTTCATCATTTATATCTAATGCTTCAGCTGTGGTAGAACTAATCTACATATTTGCCTGCTCTAGTGCTGAGAGATTTAGTCAATGAATAATGGGCTGATTCTTTAAATGGTGTCCTAATCAGTGTATGGGAGATATAACCCCCCCCCCCCACATATGGTATCTATCTATTGAATCTGTTTCAGTCAAAGTAAAATAGTAGTCACAGTCAAGTCCAGTTGCACTAAGTTAAAACCAAGTTGCCAGCATGGGTGGAAAAAATTGGGAAGCCAGGATCAAGGCTCCTTCCCGGGAAATTTTGGTATTTGGAGGGAAATCTTGGCAACTGAAGGGAAATTTCCTTTTCTGTATGTGTGAAAATATACAGAAAGAATTGAGGGAAATTTTTCTCCCTTCCTGGGAAATAAACATTTGTTCCAGCCCTGGTTGCCAGAGCCCATTACACTCAAATTAAATCCAGTGATAGCAGAGTTGAAATTTCTTGTTTAAACCAGTTGAAACACACTAAAACTGAATTACAGTCGAGTTGAGCCCAGTTCAGATTTCAACTGGGATTTAAGTAGAATGTGCCTCAGGGTAAACTAGTTGTAGACAACTTGTCGCACTATATATATATATAGTGTATGGTGTAGACCTACTGCGTGATCCAGAATGAAATTTGCACTTTGCATTCAAGTTGTCATAGTGTGCATAATGGTTTGCATAACAGTGCTTTGTAAATACAATACTGTGTATGGATTTTTCAAAATCCTTTATTTGTGAGCCACTTAAGAGGCTATTTCTGTTGGATCTAGCCTGTATGGGATGCCAGTCATATATGGATGCATGCCCATACCTTACTGATTACATCATTACCCCATAGTATATGCAGTACACATAACATTCACACATGTATGCTGCTTGCAGGCATGATTGATTTCATCTTCAATAATATATCATTTGGTTCTTGGGTTTTGTTGCAGAGCCCTAAAGGTAAGCATCTGAAGAAAGGATCCGGAGGGACAGTGTCAGTATTTGTTCACCAACCTTGGGTGACATGTGTTTTGTTTTAGAACTCAACTCATACTTATGAGAAATTCGCTGAGAGTGAAAGACACTTTTTGTCCTCTGCATATTTTCTTGCTCGAGATTTTGAATGGAATACATGACACGAGTGCACAATTGAGCATCTAACGTAGCTTACAATAACGTAATTTACTTCAATCACCAATAACATAAATGGCAAATTTAAAGTTTGTTCATGTTCTGTCTCATATATGGTTTCCCATGGAGTTGCACCGCAGAACAGTAATTGATTACAAGAAGGATTTTCAATACTCTTTTCGTGCAGCTGGGGACTGCCTTCTGTGTATGTTCCGGGTAACATTGCATTTAGTGAAGGAGTCCAACAGAAAGATCCTACGAAAGCAGCCAATGAATTATGCCCTTTTCCCACTTTCAGGTCACTACTTGAAACTTTTGAGTAAATTTCCCAGTAGTGTTGATCAAAGATTCACTCAATGTGATTTTAATTTCATGAGTTTTAGTTCATTGTGATATTTGAACTACTGTAAGCTTTCATCTTTCATAACTGACTGACATTAAGTTTGAACCAAGCAGGTACTCATCTTTCAAAACAGCCATAAAGGAGTCAAATTCTTTTGATTCAGACATGTTACCTTGTACATAATTAAATCTGGCCAACACCCATTTTCATCATGTGTATGACCTACCATTGGCTAGTGTATCGTACATATTATACAACACAAACCATAATAGTATTAAGTTTTGGTGATGGTAATATGTCCTCCAAATTAAAAGAACAATAACCTTTGAAAAAACAATTCCGGCTGCAATCATAGCGAGTCTGTAGTACGTACACTGTTTGTTGCAGTCAATTAAGTATTGCTGATTTGGAACTAGCTGTCAATTGATTGTTGAACTAGGCTCACATAAAGGCTTTTGGTGACTCTTTAAAGTTGCTTTCATTACAAATATGAAACAGTCTTAAGTCAGTAGTTGGTCTTTGTTGTCACACCAGTTTTTGTTGAAGTTTAGACTGTGTTCTGCAGATAACCATCAGGTGGTTGATCACATCTAGCTTTTAAACATAAACAATGATCCAACATTTCTACTCCGAGAATGTTGATTCTATAATGACCTTTGGTTTGAAATTATATCTCATACATTTGATGTGATAATTGGTTAGATGTTTACCCTTCTCTCAAGGACACCTTTAGAGCGATGTTGCTTACTACATTGCAAAACATTGTGTTATGACAATCTCAAAACATATTTTTACAAATCACTCAATGTAGGTTTTTGGTTTCAAGTCTTGCTGCAGTGAATTTGCAGTTGGAGAAAATGAAACATTTTTAATACCTACTGTTGCTGCTGTAGAATCTTTTAAGTTTTCTTCAGTCTTAAATACAAATATTTAGAAGGCTACCTTCTTGTAAAAATGAACAGTTTGGCAGGAAAACATAGATCTGAAATAATTCAATATTGTACAAGTGGGAATATATTTTTTCAGGTCTCTGTTTTCCAGTTGTTTGCATTAATTCTTTGTAATGCAAGCATTTCATCAAAACTGTACTCAATGTACTTTGGGTTTGGCCAGTTGACAAATAGTAGTCTGTTTTTGAATCACATGTTCTTGAAATTTTGTTTGGTGGGCCTTAAGTATCAAAGAATCCCTGTGAGCAATTGCCTTTGTTTCATTTCGTTTCTTGGTTCATATTGTAATCATGTCAGAGACAGAGTATCAGTTCATCAACTAGACCTTTCTGGAAGTTTTTGTCATACCAAACTCGTTAGTTTGCTTTTACAAACCAGGCAATAGTAATTTCATTTACAATAGCTACAGCATTTTGTGTATAGTGTGCTCGTATTAAAGTTTACGTGTAGATAGTACACCTGTTTTATCACACAGTTGCTGTTATTAATGTCCCAGTTACACCCATTTAATTTCCTTTGTTGAGTCAGAAGTCCAATTATTACAGTAGTTGCCAGGTAACAAACTGGCTGCTTACCATGTCTGAGTATTCATGTCAGTTTTGAAGACTTTAGAAGAGATATAGGCCTATGACAAGTAGTTCAGTAACTCACTTCAAACAAAACACCACTTAGGCCTACTGTAGCATGTGAGGAAGACTGCTTGTCTCGTAGTCTTTATTGATTCCTTGCCGAAGGCAAGCAAGGAATCTATGCAATGGTGATGGCATTTGTGGGTGTGTATGTATGTGTGTAGGCCTGTAATTGTAGTACTTTGCGAGCACCTGAACAAAAGAATTCAGTTGGTGTTTTCAGTTGGTGTGTTGGTAAGTCACTGTGAACACATGATCCCTATTGTTTTTCATGGAGGTCAAAGGTCATTTGAGGTCACCAGAGCTTAAAGTATGAAAATCTTTAAAGGAAGGTATCTCAGCAACTGAATTCAGGTAGAACTTGAAAGTGTCAACATTATTAGCACTTGATGAGCAGCTGATGTCTGTCATTTGAATTGCCTCATGGGAGAGTCTTGTCATCACTTTAATGACATGAAGAGAATGTGATAAGTTCTATTGTTCCAAAGATCTGTCCTGGGTTCAAAAGCCCAGCATGTGATACTTAGAGTGCTTTACTTGTCCTGAATATGAACATAGGAAGAGGTTAAATCACTCACATTAGGGAAAATAATGGTTTTGTTTCCTATTGAAGTTTTCCAAAATGTAGATTTATGTTTCATAGCAAAGGTTGCTGCAAGATATACTTTGGTCTCATTCTCTCTCAATTTGCCGAACATTTTCTTTGCCATTTCCTATACCAAACACCACTTAACATAGCTCTTATCACTTTTTCTATAAGCCTTCAGAGAATATCCCTGTTGCCAGAAACTCCCTGTCAAAGGTTACAAAGTACTTTGTTGCTTTAGTCACAGTAAACCTCCCCGTAGGGGCTTTGTTGACTTTCACAAACTCAGGTTTGTAGCCACCGTCAATTTGGTGTCAAGAACTTTCCATCAACCTGTGAATTACCTCCTTCATGATCACAATTGTCATCAATGTTGAGTGAAGGACATTACTCATTCATATTAACACTTGGTAACATCAAACCTATGAGTGATACAGAATGTGGTTGTTGTCACTCTGGCATTTTGTTTTCATTTTGATATGGTCCTTTCCCTTCTCCACTGGGTTGCTTTTGTTTGTAAGTAATTGTGCGTATGAAAAAATGAGATATCAACAAGGAATCACAAAGTCATTTGACTTTCTGGTTTTCCATTCAGTTTTTGGACTCATCTCTATTTATCAATTTGACTACATTCATATCTGCCTGATTCAAACAACTCAATCAACAGTATTTTGTTTTAGAGTCATGTGATCTTAACTACACTGTGTACATGCTGTTAATTGCCTGTACACAATAGAAATCTTTGATGGGTGTAAACTGATAAGATATCACCTGTGAGTGTACTTTGGTATCTTAGGGCTGCAGCTTTTATCTTTTCTATTTCAAATCTGGGTACTTGTGTGCTAGGTATCAGTAGTTTAGTCTTGTAGAATGTGTTGTTACCACAAGCTTGCTAAGTCACTGTAGTTGTTATTACACTTGATACATCCTTCCACTTGACCAAACTTGCTGACGATTGCAACCCAAATTCAGTTGATATCTGAAGCACGGTACTGCTCCATGTTGACTTTGAAGGTGAATTATTAGGTTAATAGAATCTGTGTTAATTTATTTGTTTATGGATTCTTGTGGAATCTTTCTTTTTTCTTTCTGTTTTAGCCTACAGTGTACACAAACTGCCTTTTCACAGTTGTGTTTGCATTTATTTGTAGCCACTCTGAGGTGTGGCAACTTGAATATCTGACTGGCATGTTTCATCAGTGAAAATTAAGCCTCAAGCTTCATGATGCCGGTTCGAGCTGCGATACTTGGGGCCGGTGCCAGCGGTCTAACAGCCATTAAATGCTGCTTGGATGAAGGAATAGAACCAGTCTGTTTTGAGAAGACAGAGGATATTGGCGGTTTGTGGCTTTATCGAGGAGAAAACAACAAGTTTCCAGAGCTTGGATGCGTCTTCAAATCAACCGTTATTAACACCAGTAAAGAGATAATGTCCTATAGTGACTTTCCATGCCCCAAGGAGTTTCCTAACTTCATGCACAACAAGCAAGTTTACCAGTACCTAAAACTGTATGCAGAAAAATTTGAATTAGTGAAATACATTCAGTTCAATAACTCTATTTCATCCATCAACAAGGCAGCAGATTTCAACTCAACTGGCAGATGGGACCTCAAGATTAAAGATGAAATAACAGGAGACACCAGGAAAGAAACCTTTGATGCTGTCTTCATCTGCAATGGACACCATGCCAAACCTTACATACCAGATTTTCCTGGGATCAATGAATTTCAAGGCACCAAATTACACACCCACTATTACCGTACTCCAGAGAGTTTCAGAGACAAGAGAGTGGTAGTGATAGGTATTGGTAACTCTGGAGGAGATGCTGCAGTTGAACTTAGCAGATGGGCTTCCCAGGTAAGCAAAGAAGATCAAACTACTCAACAGGAGTGCTGTTATCTCCATGGAAAAGTTTCAATTCTCTCCCTAGGTTAGTGGAAAACCATTAATTTCTAGAATGGATTAAAACCTACTTGGTTTAAATTTCAAGCCCTGCCTTTATTTATTATCAACTTTGCAAGTAGCACAAAATAATATATATCTCGATAAGAATCATGGCTTTGAGATTGACATGTGTAAGAATCTGTCTCAAAGGTGTAAGGCTGGGATGAAGTTGGAATTTTAGCATATCTCAGGCCCTGTTTGGTCTGTAACTGATTTGACTGTCAGAGATGGGACAATAGTACATCAATGAAGTAAAAGGACTTACTATCAGTGAAAAAAAGTTACAATTTTAGAAAAATTGGATGCCCATTTGATGTAATGTCTGCCATACTGAAGGTCCACTAGTCCAGACATTGACCTTACAGAATACAACAGAGTGTCAAATGATAGTTCATTATATTGCGGGTAGTCTGAGATGTAAAAAGCCACTCACATGTTGTGTGTATTTCCTTTTCATTTTGGCATCCCTGCTAGTTGAGATGTACTTTTTTCTAACATGTGGACCTGCGATGATTGACCGCATCAATAAGTCAAGGAAATGTTTGTCTTTGACTGTTCTTGTTTCATCAATACACTTCCCAAAATTGAATAGATAATCCTGAGGGTTTTCATGAATCATTTGAGCTCTAAAGTCCAAAAACCTCATAAAGAACATTTCAAGAAGTGACTGTTGCTGAAATGTCAAATTGATACATCGGTACTGTAGGTCTTGATGAGCAGATAATCTATCATTTGTTATGGAGGTCAAAGGTCACTTGGGTCAGAGATCTTAGTTTAAAGCCTTGTGAACATTGTTTGTCAAGTTGGAGAATGTTCCTTTCCTTTAAGCTTAGTGTATAAGGTGCTATTGTGAGTAGATGAAGCCTGTTGTTTTCCATGGAGGTCAAGAGTTTGAATTCACAAGAGGTTCAAGTCTTAAAACCTTTTTAACCTAAACATATCAAGGACATGAATGTTGCTGAAAATAAACACACATAACATGTGTCACTATGAGAATTGCTTCCAGATCCTTGCAAATTTGATGGCTCAGCCAAACAGAGTTCAGGAAATTGGTATGCACACTTTCTTCATGAATGTTTGCAAGGATTACTGAGTCATTTGCATTTCTGGTTTTATCCTTACAAAACAGTATTTTGCTGATCAGTGTAAGATCCTGTGTTTTCAAAACAAATTTGTTACTGAGTGTCCAAGCAGTCCTTGTACACATTCACATTACAGTAGTTACGACCAGCATTATATTGTGCACTATTAAAATCAATGGTAAGAGGCTTTGCCTGCATTAAACCAAAGATCAGTAGCATAAATAAGATTGCCTGTAAGGCGTGACACAACACATAATGCTGAAGACTCGTAAAACTCGATGAAGTCTGAATAGCAGGACTGAGATAGGATGAAAGTCTTGTCACTAAAAGCTTGTTAACTTATAATATTATCAGTATTTCTTAATCCAACAGGTTTACTTGAGCACCAGAAGAGGTACATGGGTCATTCACCGAATTGCTGACTTTGGTATCCCAGTGGACATCCTTAATGTCAAGAGGTTCCTCTTCTGGTTTCCACTTTGGTTGCAGAATGCCTTCTTTGAGCTAAAGTTGAATTTAGCGTCAATCACAAGTTGTATGGACTCCTGCCCAAGCATAAACCATTGTCTGCCCATCCCATGGTGAATGATGACCTACCAAACAGGATAGCGAATGGCACAGTGATAGTGAAACCCAACATCAGGCGCTTCACCAAGAATGGCATTGAGTTTGAAGATGGCACGTCCGAGGACAACGTGGATGCCGTCATCATTGGCACCGGGTATGAATTTGGCTATCCGTTTCTTCCTGAATCTGTCATCAAGGTCGAAAAGAACAAAGTTGAGCTGTACAAGTACGTCTTTCCACCAGATCTGGAGCAGCCATCTCTGGCTGTGATTGGGCTTGTACAGCCCTGGGGTGCCATTAACCCTCTTTCGGAATTGCAGTGCCGGTGGGCCACCAGGGTCTTCAAGGGTGTCACCCACCTCCCCTCAAAGGAGAAAATGAGACAGGACATCACAGAGAAAAGGGAGTCCATGGCTAAGAGGTATGTCACCTCGCAGCGTCACACGATACAAGTCGATTTCGTGGAATACATGGATGAGCTAGCCACAGAGTTTGGTGCAAAACCAAATTTTGTGAAACTGTTTTTCACTGACCCCATGCTCTTCTTCAAGGTCATCTTTGGCACTACATTGCCGTATCAGTATCGGATCCATGGACCAGGTAAATGGAATGGTGCTAGGAATGCCATCATGACCGCATGGGACAGAATAGAAGCTCCCTTCAAAACACGTAAGCTTGAAACAAAACCATCTTACACAAAAGTCATTATTTTCATATTGTTTGGAATTGTCCTTGCTGCATTCCTGAGACGTTGGTTTGGTTAACATAGTTGTCATTGCTGATTTGATGCAATAGAATACAGCACCATGCAGTAACATTCATTATGGTACAATACTGAATATATAATTGTTCAGTGTAGTACAATACAATGTAATACAATAACATAGAATACAATACAATGTAACATTGCAAATAGTTTTAGTATCACATTACATTCTGCTTTAGTAAGCAGTCAGACTGCTGCATGTGTTACTGATCTTGTTCACTCATAAATGTGGTACTTACTGTCATTAACTGCATAATACAAGTGCTACATGCAAAATATTAAAGCTTAATTATTCCATTTACTAACACATTGTAACATACCACATATTACCAACTTCATTGCCAGATTAACCTAACCAACTAATAGTAAGAGACCCCCTGACCAGTGCCCTCCCCGTCGCCAGCAAAATGGTAGAAAACTGAGGTATATGGAAATACGTTTCTGTATACACACAGCTGCAAATACAGTATTTGACAAACTTATCTCTTATGTCAACATATTTCCAATGTTGTCATCAAAACCTTAGTAACAGGGGTGAAGTAAAAGCTTTATTTGTAAACTGATATCAACTCTATTTTTATGGAATTCAACACCATCACCTTCATATGGGGCTAATCAACTTCCTATGACATCATTTCCAGCATGTTTGAACTTTACTTGCAGTTAATTTCCCCATTACTGTTACGCTACACCATCTGAAAATTGAAAAACCTGTGCCTGTCTGTGGGTTTTTCGGACTTTGTTTATCAGAGCACAAGTCATCCTCTCTCTTCTTTGCAGGGGTGCCTGATAGATCGTGACTAATTAACTGAGTTAGCAAATAGCTCCAGCAACTTGTTGATAAGGAAATTGTCCCCCATCGATCATGTCTCCAGGACCTTGTTTGCTCAAGAGATTAAATTAGAGATAGCAAGTCTGGAGAAAGGTCGAGGAAGCTGCAGATATGCAGCATATGGCTAATGGGCTCTCTGATGACATGTACATGATCTTTCCCTTGTGTTAAATTGTGTTACCTACAGATTGATATACTAAGGACCATGCCTTTATGAATGTTGTGCAATGTGTAATGTTACTGTAAAACATTTTCAATAGTCCAAGTTGCATGCACAATTTGGAGATAAATGTGACTCGCTGTTACATAAAGAACAACATAAACATCACTGTACTACTATGTTATGTGGATAAATTTTTTGCCACATGGATAAGGCAACTGTTTTAACAGCAGGGGAGCACAGCCATGGAGCAAGGGTCTCCATGAATGCCATGGAGCAGGGGTCTCCTTGACTGCCATGGGAACAGTGATCTGTGTATGTGGCATGGACCAGGGATCTCCTTAACTGTACAATGGAGGTGTCTCCAGGACTACCATGGAGCAGGGGTCTCCTTGACTGCCATGAAGCTTGGGTCTCCTTGACTGCCATGAAGCACAGTCTCTTTGACTGCCATGAAGCAGGGGTCTCTTTGACTGCCATGAAGCAGGGGTCTCCTTGACTGCCATGAAGCAGGGGTCTCCTTGACTGCCATAAAGCAGGGATCTCCTTGGCTGCCATGAAGCAGGGGTCTCTTTGACTGCCATGAAGCAGGGGTCTCTTTGACTGCCATGAAGCAGGAGTCTCTTTGACTGCCATGAAGCAGAGGTCTCCTTGACTGCCATGAAGCAGGGGTCTTTTTGACTGCCATGAAGCAGAGGTCTCCTTGACTGCCATGAAGCAGGAGTCTCTTTGACTGCCATGAAGCAGGGGTCTCCTTGGCTGCCATGAAGCAGGAGTCTCTTTGACTGCCATGAAGCAGGGGTCTCTGTGACTGCCATGAAGCAGGGGTCTCTTTGACTGCCATGAAGCAGGAGTCTCTTTGACTGCCATGAAGTAGGGGTCTCTTTGACTGCCATGAAGCAGGAGTCTCTTTGATTGCCATGAAGCAGAGGTCTCCTTGACTGCCATGAAGCAGGAGTCTCTTTGACTGCCATGAAGCAGGAGTCTCTTTGATTGCCATGAAGCAGAGATCTCCTTGACTGCCATGAAACAGGAGTCTCTTTGACTGCCATGAAGCAGGGGTCTCTTTGACTGCCATGAAGCAGGGGTCTCCTTGGCTGCCATGAAGCAGGAGTCTCTTTGACTGCCATGAAGCAGGGGTCTCTTTGACTGCCATGAAGCAGAGGTCTCCTTGACTGCCATGAAACAGGGGTCTCCTTGACTGCCATGAAGCTTGGGTGTCCGTGATTGCCATGAAGCAGGGGTTTCCTTTGCAGTTTACTGAGCACAGAACATGTTTGATCTTCAACGCCTTTTTAGATCTGGACCATTTTTTTCTGCTGAGCGAGTTCACTCACTTATGCATGCTGCTGGTTAGTATGGCCATGCTTCACAACTCTACGTTGATTAAAGGCAGTCTCTCATTACCCCAAGCCACATTTTTTGCCAGGGTTTACCAAAATTCTCAATTGATTCTGCTCTTTAACTGACAGCAAATTGGAAAGATTCACAGTAGCTCATATTACACATCATACACCGGGTCTCAGGATTTGATTAAACATGTGGCCGTTTTTTTTTTTTTAGACTGTGGGAGGCACTAGAAGTAAGTGGATGGAAGACTGGGGGGGGTGTCTGGGGTGATGAGTGACTGCCTTTAAACAGTTATTTGAACTGTTGTCTATGATAGCGAATTGCTGAAGTGTTGATTATCAAAACCTGTGTTGCAGCGCCCAATTTCTGTTCACACCATTTACGTATCACAATTATTTTATTATGGATGTGTGTTACAACTCCAGCTTTTCTAAGTGAATACACACTGTCTAACATATAGTCTATTGTCATATGTTGTGCTGTAATTTGTGAGTACATGTTTTTGCAACACTGAAAAATACCATCTCCATATATCCAGCAAAATGTTTGTGTGAAAAGTTTTTCGTGAACTGTGTAGATTAGTGTGCCATACACAGTATACACATACTGTATCTTTTTACTTGCTAGCTACTGTAGAAAGTTACTACATGCTAAACCTCACACACTGAAGTATCCAACTGAGGATACTAGTTGTGGTTGCCAAGTGGGGTTCAAAGATCGCAAAATGTATTACGTCATGGAAGGATTGTTTGAAGATGCATCACATGAGAGTAAGCAGTTGTCAAGCAGCCTACCATCAGAAATAACAGAGGTCAAAGGTATATGTATGCATGCTTTCTTTGAGGTCTTGTGCTAGGTACCATGCTCTTGTCATGTATCTTTATGCCTGAAGAAGTTGTCTGGGGTATGTTACAGGGGAAGCTTGACTGGGTACATTTGTTGTTTGGGTTCAAATGTCAAATGTTTCTATAACATCCATGTATTTGTAACCAGTTGTTATGTTTTATCAACAAATTATTTTTGTCTGCTAAAAGGAAAACTTTTATAAAAGGATTAACACAAGCAAGACAAGTGGTATGCACAAAAGGTGAAGTGTGTGTGTCGGGGGGGCTCAAATTTGCTGGAGTTTGATCCAGATGGGCTATGATCTCTACCTCTGCACCCAGTTTGTAACAAGTACTCAATCGGACAAGCTTTATTGGACAAATGAATTGTGTTAACACTTTTTTTTTTTTGTCTTACCAGTTTATGTAGGTTTTTTTTCTTTTTTTTTTACTCCGAATGCATTCGGAGGTCACAGGTCAGTTCCTTCATCTCCCACCAAAAGCTTATGCATTCCATCTAACACATACTTTATGTTTTTTGTGTTGAAAGTGTTGTCCATGGAGATGTAAATCATTTATGTGTCATATTTCCAAGTCTGGTATGTACTGTAAGTTTGCTTTAGTCGTTGACATTTATTAGCCTCAGACACTTCTAATGAAAGTGTCTGTCCTTATTTGTTTTTATTTACACATGTTACAAGACGATTTTTTTTTAAATTATAGCAGAGCTATGTATTACCGTTTTGCCTTTTAACGTTTGTTACTGAACGTGTCTTTGATCCGTCATAATATCACCTGTTTACATTTTACAACAGTAAATTTTGATATTTCATCATGAAAAAAATGTCTAACTGTAAAACGTATGCTTTAATAGTAATATCTACCTTTGCCTTCTTATTGGTACATATTGTGCCTCACAGCAATAATTCCATGACTTGAAAGTTTAAATAAAGAATTACACTGGTACTTAATATTTATGAAATTTGTACATTCTATTCTCAAATAACATCTGCATAAAGTTAATCAATAGCATGATCAATTCTCTGATGCATAGGGCATGTAGGGAAGAATTTTTGTCAAAGGGATGGTTATCGCTGACCCGGGATTTAGTGTACGGGGAGCTGGTGTTTCCTTTACAAAAAATGAAGATTATGAGGCCCTCAGATGCTGCTCAATGCCACCAAATATCTGAATTACAATTAATTTTCCTTATATTTCCAGATTCACTTTTCCGGTATTACTTTGTTAGAGGGAAATACCACAGGAAAAAACAAACGTTCCTTAATAATTCAGGATTCACACATTTTGGTAAGAGGCATAAGTGTGAGGCAGCAGTAATGACTCCATGTAAGCCGAGCGCCATCATCGTTGACGCCAATTATGCAAAAAAAACTTGTTGATATAAATACCCCTCAGATTGCATAAAATGGCACTTGCCACTCTCTCTGGCGTTGTAAAAGTAGCAACTCTCTGGTAATTTAATGCCTGTCTTTGGTGCTTGCCAGTATGTGCGTAAATGAATGGGTACTTTCAAAGTGAATTTGTGGGAGACGTAAATACCATGGTCTTGTCCTCTAATCACAAGAGCGGATCCACGTGGTCAAGAATTTCCCGGCTTCATCCCACCCCCTTGATCTGTATCAACAACAAGTACATTAAATTAATATGATGTTCAGTGGCGGGGTGGGTGTATAGGTGTGGCCGAGGCTCAAGCTGCCTCCTTCATTACTTATATGATAGCTGACATCGTGGATAGACTGTTTAAGCTGGCTGAACACCCCATCAACAGTTGGCACAGAGCGTATATACCGAAAAGCCTTGGATTTTTAGCTCATACCAGCATGCAATTGCCGTTTACATAAATGAACGCAAAATGTGAACTACGAAATCGATTCTTCTTTTCAAGAAATCCAGAATTAAGAGAAATTATGACGGTATTTATTCTGAAGAATTTTAATGATAAACTCAATTTGCACTACTATTTAGTTGAAAGTTGAATTGCGTATTGAACCGCGCTAGTGTGACCAGGGCTTAAAGTCTACCCTTCGAAGATACCATGAAAGTCTTCAGTGTCGTAGGATTTCAGTGCGCGTTGCCGTGCAGGACGTGCAGGAAGGTTAAATTTTGACGCACAGAAGTAATAAAATTAGAAAAGTCAAACAACAACGCATCAGTCTTGGCGCGTCTGTTTTGGTCTTTGCAAACAGATTTCAGAAGAATAGTAGGCTTTGTTTGCTTCTCGTGATGTATCGTAAGAGAGACAGAACCAGAGAAATACTGGCAACTTATTTGTTAACGTTTGTAGTAATTTTGGTTTCTGGTAAGTAATAGGAGGAATTTACGTACGGAAAACACGAACTATCATTGCTGTGCGTCACAGTATTATTTATAAATAGATTTACATTCATGGAAACACATAAGACCAGAGTTGTAAATCAAGTCATGATTCAAGTCACAGCTTCCAAAATTACCTGACTTGAATAAGTTATTGTCGAGTCTTGAATCGGGTCGCTGAAATGAGTGCAGTTGATTTGACTTGCCAGAAAAAGAGTGACTTAGTTACAACTGTGCATAAGACTTGAACTGCTATTTGGCCTCGGATATATAATGAGGCCTACGTTATTGTTCATTGTACAAGGTTTTAGGCTTAGTGCATAAGCTATATTGCTAATCATCAGTGCAGTGTGTTATTACGGAAGCCTATCAGTGCCATGTATGTAAATATTTTCAATCTGTAATGACATATTAATAATATGTTATTGCAGATCGAAAGTCTGTATATCTGTAATTACAGATTAAAAATATTTATGTAGATGGCATTATCATCTTTTTTAAAGTAATCTGTAAATACAGATTAACAATTTGTAAATACAGATTAATAATCTGTTATTACAGAATAAAAATATTTATATAGACGGCACTAATAGGCTTGCGTACATTATGGGGAGGAAAAGAGTCGAGAATGCAACTATATAAATACCACACACCTTCAAACTAATATGTCAGCGGAATGTCTCGAAGCATAAAGGCCACCCATGGTGCAAACTTAACCCTAGTCTTGTTATGCTAGGGAAGCTACAATGTACAAAATTAACCAATTAAGAACGTTACATATACTGAAAACGTGGATTTTCAGTCGCATATTCCATCCATATTGTGTACATATCCAAACGACGGAACAAGCATTAGTGACATTCTATGTCATAAAATGTGCTAGACTGAGTAGGAAAACTTCCAACTGGTATTTCAGATTGTCCGACTATCGTTAATCCTACACTGAAATATGGCAAATTGAAATGGTATTCCAGATTTATTGAGAAATTTTTCCATTACCAGGTAATATGAAGACGCAAGCTGGTGCAATATCTGGTATTTTTTTATGCTATAAAATGAGCTAGACTGATATGTGAAATTCCAACTGGTATTCCAGATTTTCCAGATATCGTCGTTCGCAACTCCCATACCCAGGTCGCAACCGCCCTAAAAGTGTCCTTTCTTGCCATCTGGGGGGTTTGAAAAACACATTTTCTTGTGCGATCCGCTCCGCTTACGTAGTTCTGCCGTTACTCATCTTCCCACATCTCTAAGCTTTTTCTTTTCTTTGGTTCGCCAAGCATGATAAAGCCCTTTTCGTGAAGACTGCACCCCTTTATTTTTTCGCCCCTCTTGGGAAGGTTAGAGTGTCTGATACCATCGGAGTGGGGTCGCCATATAGTTGAAAAAAAAAATCACCCAGTCGGAATTTTTGACCCTCACCCCCCCCCCTCCCCCCAAATATGTGCCCCTACCTACGGCCCTGCATGGGATTCAGCAGGAACTGCATGATATGAAGTAGCCTAGGTGGTATATCAATAGTCGAGAAGTAAATGATGTATGGGCATATGGATACAAGGCTAGCCTAGGCCAAGGCTTATAGGTTTTCTCTTCCCATACTATGTGCATGGCGGCTTTCGCTACAACCTACAGGTAAATCAAAGAAAGGGTTCCAATCGCCATAAAGGGTTAGAGAATTTTATATTTTGGATAGGGTGCTTAGAATAAGTGAATTTGCATACTTCTGAAATATCGTCTGTAGGGTAAAGGGCAGCATAACGTTAACATTTTTTGTGTGTGTGTGTAAAACATGTTATCAGTATACGGCCAAAATTACTATTCATCTAGGTGAGGCAGTAAAGATCAAGAGAACAACATTTGATGACCTAAGACAGCAACGGGAACGACAGTTCACGGACACGAACCCTGTACAAGAGGATGTCCAATACAGTTTCTTCACCAATGTATCGAAAAAACCCTCAAATAAAGAGAGGTCACCTCTGATTCGTTTGTCCATCAGTACTTTACATCGACCTAGACTACGAAGACCACGTGATGAGAGATTCGTTAGAGATCGGAAGTTAGCTAGTACGAGTTGGACAGAATGGGGGGCGTGCAACGCGTCCTGTGGAGTTGGATTCGAAAAGAGAGAGGGTGGTTGTTCTTTCGGGGAGTGTATTGGGAAACCAGCTGTGGAATGGAGAGGATGTATTGGAATAAAATGCGATGAGAAGAAAAGAAGAAGAAGCGCAACTGGTAAGTCATGTTCCCTGACAAAATGTGCTCTATCTACGGTTATAGACCACTTGCACTGACGTCAAATAAAAGCAAACAATGCCCCCTCTCCTTGGGGTAAACAAACGAACAGTGTGTAAACAATGATGTTCTGTTCGCTTTCTTAACGTTGCAGCTTACACGCGTAGCCTATAGCGCTGGCCAGCAAGAGGCTCACGTCAGCATATCCCACGAATTTACCCTGTGCCTGAATTCGTGGAATCTCCATGCTTTTCCTCGAAATGCGTCAATGGGGCGCTGCACTGTGTCATTATGACGTCAAATGCAAGGGTCTATGGTAGAACACATATTTCACACCCGCGCGCGTGTGTATAAAGAACTACTGGTATCCTATCAATGTGTCATTTTCCACATGAACTAATTCCGTTGTACGTGTTTTTTTGGTGTAGTCTTTGCACTTTATTTCGGCATACTAGCCGTCACTGCTCACGCGCAGGTTTGATATCGATATACGCGCAAGACACGACCTTAGTAACAATTGTTGTACAATGGACGTCAAAAAAGAAGAGGCGTAGCGCAGTGACGTCGGTAGAAAAACCTGTACACAAAAACACACCTAAATCCAGCAACTGGCAACAAGCTAATATAGTTAATATTACACTTTAACTGGTGACTTCGACTTCTTAGCTTTCTCCTCTTTCCTGGTTTGATAAATGTTATTAAATGTTGGAGGTCACATGATGACAGTGTAATCTGTTGTAAACCACATTGTCTCTTGTGAGAAGAACATCTTCTTTTCTCAGGATTTCCTTAAATGTGTCTTGGAATCTGAGCAGTGGTGGTCCGACCCAGCGGCCATCAACAAATTCACTGTAGAGGAGTACTTTCACAGAAGGACATCTGGTATGTGACATGACCTCGCCGCCATAGGCGGTTGTGAGAGAGAACTATATTTCTACATTCTTCGAATTGGTCAGGTCCAGTACTACGATCTCATTTCATTTTACCTTCAAGATTGATCTCAGATGACGTTGTTGGATTGTTCTCAACTGTGTGATGTTGAGAAAGAGGACTTACTGCCGTACTCTAAACACTGTGTGACACGTTGATTGCAAACCTTCAATTTGGTTTCCGTAGTCAGGTCCCTACACCCTAGGCTACAGTTAAAACTGTTGCCTAACCTGCCAACCGAACAAGATGCAGTTTGAATGCGAGAGAAAATCTCCTCGTCCATCAAATAAGTTACGTGATACATAACTACCCAGGTACTTGAAGTGATCAATTCTGGTCAACTTTTCTCCAGAAATGCAGAAATCTGTTTGTTCTTCAATGCTCATAGTTTCAGTGTTAGCGATGTTTACACGTAGGTCAGTTTTCACAGAAAACGTGTTGTAAGTGGACAGAAGGTGCTGGAGGTCGGAGGCAGAGTTGAAGAACGAATACAATGGCATTTGCATATGGTGCCTCTCTAATGAAAGCACTAGTGACTTGTATTTTGCCCTTTCATGCTTGGTTGTTCAATCACTGATCTCGATTAACTGGATTGGTTGAATATCTCATCGATGTGCGGCCACCGATCTTTTGGGTGAAGAAACAATGCGTTTCATTTGGCACATTGGGTCGCCGCTGAATACATGCTAGGGCGTTGTCGATTCGTATAATGGACGACTGGCCGTCAAAGTAGAACTTACGCGGAGTGTAGTGACGTGGGTGAAGAACCTCTTCAAAGGGCGGTACTACGTTTATTTGGTTTGGTATTTCTAGACTGTAGCGCTTTTGCCTGGGTGAAGATAAATGGCCGAAAATGCGCTTCCTTTTGCCTTCACTGGAGACAGGTTGTTGGGAAGCGACGAGCCCCTAATCCAAAATGGCAGTTAATATAACCATCTGGATATGCCACTAGCGTGAGGTCGCATGAATCCCCAACAACGTGCAATTATGCGTATTCCAACAGCAAACGTACACAAAAAAGTTTTGCAAAATATCCGTTGATCAAAGTGGGTAAAGGGAGAAGGTGTAGTGCTGATGGGGTCAGATGTGAGAATCATGAAAGGAACCCTGTATTTTCAAAGAGTATCAGGAGTTTCACTGAATAGCATGTGAACGTTACCAGATTGTACATGACATTATGTTGAAAATGGCACAGGTCTATCCGAAATGTAGGCCAAAGTGGGTTTAACCTTATTGTGGTGTTTTCGACTTACATTTATTGCATATAATTCATAAGCAGTGTGACACTGTCTTTTGATTTGCTGGTCTTAGACCACATCTTCCTTTCTTTTTGGGTTCTTTTAAAGAATTTTGTTTGATACACACTTCAGATGATTAATAATCTCCCTCCTACCTTTCTTCCTCCCCCCCCCCCCCCCCCGAACTACAGTTTTATCCGTTGTCATGCTTGTGACAGGCTTTCTGGGTGGCGTGCTATTAGCAACTGTTTATCTCAAAACCTCCTGGATTTTGGACAAGATTAAAGGCTTAGTGAAAAGGTTAGTGGGTTGTCAGTTATAGCTAATTGGCATTACTTAATTAACTAACAGGTACAAGTACAGGTTACTACATAAATTGTATGACCTATGTTTTTTTCTCCTTATGTCAATTGTAAAATGCAGAATGGATGTTCATGTAGAACATCGTCAGCATGACTTTATGAGTGAACGTAGGGCCTGCACTGCATAGTAGACCTCGTATTGCTCGTTCTCACCCCTTATCAGGTATACACCATTACTTTCTTTGTTAAGATCTTGTGTGATATTTGTGGGGTAGTTGGTAGTAAAAATATTGTCATAGTTTATCCTACACTGGTTTATGGATTCTGATCAAATTTCTCATGAATATTTGAGTCATTAGTATGTTGAAATGAGGGCTACTGCAGACTTAGTCCGATGAGTATGGCAATATGTGACGCATTCATGTCCCCAAACAGAGGATGGTGTTAGCTGCTCCTTGCTTGTTTAAGGGATACTTTTCTAATCATTCCTATTTGAATTTACCACCTCCAGAGTAGCTTACCGTACATGATTGCCTGCACTTATGATCACACAGTTTTGCTGCCCTTACCTACAGTAATCCAGAAAAAAGTAAGAAAACAAGTGAGATCGAAAAAGCCTCAGATGACATTTCAAAAGGACCACCTTTGAACGTGTAAGTATAAGGCTGCTCATTATTAGATAACTGAATACTTCATTTTCTGGGACTTTAGAACCAAGAACCAAGTCTATATGCGGCAAGTGACATTCTTGTTGTAGATATAACTATGTTGAAATCTAAAAATTCAATTGAAATTTTTAAACCTAATGATCACTGTGTGAGGTGTAAGGTAGTTGATGTTATTTAGTACAATCATTTGGCAAGAGTATTAGAAGAAATTAATGGAAAGTCCTATACTTTAAAGCTGATGGACTTGCTGGCGTATAGCCTTAAGATTCTGATAAACATTCTCGCAGAAGGAATACGTACCCGATCTGAGTTAACTTTTTACCGAACTCCTTTTAGAGTATATATACACGCCATTTCACCCCAGTCGTTTACCAGGGCTTCATTTGGTCACCATCGGAACAGTACAAACCTTTGAAAAACAAAAGGACGCCTTATGCAGATGAACGATGCACTACCTCACATGATATACTTCGCTTTGTTTCTGACTGCTGCGTAAAGATCTAACACTGTACAAACATTTCCTGCTGACTGCTGCTTCTGCTGTAATGAACGAAAGCCTATTAGTGTCATCTATGTAAATATTTCCAATCTGAAATAACAGATTAATAATTTGTACATACAGATTATTAATCTGTAATAACAGATTCTCAATCTGTAACTACAGATTATTAATCTATAATTACAGATGAATAATCTGTTATTATAGATTATTTAACTGTCATTACAAACTATTAATATGAAAATACAGATTAATAATCTATTATTGCAGATGAATAATCTGTATTTACAGATTATTCATCTATTATTACAGATTAATAATCTGGTAATACAGATTATTAATCTGTACTTACAGATTAAAAATATTTGTAGATGGCACTAACACGTTTTTGTAAATAATATGTAAATCCAGATTAATAACCTGTAATAAAAGATTATTATTCTGTATTTACAGATCAATAATCAGATTATTAGTCATCTGTAAATACAGATTAATCATCTGTAAATACAGATTATTAATCTGTTATTACAGATTATTAATCTGTTATTATAGATTAAAATATTTATATAGATGGCACTAATAGGCTTTCGTAGTAATACTGTAACACTGCACATTATTTTCCTGCAGATCTTTAAAATACAAAGAGCCATCTTATGTAGATGTACGGGAACTAAACACAAACATGGAAAACTACTTTGCTATCACGTAAGTATTTGATAAAATAATATCTCGCTTCTAGGATGAAGCGCGCTATCAATATGTGGCTGACAATACCAGTATGGTAGCTAGATCGTGACAACTAAAACCTTTAGAATGTTGACATAAAGTTAAGTAGTCTACTCAGTATGTCGAATGATTACAGGATATATTCGACAGGTACTGTTTAAAACTTTGACCCAACACGGTCTGGAGCTAGGCAGGACACATTCAAATTTTGTCAAGATTAAAACCAAATCTAAATATTTAAAAAAAAATATATGAATTTTATTATATTCTAAAGAAACTTTGAATTATGTATGTAGGAACGCATGAATGAAAACTTTTTTTTTTCTCAACCAGCATAAGTACTTACGTCACTTAAACTTGTTACCCCCGCCTATCTATCCAATGCCTTACATCCGGCAACTAGGACTAGATCCTCCCGATCGCGCTACCTCTTCCGGTTAAATGTTCCGGCTTCTCGTACAAGGACCTTTGCTGATCGAACTTTCCACCACGCCGCGCCCTGCCTACGGAATTCGCTCCCACTGAAGCTCAGGTGTTTACACTCCCTCGACCAGTTTAAACGGTCCCTCAAAACCTTCAATTTCTCACAATGTTCCTAATTTCTCTGCTCTTTTTTCGGCACCTGTAAAGCGCATTGAGCAGTGCTTCTCTCTGGATTCTGCGCTATATGAGACTATTATTATTATTATTACACTGTAAAAATGTCTCCAAATTTACAGAAAATACGCATAATAATAGGAATCACAGAAATTTTCCGGACACTAAGTTTTCTGTATTCCTCTTTTTTTCTTTATAATATTAAAATAAATAATATAATAAAAGTAAATACTTTTCACAATTTACATTTGTACCGGTGTAGCACTAGAGCTGTCTCTGCGATTGTCAAAATTATCTACAAAGGTTTATTAGAAGTAATAAATAAATGAAATAAATGAAATAGAATTATTTAAATCAATAAAACATTTAATATTGGGGGACGTTTGTACTTACGAAGCACATCATGCCGGATTTCTAATTACATGAAAAATACCAGATCATCTCAGAGTGGGAAGTATCAATCTCTGATCTCAACTCATATATCTCACACTAGCTACTGATATCAGTATCAGTCGGTAATCAATATCAATCAATAATTAATATCAATCAGTAATCAATATCAATGAATAATCAATATCAATCAGGGAACTGTAATATATGTCACATCATCACACCTAGTTCACTTTCGTTTTCGATAGATTATTACCGTAATTCACAGCGTAATAAAGTAATCCGTGAATGATTGAAGCACAAAACGACGTGTATAACACCGCTATTAATCTTGGATTTCCCTTCCCTTCATGAGGAGAGCAGGGTTTGAATAGACCCACATTTTCCGACATTTTGGTCAATATTATTTTTGTCTGTTCATTCTGAATTGCAGCGACGATGATGAAAACTGCGAAGACGGTTACCTCATACCGGGCGATAAAAAGTGAGTGACAATCATTACAACAACTAACTTAACGATACTCCAAAACTGTTCGTCGTAAATGTAGGACGATGTTTACTAATTGTCGAGTCATGTTCAAGATTTGCAGATGAACCTGAGTCAATAAATCCAAAAAAAGGGTTGTTGCATTAAACCATTGCACTGCTTTTGGGAATGCAGGGTGTAATTTTAAGTTTTTAAACTGGATTCATTTACGTCATTTTTTAAGGCTAAGCAACGGTCAAGGTATATGTAGGACTACTAATCTTGTATAGGGCTACATCTTTTTGTTCCTTGCGATAGCAAAGAAACCTAAGCAGTCAAGGGACAATAATCAACGGTTACGAGCCATCAAAGAGTGCACAAAAGTTAGGCATGAGAGATCACATGTGGACCATGGGACCCTAAAGGGTCCAATGTATGCAAGTACGCAAATTGCTTTTTTTCTGCTCAGTACGAAGTTGGGCTGGTGTCACGGTACTACTGTGGTCATGGTACTTGCTTATAGGTTGTTCAAATCATTTGGGTCCAAGGTCCAAATGAGCCACATTTACCACTTTATGAAATCATGCAAAATGCTTATTTGCTTACAGATTGCATGGTACTAAGTTAAAGTTGTGTCAAATTACTGCTATGGTAGTAGTATATTCAGATTGTTCAGGATTATTGGGTCCAAGGTCTGAACTGGGCCATATGGGCCATTTCATGACATTGTGCAACTTGCGTCGCGTACAGATTGTATGGTAGTAACTTCGTTCGAGGTTTTGGTATGTCTTGGTACAAGGTCCCATGGAGCTAGGGTGACATTGTGTCACATTACTTTCATGGTAATTCAACCTTCGGGTGTTAAGGAATTATTGATGCAAGGTCCCATATGGCCATATTATGAAATCACGCAAAATACCTCTGTTACAGCTTGTGTGTTGCATTTCGTAAGGGTTTAGGGTCATATTAGTAGTATGGAACTTAATCAATCTTGGTATCTGTCATTTTGGGCATCCAGGTCCGAAATGGGCCACATGGGCCATTGTATAAAATCATGCAATAGACCTAGGTTATTTTTCTTCATATTTTGTTGCAAAGTGGACGATCTGTCATATTAGCACTATGATACTGGTAACTGTGAGATGACATGAGTGTTCATGGTAAGACGAGGGCCAAACGGGCCATCGTACGAAATCATGCAAAATGCTTCTTTTTCGTCATAATTTGCATTACAATCTGGAACGTATATTACATTAACACTGTGGTAGAGATACCTTGGGAGTGTCCAGTGTTAGCAAGGTCCTTCAGTGTCAGAGTGAGAGGTGTATACTGGCCATAACCTATTAAATCATCCATCAGTATATATGTTCCAGTTTTACTCTTTGGTGTTTAGGGTTGTCGGGTCAAGAAGTCTATAGGTTTGAATGAGCCATATTGCCCATTTTAAGAACTTATGCAAAATGTTCCTTTTCCTACAGGTTCTATGTTATAATGTTGGTGATATGTCTGATGAGTGCACTCCTAGAGGTACTGTGGAGGTTAATCTTTTTGGTGCAAATGGATCATTTGGACCATATTCTGACATCATGCAGAAATCTTGTTTTCCTACAGACGTCCATGTTATAATATGGAGAATTAATACTTTGGTAGTGGTACTTGAAAGAAAGTGTTCAGAATTTGGGGTCCTAGATCCCAAATGGATTGCATGGATCAGTTTATGAAATTGTCCAAAAAGCTCCCTTTTTCTGTAGATTTTATTGCACAATGTGGAAGATTTGTCACATTAGCACTTTGGTAATGGAACCTTTGCAGTTTTCAATATTTGGGGCCCAAATTCACAATTTACCACGTAGACCATAAATTATTAAATTTCATATACATCATGCAAAACGATTGTTTTCCTACATTTCATATGTTACAATGTGGAGGGTTTTATAGAATAGTGCTATGTTAGTAAAGTACCTTTTGCTGATGAGCATTCTTGGGAAAATTGGTACCCACATTTTGTGGATGCAAAAGTCGTGGATTAACTTTAGCACTAGTATCTTTGTTAAGACTAGAGGGGTACAGTTCGACTGGGCTCGATGCCGAGTGGATGCGCATTTGAATCAATGAAGCTTAGCACCCGGGAGGTTGTGGGTTAGACCAGTCACTATTACTTCGGTTTTTCGTTCAAGAGTTATTTAAGGCTTTCCCATTTGAAGTGCCCTTGGGAAAATAAAATCAAATTTAATCCAAAGTTGTTAAGAAGGAAGTGAAGTTGAATGTATTAAGTCACCGACTTTCTCCACACTTGGCTGGTCTCTTATAATGTCGTGAAGTAACTGTAACTCAGTGCCTGAATTATTGTAACTTCTCCGGAGTATCATAACAAATTAAACTTCATTGTATTTTTGTCTCTTCTTCTTAGCAATGTGGAGGGTAAGCTGGCGAAGGGATGGAGCATTACACATGCCGATTACGTAATCCACTTTCTTTCTATTTTGTCTTGTACCACAGGATCGGAAGTAACTTGAAATATTACGAACCAACTTCTGAACCAGAATATATAGATGTTATTGAATAACGTCAGCACTACCTCCAGATTACAATCACTACCACCTTTAATAGTTTCAATAAGCAAATTTCCATGGCTGTGTATGAGTGTGACAGGAAATGTTACTGTAGGCTGCTGTTGCCTTCTACGGTACTTTCAGTAGGATACCCGTGCTGTCTGATCAGCTCAAAGATGTCCTTTATTGAAGCATAAGTGGGATTGGCCAACCCCCTAATTTTCCTTATAAGCGATGAATTTATTAGTGCTCACATTCTATGCACCCTGCAGATTTTGTACATTCTGTGGTGATAGGCATCAAAGGGACATCAGTGTATACATTGCGTGCTGCTATGTCCGAAAATAATTGTCCCTTACAACAACGAATAAAAAACCCTTTCGCTTAAATGTCCTGAAAAAGTTAAAATATAGAATTTCTCAAAATACTATTATGCGAAGAGTAGAGAAAGAGCAGATTTGTTCCTATTCCTTCAAATTACCCGCCAAAAACACTTTCACGCTGTGGAGATCGTCAGACACGGCGGTCCCCCACATCCATGCAACGTCATCTATCCTTGCTGGCAAATGGCCAAGATACCGACGGCCATACCATCCATTGTTTGATCTGACGTCACAGGTGTTTGCTCAAAAAGGTTCATTGATTTTCGCAGATTTAATTTGATACGGGTATCATAGTGGATAGCTTGTGGAATAAATTCAACCAATTTGACAGGGGAGCTTTATACGATTCATTTCACAGTACACAACATCACCAGTCCAGTTTCACAATATAAGTAAAACAATGACGTACCCGTTTTCCACTTTCATTTGTCATTTACGGATTACAAACTGAACAGATGCATTGTTTGTCAGTTTACGCTTATGCTTTTTTATTTTTGCTACCTCGTTATTACCTTAAGCATTTTGAAAGTCATGCAATAGATACGCCCTATCTACACCTAGACTACATGGTATATAACTTTACTTACCAGTTCCACTGACTGTTAAGTTGTTTAATTATTCCTACTCAATTTGGTAATCTACCTCGAAAAACAATACATTGCGAAACACATGTGTAGAAAGTATCCTTCAGTGAATTAAACCAATGAATCTAAGGAAACCCAAGAAACAAAATCATAAGCAATTTGCAAAGTGAAACAGTTATCGCTACATATACAAACGATTTTAATTAATGTGTGAAAATAGGCTCCTCCATGAAGTACTATATTTCAAATTTCGTTATTATTAACTAGGAACAAATTGTGGCCATCTATGTGATAGTTGCAATCAATCCCAGGGCATTTTAATTTTAGTTTTAGTCGACACGTGAATACGACGTGGCTGCTGTTGTGTTGTTTCAGTTTCTTGCTACAAGTATGTATATAATGAGCTAGCTTTTCCCAAAAAGATTTTGAGAACTATATAGTATCAATTATTGTGGCGAAGTATTTCATGTAAAATTTCTGTGACATATGTAAAGGAAAAATATCTTTATACATAAGTCTGCATCGAGGGTGTCATGCTTGTGTGCTCCAAATCCAATTGATTATGGGCAGTGCACAATGTAGAAATCAAGCAAATTTTCTCCTGAATGGTTAGTTGGTAAATGTTTATCACTTTATGCATTCTTTTTTTTTTTTTGAAATATTGTGTAGAGATCTGTAAATCTAGCTCTCCTGCTAACCACATTGAAGTTTTTTCTTCGTGTCATGGATCTGACAAATTCGATACAGAAAAAAAAAGCACCGACTATTGTTTTAATCCCACTCAGGAAACGTGATGCTACCCCGCAATATGGTAACTCGATAAATGCTAAAGTACCCCCCCCCCCTTACCACCCCTCACAGTTCCATGTGGCAATCATGACAGGGCGATTACATAAGCAGGAGACATAACTACCTATTATAGGATTGTATCCAATATTTAGAGGTATATCTTTCACAATAACTAACAAACCAAAGTTCTGCGCATGCATTGTACTATTCTCTTTGCTTATTCAGGGAGTTCTTTAGGAGAGACGTAGATTGATAAAAGCAACGTCATTCGAAAAATTTCGTTTTGCTATGTTGAGATTACCTTAAATTAATCATCTAATGGTTTCAACATGTAGGCTCATTTTGTAAAATGAGGAAGATTTTGTGGAAGAACAACATTTCGCAGTTAGATAATCCACTTGATTATGACCTATAACTACTACAACAGATATTTAATATATCTATATGTTATTATAAGTACCGTTGTATCGTATTACGGTCTTATTTTCATAAAAACTCTGCGGGGTACCAGCTGGCAATGTGCTTCTTAACATTCTACATTACCATGGTTAATGCTTTTGAGATACCCTTACCATTTCAAACCCATCGATTTGAGCATTGAGATTGCTATCTATCTATGGTAAATAACCATACCTCCATAACAAACGTTTGCAATTTGTCGTTTGGTTATCTACATGTAAATACTTTAAGCAAGTTTAGACTAACCGTAAAAACCACCAAGGTTCTCTAAGATTTCCTCGGGGCTATTACCTCGCACATTTTAAAACGTGGCCGAGTTATCCATTCTGTGCCCACTGAAGCTGCCTATATCCTGACAAGTTTCTATGTATATCTAACCATCACCAGCCTTGAGTCAAATTCGTCCTAAAGAGTAAAAATGTTCTTCGTTATTACTGAGGAAACGACTTAAGGAAAGTTGTGTTGTCAGGCGTCGAACAGTATTGTTAAAATAAAGCAGGGATGTACAAAATGGTGAGTCCTCTTGAGAAGAAGATTAAAACCTCAGTCAAAGCATTGGCACTGCCGTGAACTGCAAAGCAACATGGTCCATTCCATTCACTATATCAGTTTCCTGATAACAGTTTGAGAGATATGCAGACTCAGACCTTCGTCTGTCAGACGCCGATTAATGTTCAATTATATGACCACTTCGTTATTCATTGCCTTCTCTAACAATAGTTTGGTTGTAACTCCACCTAGAATGTCAAGTTGGGATATGACGACACCCCACTCTCTGCTGGCCCACGTGACCATTTCGACTGACATCAGTGAGTCGATCCCGTAGTTAATCATTGGTTGGTTTAGGTCAATCGTAGCGGCGTTAATACACAGCAAGTCTCCAAGTTTCTCACGTACGCAGGTCTCTAACTCCTCCAGAGTTAATCTACATTCCGTTTGTGCGATTTGCTCTCCGGAGGACAAATGCCGACACTTCAAGTGATTGGAGTGACACATCTGAATGATATTATTCCAGTTCTATTGAAAGAAATGGACAAACACAAAAGATTTACTAATAAAGTGCACCGACAGTAAAAATGTCAGACATATATGTCACAAAGATTAAAATATAAACTCATAAGGTCCGACTCCTATCTACACAGTATATTCCTCAGCTGAGATATAAAATGTTGATTAAGTTTATTCACTCAAATTAAATTGCGCAATAATTTTTGATGTCATACTTCTACTACTCAAATTAGTTTTTTGGTTTTCTTTGTTTTTTATCAAGGAAAACATTACACTTTGTCACGAAATGTGATCAACAGCTAACTGTTCTGTTATGGGGTGATTTGATTATTCGAGCAATCTCCATACAACATGTTTTCCAAGGTTATATGAACAATTTACTTTAAGAGGAAACAAAAGCAGTAATGTGAGTTGTACAAGAACATCACGAATTATTCCGCAGAATCTACCATTTCTAATGGAGTGAATATCTTCAAAGACTGCAGATCAGCAATGCAACAAGCCGTGAACTGAAGATGGGATTTGGATCAATGGTATGAACGTCAAAATGTTAGACTCATATCTCTAAACATTTTATTTAGCGTTCTTCTACATTTCACTCTTTAGAGTTATACCCAGTTTGGAAAACCATTTTACTAAGTCAGCTGTTTCTCATAAAATCATATGACAAAACTGTCAGAGTTTCATTGAAAAGAATCACAGGAATGAAATCAACTTATCGTTTATTGCTGGAATTTTTAAGCAAATTACATTAATTAAAATACTTTACTCTGATAAATTTCTAGTTTCGGTGACTGTTAACTACATTTGGTCTCTTCACTTGTACATCCAAATCGTTACACATATGAACTCACCCGATACTCCAAGCAAATAGAGGCAGGTAGATGATGGTGGTTAAGGATGATGTTTTCCAAAAATCCCAAAAATTCATTACAATGAAGTCCATCACTGTCATTTTCCACTTCTTCGGACTTTTCTGATTCATCTTCTCTAGCAGTGAAACGGTCGTAGACGTGGACAGATAGTATGCGAGGTATCTGAACGTTAATTGCCATTTTACCATTATCCTTTAAACATCGTGCTTCGTCTGTAAAAAGTCCTTCAAGAACACCACTTGTTGAGTCTGCCGGACTCCCCCAGATATTGCCATCTGGTGTCAGGGTAATTAATAATTCAAGGTTGGATTCTCCGATAGTGTTAATGCAATCTTTAAGGGGAGTAAAATATGTTGAAATAAGCTCTTTCAGATTGCTAGCTTTCAAATCTGAAAACTTTACTTTCTCAGCATCGTACCCGAGTAGGTGAATGATCCCAAATTTTGTGGACTTCTGAAACACAGAGCGCAGGTCTGTAATGACATCATTCAGCGAATGTGAAGCTGAGAGACTGTAAGGATACAGAGTACACTTCTGTCTTCGCAGGTATTCCTCAGTTCTCGACATAACTGGTTTGGTGTTTGTATCACTTGTAATCATGGCAATGTGGCGGGCTCCATTTCCACATAACCATCGAGCCATGGCTTGACCTAATCCATTCTGGCAGCCATTGATGACGTAGCATACATTTGGCTGAAAAACACTCTGTGTACATGACATTTTGTCGAGTGGAAAGGACACCGTAGATGGAATGTCAAGAGCAACAATTGGGTCGATTTCGTCTGGTACACTATCGATTAACTCATCAATGTGATCAACTGATAAGACAAATGGTTTCAAGGGAACAATTTTTTCTTCGACAAACATGCTGGAAACCTTTTCCAGTAATTGTTTGAATACCAAAGGCTGGATGTGAAGCATTTGATAAAAGTCGACAAATAGATGTGATGCATTGCCTGATGTGGTCAACCTTGGCATTACGCTCCCTTTCCCAGTTATGTGACAGACTCGTCCTCCTGGAGCCAGTATACCATTGCTGTTTATTGGCGCGTTGGTTTGGTTTTGAGTCAGGACAACATCAAATCTAACACCATTTTTGAGATTTCTTATCCCGTTATCACATTCCGTTGGTATTTTGTCGACAACCTTCGTGACTCCTTCGATATCGTAGAATATTTTCTCTTCACCTTTAGTTTCTACGTTTATAGTAACGTCTGCTCCAACCAAATGACCAATCTGAATGGCAGCTAGAGCTACTGCTGGTTGTAGAGAATGAATTAGCAATTTTTCCCCTCGAGATAGTCGAGCTCTGTTGACTAGGCAACAGTAAGCCAAAGTAAATGGCAAGAAACTGCCAACGCAGTCTTTCCAACTTACATTTTTTGGCTTCCTAACAACACTGGAAGGATTGACAATCACGTGAGATGAAATGCTCTGTGACGACAGTAAAAACACTTCATCCATCGGTCGCACATCTTTTACCTTCTTTCCAACCTCAGTAATAATTCCTGTACAAGGCACAACTGGTGTATTGACATCTCTGTCTGTTATGGCCCATGATCCTTCAGGTGAAACAAATTGCGTGAGATCAGCTGCCTTAATTTCAACCACGACCTGGTCAGCATCAATTTCAGGGGCCCAAGAACTGAAAACAAGACGGATGTCCTTGTCAGACGTTTCCGCATGTTGCCACTGAAGCTCCCAGTATGGAGTAACTTCAACAGATGCTTCCGGGGGATTGATTTTGACTAATTTTGGTTCTATTACAGCTCCATCTGTCACAATTATTTCTCTGTTAGGTACTTGCTGCTTCTTAAAAGTTTCAGCAAGCAAACGTATATCGCCATCTTTACCGGTTGTTTGTGCGGAAAAGATAGGGCAGCTTATTTGGTTCGATGCACATCTTAGTATGTTCGACACCATAGCTGCATCTCTAGAATCCTCTTTGGCTGTACTTGCAAACACCACCCAAGCACGTGAAACATGCTGTGATTCCTTTTCAATGTACTTTAGGTAGCGCAGAAGGTTTGCAAATGTTTCATCGCGTTTATTCCAGATGAAAATGCAATTTGCTCTTCCTGTTGGCTGTTTGGTACCATTTACAATGGACTTCCTTGCTTTCATATCTGAGTAAGTCATGTTTTCGATGCTTGATGACTTGCTAGCAGTCTCTTTGATTACATCGGCTAAGCGAGACTGTTCCTTTTCACTGATAATAATCCATTGTTCTCCGGGGGTGTGGTCAATTGGTTTATATGGGAAACCTTCATGACTACCCGTTTTTCTCCCGACAATGATGCTATGAAACAGTTTCTTCGGCGATGAAACTGCAACCACATCGCTAAAACCACATTTTCCAACAATGTCTACCCAGGATTTCTGGTCCAGCCAACAGCATTCGGTTCTAAAGTCTTCATAAATCCAGCAAAGTCTGAGAGCACCAAAAAGAAGTTCGGCGATGTATGTAGCTTCTGTAGCCTCATAGAGAATGAGCCAACCATCATCAGCTATCAGGTTTCTCATATGAAACACACCATCATACAAATCAGCTGTTGAATGTAAGGTATCCAGGCAGATCAAAATGTCAATTGACGATGGTACAAATCCCTGTCCCTCCACATCTTGTTCAATGTCCAACTGTTGGTACTTAACGAATTGGAACTCTTCAAGATTGTCTCTTGCATGTGGAAAGAAGGCAACACTTAAATCAGTGAATATGTATTCCACTCTGCCTTGCTCGCATAGCGGCTTTATTTTTCGCAGTATGTGCCTTGTCAAACCACCCATTCTTGCACCAACCTCTAGAATTCGTACCACCTTCTTCTGAGAAAGAGATGTTTTGAGGGCTTCGACAATTATTTCAGCACCACCCATGTAGTAAAGTCGTGTCGTCAGAGATTCCATGAAGTAAGCCGCCATGCATTCAGGCTTAAAAAGTTTCGTCATCGCAGACTGGGGATCTCGCAGAGTTGTTGGGAAGTGATCACCGAGGCTTTTGATCATACTAACCTCCTGTTCGTACTCTGGAACGTGAGTCAGAAGCTCATCCATCTTTGAGTATATGTCGTCATAGTCTATTCTCGTTACGTCACCAGACTTGACGATATTGGACAAGCGCCTGAGGTATCGTGCGTCACTCTTTTTTCTTTCACTCTCCGATACAGTTTCAAGTCCATGTCGTATATATGCATCACTGATGGACCGAAGCATGTGAAAGTACTGTTCCCCTCTAGCAATGGATTCCATCACATTTGGGAAAAGGTTGGTTAAGTTTTCTGGCGAGAAAATATCCCTTACCGTAGAGGTAGACGGCAGAATTGCTCTAGTCGGTTGGTAACTGGTCTCAAACAGGCATTGATCTACTGTAATTTCTCGTTTGGCTTTAGCGACGTTTATAAAAGTACATCCAGTAATCTCAACCAAAACTTCTTTCCCATTTGTGGTAATCATAGTAACATCTCCGACCAGTTTCTCGTTGTCGCAATCTGTGATTCTTCCTACAAGTGTGACGTACTGGTCGTGTGGAAATGATGGTGAATGCATTGTTAAACACTTGATCGATGACGCTTGAAATGACGTACTCTCAGAGGCCACGGTGAACAGAAGTACTTGAAAACATGCATCAAGCATTGTGGTGACGCTCCCTTGTTTATCTCCAAGACATTTCGCTTTTGCCACAACTTCCCCATCACCAACTATAGCGTCTTCAATAACTTGAAACTTTAATCCAATGTTGTTACCAGCACTTTCAAGCAACATATAGATTTCATCTTTCGTCACTGGTTTTTTGCATCGTTCCTGTGCATTAAAGGGTAATTCCTTAATCCTCGTCTGAGTAGATGCATCTCCGTTGGTAATCTGAGCTCTCATATAAGTTGACTCAGAATCGCAAATTGTAATTGTGTCGTCTTTAGAAACACATTGGAGATTCAGTACTTGCTTTTTAGAACCTGTGTTTGTCTTCACTTCTTTCCAAGTAGCCTTTTGTGGGAACACTACATTACGAATCTCAAGAGGGTATTTTTCAGATGACATCTCCATTGCATACGAGAGCAAACCTCCTTCTGGAAACGTGAGCGTTTTGTTTACCACGTAGTCGCCAAGATATGGAAACATTTCGAAGGTAAGTTGACCATTTTGACCCTTGTATGTTCTGTCATCTAGCCCAAGTCTTCGTTTTCTTCTATATTCTGGCTCAGTTAAAGATGTCACGTGTTGCCAGGGATACGTAGGCAAAGAAACCCAAGGTGCCGATTTACATGTTACATGCGACCAATTGAGTTCAATGGAAGCAGTGTGGAATCCATGGAGGGCACGAAGAACAGAGACTCGGTCATCTTGTTGTCTTAGACCCATCGCAATCGTTGCTAATTGGGCAGTGGTTCCAATCCCCTTTGCAATTGCATTTATAGAGGATAGCAAAGTCATAGAAGCCGCACACTCAATGAAAACAGTTGGTTGAACTTCTGTCAAAATTGATTCAACTGCTTGTTGAAATTTGACGGCATTGCGTATGTTTGACCACCAATACTCCATACCAAAATCTCCCTCATGTCTTTCGCCAGTCGTAGTTGAATAGACAGCAGTGCTTCGAACGTTTGCTGGTGTCTTGACAGCCGACTTCATCTTTTGTTTAAATGTTTTCTCTGTAGGGTCCATGTCGGGTGTGTGGAATGCACAGCTAACCCTCAACTTCTTGGCAATAGTTGGGTTTTCACTGCAAATTTCGTCAATTGCCTCGGTGTTTCCAGCAATAGTAACAGATCCAGGAGCATTATATGCTGCAATATAAAGTCTCTGATACTTTGAACAGAGAACTAATGCCTCATCTGCATTCATTCTCAGTGCTGCCATGCTCCCTGTTCCCTTCAGTTTTCCCTGTTCGACACTTCTAATGTAAATTGCTAAAACAGCTTCTTCCAATGTCATTCCACCTGCGGCATAAGCAGCAGCAACTTCACCGAGACTGTGTCCAACGATTGCATCAGGAACCACACCCCAGTGTTTCAAAAGTCTAAAGTAAGCAACCTGCAGAAAGAGAATCGCTGGTTGAGATACTTCTAAATCATTGAACACTTCTTTGCTGACAACTTGCTCGTCATTTGTCTTTACGAATATGTGACGATCCCGAGTTATAGACCATCCGCTGATCTTTTCAAAGATTTGGTCGCACTCGTCGATTGACTTTTTGAAAACTTCTTCTGTTTGATAGAGTTGCCGTCCCATGTCAACCCACTGTTGTCCTTGTCCTGGAAATATTATGCATATTTTAGGTTTATCGTTGCTGTAGACAGTAGCAGTGAGTACCTGGTCGCTCGATCCGTTGTCTATGAACTCACGTAGTTGATTTCTGAACTGCTGACCAGATTTAGCAATCACCGACAGTCTATTATCGAAATGTGTTCGGTGAGTAGTAAGCCATGATACTATACTAAGAGCGTCTCTCTCATTCTGAAAATCTGACCATTGCTTGGCAACTGCGATTAATGCTTCTGGAGATTTAGCCGACAGAGGTACAAGGATAGCTTTTCCCTCTGTTGAGTCATCACCAAATTTCCATCCGCATGATGAAGAAGATTGGGACTCCTGAATCTTAGGTGGTTCTTCGAATATACAGTGTGCAAGAGCACCAGCAAACCCAAAGCTGTTCAGACCGATTATATACTTTTCATCCGTGAATGGTTCAACATCTGTCAAAAGATCGAGCTTCCATGCGTCCATGTCGATCATATGATTTGGTTCTACAAAGTTAATTGTTGGAACTAACATTCGATTTTCCATCATTAGAGCTATCTTTATGGCGGACGCCGTTCCCGCTGCAATTTCCGTGTGTCCAAAGTTCCCTTTGATGGAGCCAAACTTCAAAGGTTTATCTCGATTTGGAGCAAAACTCTGACCAATGGCTTCCGCCTCCATCGGATCTCCTACCGGTGTGCCGGTGCCGTGTGCTTCGACAAAATTCACTCTGGACATGGGAACACCGAACTTCTTGTATGTTTCCGTCATTACATAGCTCATCGCAGGGATCGACGGCATTGTTAAGCTGCTACTGTTGCCGTTGTCAGCAATTAATGAACCTTTAATCACAGTGTAAATATGATCACCATCAGCAACAGCTTGCTCCAAAGGTTTCAGAATTAAACTATTCCAACCTTCACTTCGCACGTAGCCGTTGGCACTTTCTGAAAACGGGCTGCATTTGCCGTCAGGCGACAAGACCCCTAAGGCACTGAATGCCACAGTGATGTCTGGTAAGCCGATATGGTTGCAAGTAGATACAACTGCTACTTTACATTCCCTGTTATGGAGACTATTACATGCCAAATGCAGTGCAGTCAAACCAGCCGCGCATGCGGTGTCTACCGAAAAGCTAGGACCTTGGAAATCAAAGCAGTACGATATACGATTGGATGCAACGCTGTGAGCTATACCTGTCAGCGTGTAGGCATCGGTTACTGAGGTATCTGTCAACTGAATTGCGTGATCCATCATTCCGACACCAACAAACACACCGCAATCTTGTTTTAGTTTCCCAGGAACGACACCAGCATCTTCAAATGCCTCCCATGTGACCTCTAAGAGGTGTCGTTGCTGGGGGTCCATCGATGCCGCCTCTCTTGGTGATATCTTGAAGAAGAGGTTATCAAAATCATTGACGTTGTCAATGAAACCGCACCTAATGGAAGAAAAGAACTGAATTACATTATTGTTCAACAATGTCACCAGACCGTGACCAGGGCATTGAGAATGAGTCTTTGACTTCCGATTCACAAATGAAGTTACAGCAAATTTGTTGTTGTCTACTTTTTAAGCGTTATATGTAGTTCATTTCCTTAAAAATGCACCACTCTTTGGTACTGACTTTTTTGTCTTTCAATGAAATCTAAATAAAATCTTTGACATTTACATATGTTAAGATTGATATACGTCAAGACTTGAAAGAAGTTTAAAACTTATATGATCGATTGGTGATACCAACCTCGGAAGTAATGAAAGTATCAGCATATTAAAATTTGCTCTGTAATATGAATAGTATGCAGAAGGCACAGCTCACCATATGAACAAAGTCAATATGTTTTTTTTTTTAATTTCGTCTTTTGTGATACCAAATTGGTTTGCAAATAATAGCAGTCTAAAGGAGCGAATATGATTCTGTATTGAAAATCTCTTGCGAATTTTGGACATTCTCAGTAACACGCATACTTCATGTAAGCCAACCTCAAACTGATCTTGAATAGACAACCGGTAATCCCTTTCAGTAAGAGGCTCTTCAGTCTACTCTCTTTCTAATAACTATTCACCTGAGTTTGAGGTTGGCCTACATAGAGTAAATACCAACTTCCAGGTGCAAATCAAACTTCAGTTAGCTTTTGAAAATAACCTTGATCTTTCACAAGGAACAATGCCGCCTGGATGATGTACTGAAGAGGTTGGGCACGCCTTTATTTTGTCTTTTGTTTTCATTATTTATTAATCACGTATTAAAATGAAAGCGTTTTCAAAATACATAAATATAAAGAAATATATAAATGTAAAGAAAGATAAAGAAAATGTAAAGAAATGGAAAAACAAATGTCACCTCTTTGTTACCATTTTCCCTTGACTGGCCTGATCTGCATCGTAGAAGTTGTCTACAGACCACCTGTCTGGAGGAATTTCTTGAATACATTCCCGGCCTTCAATTAACGCCTTCCAGAATGCATGTTTGTCATTAATACCTCCAGGCATGCGACATCCTGTATGTATGAACACAATAACACTCATTTTGTAATGATTTATAGGGGGTGTAGACGTAAGAATTACGACGCATTATGCAACTCTGTTTCAAAACACTTTACATGGGTTTTGTTGACACACATTTTAAGCATCATTTTGTTCTTTCTTTCCTTATCCAAATCGTGTATAAGGATATCACCTTAACAGATTTGTGATAAATAATTATTTACACAAGACAAATTCTGTCTGAAAGTGCTTCAGTAGAAAGAAAAACCGTTACTTTTTTTTTAAATGATAAAAGATAGATAATACTCATGAGTATTTGTTTAATGACTCTCCCTAGCCTTTTGGTTGGAATGTGGCTTGTTGAATGCGATCAGTGTTGACCTGCAGAGTTAGGGTAAATGTTGATGGCCAAATTGCATTCCATACTCTAGGTAGGAATAAGCATAAAACACATTCTCTTTAATATTATCTAAGTGACGTCATAATGAAAAAATGAAGAAATAATGTTTTTTTTTTTCTCTACTGCGGCACTTTAAGACGGAATGTGCAATTGGTAGATCAATTTGATTAGGAGTAAGGGCGTGCAAAAGGTTATGTAAAATGTATGTCACCAGCACCTATTAAACCCTTACAATTGACAGGATTGATTTGGTGTCTATATAAGCATCCTTTTTACTTTTTAGTAGTGATATGTGACACTATTAGCAAGGTATTCATACAGTGTGACTCAAGGTTCTAGCTGCCCCGGTCGGCGGTGCCTTCGGAATGACTGTAACTGACGCTTGCCGACAGGCGTGACTTGCAAATTGCCAACTGCCTGCTTACACAACATTTACAAAATGTGACAAATACAGATCAATTGTTAAAATATTCAAAGTAGGAAAATAAAATGATTGCATCATTTGCTACTTCAGGACGGACGTTTTCAGTTCGCTAAAAAAAAAACAATAGAGAAGGCACTCAGAACTCTTTTTCTAGGGCTAGGTTGATTAGACTTTTTACAGTCGTTACATCTATTGAATGCTATTGTGATACCCTCGTTTCAAGGGAATTCCATTTTTTTTTTTTTTTAGGTGTGGAATAGTAGCTTCAAATACACTCAGGCAAACCCAGTCAAATGAAATGCTGCTACCGCGCCCAGACATATTTGAGTTATATCAGTATGATCAATATTTAGCTTGAAATCAGAAGCACATTCCACTCAATGCAGAAGTCTCAAATAACGACAAAATTGTGTTGTCGATGTCTTAATACACACCAGCAGTATTGAATCATTTCAAATGGAGGTGGCAACAAACATTTTTGCTTAATTTACAACTTACCGATCCCAATAACAGCAATAGGAAAGTACCTATCAGCCACCTCAGGATCTTTGCCCATTTTGGAAGATTCTATTCAAAATAAAAAGAAATAACGTAATACATGCGTACCTGCATTGATATAGGTCAAAAGGTTACGGTGAACGACATATTGATCGTAAAAGAACTTACAACTGGAAAACATTCAAACGTCATAATATTAGGGAAATTTTCCCTCTTTATTCGTGGAAACTTTCTTTGCATATACTGTCTGAAGTGACTGATTTTCAAACAAATCAAAGACGTCCGCAAAGGCTTTGGGGAGGGGACAAAAGGGTCGCTTGCCCTAAAAAAAAATTGAAAGACTGACACTAACTTTTCGTAAAGGAACAGCAAATTTCCAAACCTGCGTTCTAAAAAATAAAGAGTATCAGCCTACACTCCCACCGCCATAGAGATTGAGAAGAGCCATTTCCCACAAGAGAGAGAGAGATATATGAGGGGTATTTTATTATTATTTTTTTTTTGTACGCTATCCTCCAATCGATGGTGGCACTACTTATATCATTGCTTCCCCCACGTCAACCCTTTGTCACTTTTTTCTGCAGACACTTGCGTCATGCAGAATTGTTCGACACTAAATACCCATTTTTTTTTTTTTTTTGGGGGGGGAGATTTCAATCGTTACACATGTTGCAAAACATCATCGCCTTAGATCAGGTTTATCATCTCGTGCTGTGGGGATCTATATGGTCACTTAGGCGTAAACATCGTTCTCGTAAAGAATTTCAGCTTGATCATTCCAATGTCTGAAACTGTGTTCCCATTTTAGTTGAGCGTGGTGGATCTTTGCGGTAGATCAAACTCTAATGGAAACACTTCTCTAGATCTGAAACACTTACAAACACTAACTCAAGATCAAGATCCACCGATTTTGATACACCCACCGGGTAGATGGAATCTACCGCGCTGGATCAAAGTTTGTAACGTTAACACATTCGGTAGATGATCCAAGTGACACCGGATCTCATGAAGTGTCATTCTTCAGTATTTGTGAAAGACAGTCTGTGACGTCACAACTGACAATCTGATTTCGGTGTTCATTGGCCCGTGACCATTCACGCTAGCACATTGAAATAGGGCCATTACTCAAATGTGGACGAAGCTCTAGTAAGTTAACGCCCATGCGCCAATAAAACAGTAATCCACTGCAAACTTGGGAACGCTGCCAAGGCTTTCTTAAGGTCCATGGCAGGTGGTATTAGGTGTCATGCCCATAGGCAAAACATGGGATATCTAACCCTTGGCAAGGTTCTGTTTAATATTTTAGCACAGACTTAACCTCATGATGTTCATAACGGAACAACTAAAATTACGTTTGCATAAAAGAAATGTTCATGATAGTTCGAGATGAGTGCTTTCGTCAACCATTGATATCTTGAACTATATGAACAAGACTTTGGTATGGAGTTTAAAGTGTCTGGCGAAACACAACATGGTTTCTTTCTTTTTTGTCATTTAAGGTCCCTTGACTTGTCAGTATGTAATATTCGATTAATTGTGTGCCGGCAGGAGGAGGTATTGGTCACTTATGTCTTTATATTACCGAATACGCAATAGAAGTTTGGAAACATTGCCAGAGGGAAATATTGAAAGAATTTAGTTTTCATTAATGACACGTACTTTAAAAAGGGAATTATGTAGTAAATCGATGCAGAATCGACCTACTACAGCTTACTCGAAGTTATCCAAATTAAACTCAATCTTAAGTGAGAAGATTACATGTGTGACATTTTTAGTGTAGAATAATAATATTACAACAAAATTCCAAAATCCATGTTTCCTTTAGAAATCTGGGAAATGTTTGTGTTTTGCTTGTTAGTGTAAAGCGTTATGTAGAGGTCTTTAAACTATGTAAATGCGGAATCGCATCTCTCGTGATTGTCCTCTCCCAGCTGACTGCATCTAATATGATTCTCTCCTCCTTTCACAGACTGCCCCTTCACAAGAAAAACACTCCCAGCTTTCCACAACTATGAGTCATTGTAATCTTGTTACTCTGTGCTACCGTCACCAGGCGGCTGCCCACGAGAGATTTGTAGCTTTTGCAATTGGTGACGTCATACTTTGAGTACTCAACATAAATATTTCACCAACTTATTGCAGCCAATGAAAAGCTCTTAATTTATAAACTGACAGTCTTGTCACCTTTTATACAGTGATAGCTAAAGGCAGTAGTGTTCATATTTGAACAAAATTATTTTTGATTGAACCAAATAATGTATACAAGCACATAGACATAGGAAAGACAGTACAGAGATTTCAGAAATGTTTCATTTGTTTTCAACCCGTCTTGCCTTCAGAGAACGGAAAAGTGCACCAGGTTAACCACGTACTGCTGTTGTGCTCAACGTTCATAGCGCGAATATTTGTCTTAATGAATATCCAGCAAGAGTCATATGCAATGTTCAACACTGATTGGATGGTAACAGCTAGTTTTCTTCAAATATATTCATCCTTAATCTGGAATAAACAATAAACAAGTTAAAAAGGATGACGCCAACAGAAGCAAAAGATACAAGTCTCTCGCGCATGGCAAGTCACTTCATTGAGCAGTCCTTTGCATTGTGTGTATGCGCAAGGACCATACATATCACTGCAGGAACTGTAAGAATAGTGATATATTCGGATGAAGTCTTGAGCAGCGTAGGCAAAATAACTTATGAGATATGGGAGAGCAGAACGTCAAGACTTAGGGTAAGTCTACACTAGAACATGCACTTGAGTTTAGCACCACGTGTAGCAAACTGAAATACAAGAGCGTCACAATCTGGGTGAAAAATCATCGAAAGTCGCATCAACCGTTTCGTCAGTGAAATAACAACTGTAAGAAAAGATAGCCATGATGAATTAATAGCCTGTACTTAACTTGGGGCCATGCACCTCTACATATCTTTGGGTGGACAAATTATTAGCATTATGTCACAGGTGTTTGTTCTTCTTCATTTATTTTGACCTCAGGTAGAAATCTGATCTCATGGCTATGGGTCTATTCTTGACATTTTCTACAAAGTTTCTTCAAAAATTTCTTTCTCTATGTAAAGTACAATATTGGGATTGCTCATCCCAGAATTTTTCCACACAAAATAACACTTCAGAATACCGTTTAGAGCAGAAGATTGTACAGGAAAATGATCATTTTCTTGAAACTTTAAATTTTACATTAATTTTAGTACCACGAAAACTAAGGAGTCAAATATTAAACGTAATATGAAGTAATGAAGGTCTTTACAGTTAATTGGGTGAAAATGATATAAAGATAGCGCACATGTAACCAGAGAGGTTCAATGAAAAGTGGCAAGATGGAATGAAGTTAAAACTTTCGTGGCAAAGCCCGTGGCCACACTACGGTATGCTAGACACTGCGATCCACCCAGTTGATCAAGAGGACACCCACTCACTCAAAACTCACTTAAATACGACTTGCAGGCTTAACCTTGCTATCATTTTCAGGTGATTTACCTGCAAATCTCTTACCAGGGAGTTGCTATTTGACAAATAGCAATCGTATGCCACAGATAATTTATGCAGACGCTGCAACATACTATCGCCTTGGCGGCGTGTGTGACGCTCACCTAGCGTGTCTTAAAATAAATGGTCACATGGAAGTTTCTCCTGATCTGATTGGACAAAACTGTCAGATGTGAGAGAAACTTCCTGTTTAGAGTTAAATCGATACCGCGACAAGTTTTTCGTTCTCTTATTGAAAAACAATGTCACCTGAACCTTTCCAGAGCTTCATTTGCAATTTTCATCCCACCCACGACAGTTGTGTCCAATCAGAGATCTAAAACTTAACATGTGATATTGCTGATCCAATGAGAGTAAGAGATACTTTACATATGTCCGTTTAAGTCAACCTATGACAGTTTTTTCTCACATCCGATAGTTTTGTCCAATAACAACTCTAGAGAGGGACGAATGTAATTGTTTATCCAATAAGGGCACGAAAAACTCGAAAGATGTCCATTTAAATTCGACATATGTACAATTTCATCCCACATGTAACGGTTCTGTAGAATCAGAGCTCCAGGGACAAGGGGCGTTCTTTATCTAGTGACATTGCAAAAACTTGACATATGTCCATTTAATTCCACATATAACAGTTTCTTTTACATCTGACTGTTTTGTCCAGTCACATTAGAAGAAAATTACATATAATTTGAAGAGGGTGTGGCATGAATCTGACTTTGTAGACTTATTGGAGGTATTCTTATTAAACATGTTGAAAATAGTCACAAAATCGTTTCATCAAAATTCATCAAATATTGACAATTTTACAGGCAAAAGTATTTCCTTATACTGGCTTCATAAATAAACATTGACTAAGTATGCAAATTTGTGACGACAAGAGATGGATTCCCGTGATATGTATTATGTTATCCTTTGTTTATGTCACCTTCATTTAAGGACAATTGAGAAGTTTACATTCCAGGAGGGTTTTTCTTTGGAAGCGTGTATTCTCTTCTTTACAAATATTGATATCACTTACACTGTAAAAAATGTATGTAACTTTACAGGAAATAAAAAAATAAATAAAGAAATAAGAATTCCAGAAATTGTCTGGAAACTAATTACCAGAGCATTTCTGTATTCCTTTTGTATTTCTTTGTTTTATATCTGTAAATTTACATTTTACAATTTACATTTTTAACAGTGTGCTACTGTGTACTTAACCAGATGGCAAGTAATTAAGAGAATGTATACAGGTCTAACAAAAGCAACTCTCTCAAACAATACACGTCATAACATTGGCTTTTTTTTATCAAACTTTGAATAGTTATGTAAAGTTTATATCATTTATTTTGTGGCTAGTATGAAGAAAAACCATTGCACACCAATACGTCTAATTACCCTTAGTTCCTTTAAGAAATTGTAACAGACATACACACAATTCCGACTGATTTTTATTCACGGTTGTACTCTGGAACTTCAAAATGAAGTCAGCTCATTTGTAGATGCATGTAACATGACCTTTAAGTCGACATTGTCGATTTATAGACGTGGCTATCAGTGCCCACGTGATTGTTAGCGACCTACCCTAGTCCATTTAGTTATAGATGCAGCTACTACTGCCCACGTGGTTGTTAGCGACCTACACCCTAGTCCATCTAGTTATAGACGTGGCTATCAGTGCCCACGTGATTGTTAGCGACCTACCCTAGTCCATTTAGTTACAGATGCGGCTACCACTGCCCACGTGGTTGTTAGCGACCTATACCTTAGTCCATCTAGTTACATTGTCGTGCTTGGGTCGATATTTCTGGGGGCAGAGATGACTTTTGCACAAATTAAATTCTCAGTTTTTTATTTCTTGCTCCCGGTGGCGTCACTATGGTTAGTTCGTGGGGTGGGGGAGGGGGGTCAATTTACAGTATCGAAAATACACTGAATATCTTACAGTGGAGCATCCAGGATTTTGGAACGGGTGAGAATTGTGGAAGACTATGCGGAGTGCCACCACAAGTTGACGCGGAGCGTTGCCGCATATTTTTTGATAGAAATCCCAGGAGAAAATTCCAGTTGGTACCTGTTAACATTTTAACTGGTTTTAACAGGTAACAACAAGTACCTGTTGAATTTAATTGGTTTGAACAGGTAATTTATCCCAAACCAGTTGATAGCTGTTAGCTGCCTGTTACAACAGGTAAATTACAGGTCTGTTTAACAGGTAACTTACCCGTTACAACAGATAAATTACCTGTTACAACAGGTAAATTAGCTGTTACAACAAGTAAATTACCTGTTGCAACATGTACTTATAAAAATGTACCCCATTTTACCAAAACAAAGGCATGATATAGATGTAAATGACATATTTTTTTGTGGAAACTGGTATCTTTCCATAATGGCCTACATTATAACTCCTTTCGCAGCATATGAGTGACTTTTAACACCAATAAACCTAACAAATAATTATGAACTAGTACATAATTAGTATGAACTAGCACATATTAGCCATACACTGATTATACATATATCTAGGAACTAAGACAGACCTTGCACCTTGTTTTCACCAAACCAGTAGCATAAGATAAATTCCAAATATAATTTAGTTGAATTTGACAGGTTTCCATATGGAGGTTGCAACATTTAATCCTTATCCCAGCATATGGGAGAATGTTAACACCTTCAAAACCAAGAGATCAACTAGCACACTTTAGCCATTTTTTATACCTTAGTTCAAGCACAAAAATATGGACCAATCAGAATGCTCAAATAGGGTGTTCTTTTTCAGGTCCGTCACTTGCGTGACAAACTTCAATTATTCATCTGTGTGGAATTACACAGTCACTTATATATCCTGCTACCTGACTTCACCATACCTTTATAAAGAGTGAGGAACTTAAGAAATATACATCTGGGAGTACCACCGTGTCAAAAGAAAAAAAACGAAGGAAATGGAAGTGTTTTTTCGTCTATAGGCACTTGCAGTTACAACATCTGTTAAGTAATTTTGTTATATACATAGGATTGATGCCCTTTCAAGGCATAGGTAGTCATGGTCCGTAAAAAGGGCGTAATTTAGTCTCTTGGTTGTCTCATTTTACCCTAGTGGATCCACTACTTTTGTTCAAATGGGGGAGGGGAGCATATACCCCCTTGTCCCTCCCCTTCTCGACTTTTACGTTCATTTAGATTCCTTACAAATACATATTAAGGACTACGTAACTGACCATGAACCGAAATTATTTGTTACGAGAATACTACGCAATATTACCTGCTTCCTAAAACATGTTTTATCTTGCCAAGACAATATAAACATGCCATGACACACTACATAAATCGCATGACCAAAAGTAACATTTAGAGGTTTAGAGGTGACCTCCGCGGTTGAAGAGGTCATGTAACTTAAACTCAAGCACCTTGCTTAATATGATAATTGAAAACTTGAGAAGTACAATGTTATTTGATAAGGGACTGTACCAATTAAAAATATTTTTCTCACTTAAATTAGTATTTTATTTTAAATATTAAAAATAAAAGTTTAAAAGAGAATAAAGCCAAACTGTAAAAGAAAAACTACTCACAATGATAGACTTCTTGTTAAGAATTCCTTCCGTTACAATGTAGTACAGTATCTTGTCATGATCATCAAGGAATCTTAAGAGAAGTGGATCTTTCCATAAATTGTGTATTCCTTTTAAAACCAACTCGTTTTGAACGGCTCAATGGAAGTATTTTATCGGCTAAACATTGAGTCAGAACTACCAATAAACTCTATATTTATATGTATATTCAGTAAACGTCACAGAGGATCGCTGTGAAAGGGCTCTGATTGGCTGACAGACGGATCCATGCAAAAATGCACAGGAAACTTTGTAAATTTGATTCTTTGAAGAAACTGGTGTATACGCATGCGTGAGAAAGTGTCGCTACCTCAGTCCTTCACATTTCTTATGAAAGATAAAACTTTGAATGTCCATTTCTCCATAATAAATTCAGGTCAGTGCAAAAGAAATCGTGATCGACTGCATCCGACGCTTCCTTTGCACCATTTATGAATAATAGTTCAAGTTAACTTCAGGGATCGGTTGTAGTTACAAAACATTATGCAGTCAGTAACAAGTAATGGAAAATGGTGGACTTGTGGGGATGTTGTATGCATAGGTCCAGTCATGTAAGTTTACCACATACTTTGCTTTTGGTTTTAACCTGAAGTATCATTTTGGCTTTTCCAGTCAAAACTATGGTTTTTGCGCCTGTCATTTTTTATGCAGGAAATCCACCAGTGAACTGCTCACACATGCAATCACACAATACAAAGGGGTTATAGGGGCGGAGCAAAGCGCAGGATATATAGCATGTTATGTAGGAACGATCCATATAAGATATATTGATCTATACCAGGGATTTAATTTAGGAGTGTAACGACCTTATCTAGTCCCATCATAGAGATAGAGACACAGACAAAAATCTTAAACCATGCACATATATCACAGCGTCGCTTAATGTGTGCAAAAAGACGGCCTGAAACTGACTACGCCTATAGCAACGGATTTTATTTCTTTCTCAGAAGACAAAATAATCGGTCTTCTTTATCACAGCAAAGTTGAAATCAAGATATTAGTTCTGAGAATATCGGTATCGCCCTGCGAACGAACAGAATTATTTGCTCCGTATGTTCCAACAAATAGGAAATGTCCCAGATGCTCCACAAAGAATGCTGGTAAAATTGGAAAGTGTAAAAAGGTGTTTGTATTGAACGGAAAAGCATGCAGGGAAAATCTTCATGGCCATGCATGGGATGTGTGTTAATCGGGTTAAGAGGTGGGTGATATTCCGTAAGCAATGTGGGTAATCGCACTTGACCATATATGCAGTCTAAACCAGAAAGCCAAGGTATTCTCGGAGCATCACGGCGCTATTTAAGGATAACAAACTACAAAAGCCTGGATCAAAGATCTCGTATAAGATGAAAGCTCCAGTGGAGAGCTAGTGTTAACAGAGCGATGTCAGGTTCTATGTAAGTTGTAGCACGCTCAGAGAGCATGTCGTTTGTGTGATCTAGTCATGATCAATGCATTTCCATATGTTGCGTGAGACGATTGCCTAATAACTACGGCCCACCACTGATATCGAGGAATCATACGGTACAGGCAAAATAAGCTGGTTGTCTATTTTGAGATATATAGACATAATGCAACACGACTCTCCTGTGGTAACAAATTAAAGGTCGGTAATTTGGACGGAGTGGCAAGCCTCCTTAGACTGTTGCCCTGACGTAGTACGACTGGAGGTGAGGGGGTTCAGCAAAAATGTCAGAAGGGTGGGGTCTTCATTAAGAGAAGCAAAGGCTCGTTTTAAAGTGCGTGCAAGACCGTGGATCGGGGGATGGGATTCAAACGCAAGGGAGGGGGGGGGGATACGACTGTTGGGGGTTCTGCTTTTATAGGTAAGTAGGTAAAGGCCATCGCGTACATCTGCATACATATGCAACCTATTTGAAGTGCGCAAGATAAAATTTCAATTCATTCCACTTAGTATAACCATTTCATTTGGAGAGTAGCCACGTCCTGACAAGTTTTCTTATCAAACTTGTCTGGCCCCCCACCCCAGTCACCACCATGATGCCCCTTGTCTGTATCCCCCAGCAGTCCCACCACCATCATAATCCCTCTTGATGAGTCCGAAAATGACACATTTATAGATTGATACCGGGTAATTCTGATCTTTCAATTTCATAAAGTAGCAGTGACATATTTCGTCGACTTAAACCATTCTGGACGAGAAGATAGACTACGAATAAAATGCTGTCACTGACGTTTTCACTTTTTTGTTTTGTACCTTTGCACAAAAACAAGGTAGCTTTATCGCTTTCACTTTCTAATTTTCCTCCATTTTCCGTCTGATTTCATTGAAAGTCTTTCTATTAGACTTCTGTCTGTTAGAGATCATAGCAAGACACACACACTGACAAAATCACACACCTAGTTGATACAGAGACCTTCCGTTACCAATTGACCCGAAGGCTAATTTTAACCCCGTCACCCGCTCCCCTCCCACAGAGTGATTGTGGTCACTTCAACTTTGATTTTGGTCATTTCAACTACACGTGTACTTCTAAAGCCAGACAGTCTATGTTACTAGCAAGGTATGGTATGACGTATAATCAGGTATCTTTCCCTTACATCAGACGATAACGGGAAGCAGTACAGTATATACAGTATATATACACCAAACATAATTTGAAATCCCGTTTAAGGTTTAAAAATGTCACCAGGTTGAGCTTCACTTGTCTCGTATTGGATGAAATACCTTGAGATGGAATAACTAAATAAACAACACCCCCCCCCGGCCCAAATCAACAGAGATTTTTCAATTTTGCTAACCTCAAGAGGTAATTTCACATACCTGACGACTATACCCTGAGCCCCTCCCCCACAACCCAACCCCCTTTGCTTCTTTTCTTTCGGAAGTTTTTGACAAGGTCATTTTAACTGTTGCTCAATATACGTTACTATCCTTTCGCTGTACGTAACTTCAACTGATAAGAGAAAGTAAAGACTTTTTTGAGATCATGAATTTTATATAAAAACATCCTAATAGTTGGAGCAAGTCAAATTGTAAACCAGTATCTTGTAGATTATTAGCCCGTGAGAAGATATTATTCGGAAGCAATATAAGAACCACTCATTGCATAGTGAGGTTTCACATCCTGTTGCCTACCGGCATTTTGTTTAACTAATTTAACTTGTTCGTATGGTGTTAAAAGTTGGCGGCTGTTTGGTGTAACGTCCTCATCGATCACTGCACTGACACAATTTTGACACCTTCTCAATTTCTACATCTCTTTTTTTACTTTTCTTGGTCTGAAGAGCTTTTCCATCTACTTTCTTGTTTTTACAAATGTTTCCTTCTCATTTCTACCTTATATGAATTCCAGGTCATGCCCCTCTTCCTTAAAAAAAATACATTAAAATAATACGTATAAATATATAGATATATAGATAGGAAATCTGGGAAAATTCGAGAAATTTTTCTGAAATATATCCTTCGATATTACTCAAATTCTGGTTGCAGTCATTTTGACTCTCAATATAATAAAAGACATACAGCGAGAACTGTAATTTCATCTTAACTGTATTCTGCGGTTTCTACAAAATTTTCCATCCACAATCTAGATCATCTTCGGTGATACCGACAGTCAGACAGTAAATTCCTTGGAATCATTTCCTTTGATACTGACAGTCAAACAGTAAATGTCTGTACAAGGCCATGATAAGCTGGTCAACCTTTCTCACCATTTTCCACAGAGGTCGCTGGCCAATCACCATTTTCAGGCAGAAAAATTGAACCTAGAGTGTTCACAAGCTTTTAACATTATGACTTCTGATGACCCTAGATGACCTTTGACCAAGAAACCCTCACAATCTCATTAACTTAAAGGGAAGTACATACCATTCAAGTTTGAAAATGATGCAATTTGTCGTTTCTGAGATACTGCAAACATAGTTTGACTACATTCTGCCTGCTGGTGACCTCAGATGACCTTTGACCTTCACCCAAAACAGTCCCAGGCGAGTTCTTTACATATTCCAGCAAAACACCAACTTTGACCCACCTTGCTCTCCCCCTTCAAAAGCTAGAGTGTTCACGAGACTTTGGCGCACACATACACACGCACACTTCATCAAATTGAAAATAAGCTTTTACTAAGTAAACAACGCCCTAACTGTAAATTGTTATAGTGCACCTTCAGAGAAAGTGTTTACTTTTCATCACCAATTTTATGTTACTGCTGCCTTCACTCAGGGTTGTTTGCTGATTACATTCTTGATTAAAATCAAGATTTTTATTAAGAAAATCATGATTTACATCGATTTACGTTGACTCAAAATGACTGATTTAAGTCATGATTTTCTATAAAAAATCAACAACACTGCTTTCACTGCAAAACATTGACTTTTCCATTATGAAGACAAAATACTTTTGTATGTTTTCAGTTGAAAGTTGAGTATAAAAGAACTTGATTTTCTGTTTGGAAAATATCATGGCTTAATGACCCCTCAGTTCAAATTAATTTACTTTTGACACTTGAAAAACACGACAATGTACATAGGGTTCCATACGTTGAACTGTATGTTTTTAATATATCACTAGTCTCGAGGTATACTGTACTTGTAGTCAGTCACATATCCAATTAGTGATAAATGCCACTATCCTATGACCAACATAACGGTTGATTAATCAAAGTAGCAAATACATGGGGAGGGTTTGGAATGGAGGTGTTCAACTTCACCTCCTGACATTTTTATTAATTGAGATGCTACATGATGCAAAAGTGGTTCCCTCTTGCCCTATTAAAGATGGTAGTAACCAATAGTCAACAGTCTAGCTGAGGTTATGTAGTGGGGTGGGATTTTTTTTAGGGGGCTGTCCCAATTTCAGCGCTTAGTTATTGTAGTGCGCCGCACTACAAGGCACACTACAATCTTGTCATTACTGGTTGGCTAGCAATTTCTTTTGCTGAGCCTTGTATGGCTCATAACGCCTCACCTGCGCGTAATGTAACTTAGTTCAAACAAATATGCATGCTCGACCTAGCAATAGCAGTATAGTGCTTACACAGCTTACTCATGGCGATGTTTGTCAACATCAATGCTTTACCAATCATTTGTTCGAAGACTTCATTAACCTATAAATGATACCTGACACTTACAGGGTCTATTCAAAACTTATCAGCATGCTGTGACACTCTGAGTATCTGCTTACAGGCAGACATTTTTGGTGTCACACTGGCGTTTGCCAGTAGTAACATAAGCCAGGGAACAAAATGCATCTCACTATCAATACTTAACTCACATTCAATTACGAACTTGATAAACAACACTTTAAAATGTAAAGATCAAACCCAATGGTTTGTGGCCAGAGAAAATACCTCAAACACCACAGGAGGGTTGTTTACTTCTTTAATGGAATGCTGAGATTTTGCTTTCATCAGCAGGATCATTATTTAATCTTCCCTTCAGATCATTAAACCACTCCATGGTGTCTTTGTAAAGCTCTGATATATTTAAAAAAAACTACTACTGTTTCTTGTACCACTATGTAGGTCAAACCATGTTAATTTAAAGCAGCATGCATACACATCAATAAAATTTGAAGCCAAAATACTAACGAGAAAATTCTTTGTCAGTTCAAACAAATCCAGTGCATAAAAGCAAAATATATTTTCATCTGTTTAACCAAAACAAAAATTATTAAGCTGCACCCACAGACGATGTTGTTTATTTTCTCCTAGCTAAACCCCTGCAATGCCATCCTGCAAACTGGATTTATGTGAATGATAAACTGATCATAAACTTCTTTGCTCTTATGAGAATAACCCAGCTGTATATTTAAAAAGTCACAGAGACCAACCGGAAAGATGAATTAGCAACCTTAGGAGGCCAGAGCAGCATTAGGATGTGACAGAACTTTCCAAGCCAAATGCTCATGATTTCACCATATACATAGTTACAGCAGATGATGGTTTTACATCTCAGTGCACACACTTCCACAAAGAAAGAGATCAAGAAGGACCCTCAAAGTTACCTCTGTCTCTTGTCTCAATGAATTTTGGACTTGCCAAAGTCTCCTATTTGTCATGGCCATATTTCACTGCTCTGTTTACCAAGCTATGGCTCCTCTGATTTCTCACTCACACCATACAGTTAAGACTGTTTTTATGACTTTACTGCAGTTGTTTGTTTAGCCTGTGCTCTCTGAAAGTCCTGTTGAAGTTTGCTAAGTTTCTCTCTGAAGTCTTCCTGTTTCTTCTCAAGGTCTTTGATGAGTGTTTCATGTCTTTTGCTGCACACAAGAGAGAAAGGTGATATCATTAAGGCACAACTTTACACTGATTCTTCAAAATGTAAAACTGACTTGAGAGAATTATGTGAATGGTTCATCATAACTTCATATTACTTGACACTTCTAAAATGCAGAAATGCTTAAGATTTTGATGATGCAGTATCATTTCTTTTTTACCTAGAATCTGAACTAAGGAGTACAGTATGTAGATTGTACAGTACACATGATGTAAATCAACTGCAGTGTGAATAGGCTAAAGTTGCTGATTAAAATAAACAATTGTGAATGTCTGCTGATTTCATTTAATTTTCTTCAATATCTATGTATCTGAATGTATGTGATGGCATACATGCACTAAACAACTGATATTGCCAAACTCTGCTTCCCATATTGTGATCATAAGTGTTTCATGGATTAAATGGTTGACCCTAAACAGGGATTCCACCAGAAACTCAAACAAGAAAGTCAAAGGACTTTGTGATCCCTTGCCAATATTTTAAAAAACAAAGAAAAACCAACATAACAATTTTGAAGTTCAAACATCTAACCTGTCTTGAGATACAGTACCATGTCAAAAAAAGGTGCCAAACTATGACTTCTGCTTAACATGATGTCACCTTTTGACCAATATAAAAAATTGCAGACATCATCTACTCATCACGAGCTGCCAATATTAAGAGTTTGAACTTCCAGCAACATTCAGCCACTGAGATATCTTTCTTAACAGCTTTGTAATCTTTCACATCTAGTGACTTCAACTGACCTTTGACCTCCATGAAGGAAAATGGGGATCATCTTTTCACAAAGGACAAACTATACACTGACTCACAATTGGGGCCCATGAAAGGTGCAATTTGAAGGGCTTTAAAGGCCATTTATTTATGTAAGTTCAAACACTGCTGCAAAGTGTCCTCTACTTAAGTAACAATCAAAACCCCTCTGGCAGAATCCATGCTAAATGACCTTACTTTTCCACCACACAATAGGCTCTTAGGGATTGATTGTGGTACAGTTACATTACATCCATAATTTTGTTCAAGGTAATGTTCTGGTGATATCATCGTACTAGATTTGTATTTTTCACACACACAGAAAAATTCAAAACCAAGAACTTACATTTCTCCATTGATGTATTCTATCCTTTTGTTCACGTTTTGTTTAGCCTCTTCCAGATCTTGCTGAATGAGAACTGGTCCCATCATTTTGTACACTTTTGATGATGTGCCCAGCAGGTCCAATTCCTACAAAAGAGAAAGACCAAAAAGAAATGGAAATTTCAATGATCCAAAAACTTGAATTAACAAAACAGAAAAATGATAAAAGGTCAGAACATAACCACATTTTCAAAAGGCATATGCATTATGTCACATAGTCTTCAACTCTTCATAACATCTCTATTGTAATTTTGAAATTGATAAATAAAGCTAAACTGGTTGGTTGGCAAATACATTGTTAGAGGTAACTTGAAACTTAAAAGATAAGAAACTGATTCTTTCTGATATTAGTGACCACTGTTTCACAAGTGAAACGTTCTGCCAACTGACTTAATATAAAATACACCTTCTAACTCAGTGGCTACTGAAGAATAACTAGGTCTTTAATTGCAAACAGATAGCACAGACATGCAGAATTAGTCACAATGTTAACACACTAAGACTGGTTTAGCACACGAGCACAGGGATAGCAGACCCACCAACAGAGTTAGCACACAATGCACACACACTGACACAGAGTTGGCACACTGGCACAAAGTTACAGCACACTGGCAGAGAGTTAGCAAACTGGCATGGAAAGAATTAGCACACTGGCACGCAAAGAATTAGCACACAGGCATGCAACAAATTACCAAACAGGCACAGAGTTAGCACACTGACACAAAGTGAGCACACTGACACAAAGTGAGCACACTGGCATAAAGTTTGCACACTGACACAGAATTACCACAGCGATACAAAATAAGCATACTGTGCTGGCAGAGAGTTAGCACACTGGCACTGAGTTAGGAAACTGGGAGTTAATACTGTAGCACAGTGGAATAGAGTTAGCTAAGCAGCAGTGCAGCAAAGTGTAAGCAGACTTATGTTCTTAATAGGCCACTGGATTTCATCTGCTACATTTGTAAGTTTACAACTAAAGATTGTGTTACAGTGTTAGTGTTGTTCAAGCTAAAAATATACTCAGGGACCCAATGTAAGTTGTGCTTAAGCAGAGAGTGAGCAATTTTAATTTTTGGAGCCAGAGGATAACTTAGAAGTTCCACTGTGAAGATGTTGCTTCATCATAAGCATCCTTTAAAATCCTAAATATGTGATCAGCACACTGTTGTTCAAGTGGATCTAAAGACATACTGTATTGCATGACTCATCACTATTTGGGCCCATCATGCTGAATTACAGTATGAAAAGTAGTCACATTCCCATGCAAACCTTAAAAGTTTCTGACCTTTACCAACTGCAACATTCACCAAATCTTGAAGCGGCCACACAGGCAATTAAATGATTATGTGTTGCAGAAGGTAAAAAGGCAAATGAATGACTGTATGGCATTCAACTGATCCGAAGTTGAGTTGATGACAATGCAAGAGGTTTACAAGGAATTTGTGATTACCACCTGTAGACGGGATGAGGAAAGGGGTGATGGAGGGTCACATGGGTTTAATCCTTCACATGACACAATTGCAACAACGACCAAATGACGCAGAAAAATTTCAAATAAATACCATTTCCATCATATCAAAACAATTGTGACATTCTACATGTAAGGAATAACACACATAGAATGCTGTGTCCACAAAACAGAGAACATACTGTACACCCCAAAGACTTTTGAAGAAATTAAAGAGACAACAACATACAAGCTTTCCAACTGGGCATTGTTCAGAAATTTGCAGAGTAACAATAGACCTGCTACTTACTTCTTTCACCATTGTGTTTTCATTCAGTTGTGCATCAAGCTGTTTCCTGGCTGACATTACCCTCTGAAATTCTACAAGAAAAGCAAATTAACAAAGTTGACTACAGTAAGTTATAACCTTAAAGACAACTGAATACACAGTGACAACTTAAAGTGATTGTGTGTGTATTGAATAACCAAAAAAATAAGATTACGATTGATCTTAACTTTTTATTTATTTTTAAATGTACACGCAAGGTTGTACATGAACAGACTATGTCTTTCATTGAAGGAAAATGACAGTAGCTACTTCGAAAAGCAACGGAATTGGCATAAAAACAGTAAAAAACAGAAATCATATTTGAAAATTAACGGTTCTCACTATAAGCACCTAAAGGAATATGCAACAGTACAGGTCTCACTAGTGTATCAAAAACATACTACTCAAGTCGTCGCTCCTTGGTCGGTATTGGGAATTGTAGTATCTGGTGAAAGGAAGCACTGTATTTACAAACAACCTACGAACTGATCACAACAATGCGGCGTCAGTGATCCTAAGTTGTTTTGACTGACTGAATATTCAACACTAGTACACTTCCCATTGGCTTGTTCAAAGAAGCACACCGTTGATTTGAATGAAAACTGTCAAACACTACATTATCGTATTCTACACTTTTTTGTTATGTTAGAAGAATTTGAAATCATATGGCAGAATTTACCAACTGAAACTGGTTTATTTTCCCAGATTGTCTGAATGGTGTAATCAAAAGCCTTACCAAACTTTTGGAGATGAAATTTCAATGTTTTTACTTTTTGTCTATGCATGCAATAACTTTAATGGTATGGTATGGGTTCATTTGCTTTGACATTCTTTATTCACTAATATCTAGGTCACGAAATTTAGCTCTCAAGTTTCCAAAGGGAGTCTGAATAACAACAGTGTCTGGTTATCCATTACTATGTGAGTTGCTTTGACATTTGATTAGTTGATGGACAATCACAAAAAGTACTGATGCCAACTACATTACAGCTAATAGAAACAGAAAACCAGTGCTAAATAAAACAAGTAGGGGGAACGCAGGATTTACGGATGAAAAAGCCCAGCCTGCTTCATTCAAAAATGCAATCAAACACAAACACAGTTCAAACAACTATCATTTCTGATTGCCTGGAGGTTGAAAGCTACTCCAGAAACAATGGAAAGGACCCAACAAAAACAGGGAAAGACAAACGGATAAATTGATCAACAAGACAACAGTATCAGCTAATCCAGTGTAGTACTGATGTTCATTGAATATTTATTGAACTACTTCACGATTTATAGTTTTGTTTCCATGAAACATACAAACAACATACTGATGTTGTAAAGTATTACCTGGATCATCACTCTTGTAAGAGTGTGGCACTACAGTATGTGGAGGTTGACTTTTGCATACTTTTAGGAAAGTGGGAGTAGCAGTTAACATTTAAACACTGAGCAACTTTTTGTTGTATTTAGTTCAATCCTATTCAGTTGGTTCACCAATGTTGGATCAATCGATATTCATCAGCAAATTTCGACAGGGAAGCAGTCTGTAGGTATTTAAGAAATGTGGTTGCTATTATTAGAGGTCCGGGTGTGACCATAGTCACCATACTGTCTTGTATGGGTAGACCTCTTCAGGTCCAGACCCCATTAGTACAACATGTAACAGTATTAACAGAATAGGAGAAAAAACACATAGCACGCTGATGTGGGAGAATCGTTTTACTATACATCCAGGAGGAGGGTAGTAAATTTCTTTCAACATATTATCACAGAGGATACGTTTCTTACTCATACAGGCATCCGTGAGGATGTGCTCTTGAAAGTGAATTTTGACATGCTTCCTTTTTTTTCTCAGTGTCTTGCATTTATACTTCTTGAGGCCTGTATGTTGGAGGATTACTTGCAACGTGTTTTCGGTGTCACAAAACCACTTTTGTTGTGGAGACTTGCAAGTATTAGTTTCCAAGGGGGATACCAAAGTAGGCAAATTCACGACTATTATGGTACATAAAATATAGCAAATTTGAGGTTTCCAGGTCTAACGCTTAAAAGACGCAAGACTGTCAAGCAAAAAGGGTTTCTCGGACTTGCTATTTTAGGGTCTGCACAGTCCACATCTTACAAGATACCTACAGCTCCTTCCATAGTTTCCCTATCCCATGGGTGCACCAACAACTGATGGAACTTTAAGAAAGATATAACGAACATTTACAAAGAAGTTATTGAAACTTTTGACTAAGTTATGCTGTGAACCAGCCTGTATTTGATTAGAAGGCCGGCACCACATTATGTTTATTATAATAAATTTCCATACATATGTACAGTAATTCTAACTTTGCGCCAATCTCTTGAGCCACGTGTACCCAACCTTCACGACCTGAACCTATTATCTGGGGTCACTGATTTTTCACTATTATGACATTTCTTGCTGCTATCTTTTTGCTTTGTATCAGAGGCTTTTCATTCAAATGATTCATGGTCTTAATGAGTCACATTCTTGTGGCAGAATGGACCTACTAGGACTAATGTCATTACACATGGAGCATTTCAGATCAGACATTGAGGTCTTCTGTCTAGTTCATGGTCTTGAAGACGTTGGTCAGAAGGACTTGTTCACTTGGGGGGCACTGGTGTTACCAGAGACCATGCTTTTCAACTTTTTAAGTGTCTCTATATAGTAGGAAATATTTCCTTTCATTTTGTACTGCTAATGTCTGCTAATGTCTGCCAGCCTACCAGCTGAAGCAGTCAACTGTACAGTACTTTAGTAAACACCATCAATCAGAGCTTTTCTTACTACATGATGTTGATGTTGTTGGGGGATGATGTGAGCCTTGTTTCACTTTTCCTTCTCCCATCAGATTTTCTTTCTGAAGGTCTACAGGTGAATTTAACAAGTTGTACACGCAGCAGTACAGTATGTGAAGATGTAGCGAGCTAAACAGGAATGTTGGGAACCAATTTGCCTGACAAGAATGTAATGTAAAATCATACTTAACACGAGTACTGTATAGTGAAGGTGTTTCACTGTTTGTGGCTCAATCTGATTAAAGAGCAACATCAGTTTCTAGACACAGTATGCACACTTATGATTCCAGGATAATTAAATTTAGTACCAATTAAATTACAATAGGTAGTACTGTTAAAGGGTACGAGACAAAATTATCTGCTTTGACTTTTCTTGAATTTGATGAAAACACTAGATCTGACAGAGTCATAGTCTAATCAAAGTTCTAACTTCGATTGTTTTAACACTCAGTGATATTTATACTCATTCCCGTAACACTCTGTACTACAGGTTAGGCTCCCCAATCCTAGGCTTATGTTAGGCTAGGCTAAGTCGGTTCAACACATTGAAACAGCAAACTAGCTCCATCATGCATTCACCTTTCTCTGCGATCTGATACTTCTCAACTTCTTCCTGAAACTTCTTTTGCATAGCATCTGCCATTTTCAACAGTTCAATTTTCAATTGTAGATGTCTGAGAGAGATGGATTCGGAGAAAAATGTGTTTGCTCTTAATAAGTGCTAGTGGTAGCAATCACGAAACTTACACCGCGCTGTATGTGGCCAATGCTTGTCATGTTGCTAAGCCACGCCCATACATTGTGACGTTTCAAACTAAGGCAGTATCAAATTGCAAGTGAATCAGAGCCGTAGATATGGCCCGAATGCTCTCAGTATAGGAAGAAAGAGTGGCAGCTAGGTACGGGGGTAGAGGGAAAGGGAGAGCAACTCCCCCCCCCCCCCCCCGAAAGTAATTCCAACAAATTTTGGATGATCATGGAAATTTGGGAAATATGTATGTCTGAGTGCGGCATTGGCAACAGTTCATCAAAACTAGGTAAACTCAGTGAAGACTCTCAGCTGTCCCACAGATATTCAAAAATATGTTGGGTCAACGTTGGCAAATTACTTTGTTCAACCGTTAGTCCATGGGTTGGGTGCTGGAAGTTTCTTTAGCACATTAATACGACACTGAACCAACGTATTGATAACGGTCATGTAATTTACTTCATTTTGCCAACTTTTGGCCAACGCCTGCCATGTTAATGAAACAGTGCAGTAGCAAAAACGTAAGTTCTGCTGTGGCAGTGTTCAGATTTCAATAGGCCTACATATGTACATGATTTGTTTTAAGTAATATTGGGAACAATGTATTGGAACAGTTGATTGTTGACAGTTAATTGTTAATTAAGTGCTAAGGCAAACCGTCCACCGGGTACTGAAGTATTCAAATTCGAATGTAACTTCAAATGGATTAGTTCTATCACTCAAACAGACACTATATCGAGTATTTAAGTTATGGTGAGGTTTGTGTATTCATCCGTGACCGAAGCAGAAATGTACCATATAGATGAACCAGCTCAGAAACACTGGCAAATAATTAGTGATTCATCTCATATATTTGAAATAAGGCATCAACTTTTTCTTGACTTGCAATGTAGCCTGCATATATACCACAATTAAATTTCAAGGACCGGTCTAACCTTCTAAGCATGTGTCCCTGAATGTACCCAATTAAAGCTGAGTAGGTCACTGCCAGCCGGCGCGCAACGGACGTGTACTCATGCAGCAGCTCTGACTGTAGCATTAATAAAGCGCGTGACAAGATTCTGCAACTCTTAACTGGTGTTTATTTATAAGCTTTTGAGTACAAGTAACTTCCGTGTTCAGGTCCTAAATGAGAAGCCTCCAGCCAACTAAAACTACTCACATTGAACATATGTATAGCAAAGTCCGAATCCCCACATCCCCCTTTTTAGTTTTAGTGTTCATATTTACAGGTCGAGAATCTGCCTCGGTTTCACAGGACGGCTACGTCGACTTCTTACCCTCAGTGGGCTGTTACGTCCAGTTGTCTCGGTGTTATCCGATGGTCATCCAGAGTCAGATGGTGCAGGACTTTGTGGAGTACTGGCGCTTTGCTCTGCAGTGTCATCATCTTCATAGGAATCATTCGTGTCAGGTGACAGGTTCAGATGTCGGCGGTTTCGGCGAATAGTTCCAGTTGGAGTTTATACCAACAAGGATCTGGGCGTGTTTCACTGACCAATGACCGTACCAAACGACTTCAAGGAATCATGGATCCAAACTTTATCCCCAGGATGCATCGATGCAAGTTGTGACGTCCTATGACGTTTGTCGTAATTCAGTTTCTGTTGCATCTTGATCTCATGATCTTTGGATTTGAATGCTTCCAAGTCTGGCCACTTTGGGTTTAGGTTGTCAGCCAGCTCTGGTAAAGTTGTTCTCAGTCTTCTTCCCATGTGAAACTGTGAAGGGCAGGGTCCATGCTGAAGCGGAGTGGATCTGTAGGCAAGTAAGGCTAGATATGGGTCACTGGATTTCGTCAGCAGACGTTTCACTGTTTGAACAGCTCTTTCCACTTCTCCGTTACTCCGTGGATAACGAGGACTGCTCGTCACGTGTAAAAAACCATAACTCTGGGCACATTCTTTGAATTCCCCACTGGAGAATTGCGGTCCGTTGTCGGAAAAGACAATTTCCGGTATCCCATGACAGGCGAAGATAGATTTCAGTTGGTTGATGACATTCTTAGAAGTTGTGGTTGTTAACTTAGCAACTTCTACAAAACGTGAGTAGTAGTAAATCGTAAGCAGGTACGTAGTGATGATTGCTTAATTCGAACACTGAGTCGGTTGCATGGTCGCTTCGGTAATTGTGATGGTAACATCCGCGGCTCAGCATGATTGATTCTTTCCTTGGAGCACTGTTGACATGTCTTCACCATCTTTTCAATGTCCGATCTAATTTTGGGCCACCATACCGATTCCTTCGCTCGGGATCGGCATTTCGATATACCTTGATGACCTTGGTGGATTCTCTCAAGAACTGTTTTCCTCATCGGGTAAAGGATCACCAGGCGGTTACCTCTCATTAGCAGGTCATCGTGTACAGTGAGTTCACCTGCAATGGCTTGGTACAATTTCACTTCGTATGACAACTTTGGCTTTTCTGGCCATCCCTCTGTACAGTGTATTTTTACCTCTTGGTAATTAAGTCTTGTCTTCCCATTGGCACTTCTGGATCTGTTTGAGTGTTTCGTCAGTCATTGGTAACTGACTTACAACAGAATACGCAAATCTCTCTAACTCATCATGGAAAGTCTCCTCCTCCTTGTTGGGTGTATACTTTGACGGAGACCTGGATAAGGTATCAGCGTTGCATAGCTCCTTTCCAGGTACATGAGAGATTGTGAATGTGTATCTCATGAGACGCATTCTGAACCGTTGGACACGTGGAGGTAGTTCACTCAGGTCCTTCTTTGAGAAGAGAGAAATGAGTGGCTTGTGATACCGTCTCAATGTGGAACACTAATAGACCAATTGAGTAATCTGAAAATTTCTCACATGCCCATGTGGTTGCCAGAGCCTCCTTCTCAATCTGTGCGTACTTTTGTTCCGTAGGCGTCATATGGACCGACTAGCATATGCAACTGGTCGCCATTCCCCATTTTTTTGCTTTTGACGGATGACTGCACCTAGTCCATACGGCGAAGAGGCATCTGCTGAAACTTTGGTCTCACTTTTTGGGCTGTCATAGGCCAGAAAGCTCATTGAACTTAACTTTTGTTTTGTTCCAGAAAATGCTCTGGACTGTTCCTCATCCCACAACCACTGGTTTTCTTTCTTAAGAAGGTCACGTAGAGGTTTAGTTCTTTCTGCCAAGTTTGGCAAGAACTTACCGAGCTGGTTAGATATTCCTAGGAAGCTTCGTACTTCAGAAACGTTTTCTGGTTCTTCCATGTCTCTGATCCCTTGTATTTTCTCGAAATCAGGATGAATACCTTTTTCGTCGATGATATGACCAAGAAACTTGATACTGGTTTTGTTGAATTCACACGTATCGTTAAGTGTAACATTCGCTGCTTCTAGCTTACTCAACACTGTTCTTTGACGACTCTCGTGTTCCTGTGTCGAGCTCCCATAGACTAGCACGTCGTCCATCAGGCATAGCAACCCCTTCGACTCCTTCTAATACTGCAGACACGCGTTTTTGGAAGTGTTCCGGTGCTGACGAAATACCAAATGGTATTCTGTTGAATAAGTACCAACCAAATGGTGTTATGAACGTTGTTAGAGGAGCTGACTCCGGTGTTAGCAGTATTTGCCAGAAACCACTATTAGCATCAAGTTTTGAGAATACTTTTGCTCTCTTCAGTAGCGCCAGTGTTTGGTCGACTGCTGGTAATGGGTGTTTTTCTCTGCAGACACTCTCGTTGCGTTAATTTGGTAAGGTCTACACAGATTCTAACTTGGCCATTACTCTTTGGGACAACGACTATTCCCGCACACCACTCTGTTGGTTTATCCACTTTGGATGTGACCCCACAAGCCTCCATATTAGCGAGGTCTTCCTTGACTTTATCCATCAATGGAAGAGGTATCCTCTGTGGGGTCGATAAATTGAATGGCTTGATTCCTGGTTTTAGTTTGATATCGAATTCTTTTTCCATCTTTCCCAGGCCTTGAAACAACCGAGGAAATTCGGCTCGGAATTGTCAGCGTGACCTCCTATTTCTGCCACCCTTGTGGCGAGATGTAGGCCCTCTATGGCGGTAATGATCAATAAGGCCTCCGTTAGGGTCGGTATCACAAAAATTTCTTCTTTGGTTTGCTTGTTTTTATGCTGAAGGGTGCATGAAAAACTACCCAACACTCCTTGCGGTTGGTGACGTACACCGTATAGCACTTTGGTTGTTTTTCCTAATGCATTTGCATTTGGAAGGCTGTCGTACATTTGCTTGCTGATGACTGTGACTTCGGCTCCAGTATCTAGCTTAAAGCAAATGTTGGCCATTATGTAATACATTTATGTATGTATACTGTAGGTCAATTGTGATAGGTCAACTAGGATCACATTATTATAATAATTATCAGTTAACATCTTGCTGTTACGGTGGCTAGGCATAGTCTGTAGATATGGTGCATTCAACCAGTGGCGGCTCCAGAATGTCAGACTTGGGGGGCAAACTGAGGGCAGAGGAAAATGTTGGGGGGCAAAGATTTTCGCGCGCAGGGCGAAACGGAGCGCGAAGCGCGAGGCCATGCGGGTGAGGTCCAGGGGCCCGCCTTAGGGCCCCTTGTGGGGTCCAGGGGAAAAGTCCCGGTGGGGGTCCAGGGGGCGAAGCCCCCGGAAGCTCTGAGGTTTTAGCATATCTCTGGGTGGAAAATTAAGTCCCAAGAGAGGTATATTATTTATTTTTATATTATTTATTTTTTCGGTTGACCGTACTCCAAGGTTCCCAACTTTTTTCTTTGGGAGTACCATTTCACATTTACGCGGTGCCACCGAGCACACACACACACCCACACACACACATAGGCTACATACACTTCCATTCGAGTCACTTTATTCTACAAAAATGTGCAGTACTTACCAATAGTGATAAAAAGTAAGGCCTACTATTAACACATTTATTATGATGCAGCCAACGACATTCCTATATTTAGGAAAACAACGACATTCCTATATTTAGGAAAACAACCACCTACCCGCCCTTCTCTTATGCTGGACGGTAAACATTCCAGAGAAAATTGGTCTGACCAGGTAATTGGTCTACTGTTGAAGTGGCTACGGGCATGATATGAAAACTGGCAGCCTGTGTAACATAAATTAGGCATTTATCAATCATGGTTCCCCGGAAGCTGTTCTTATTCAGTCCAATGCCAATACATAGTTTTGTGATTAACTTAATTTTGGATGAGTATAAGATCCGATTGGGAAGGGTGAGAGCAACTGGGGGGGGGGGGGGGAAGGAAACAATCTGGAGGGGCAAATGCTTTAGTTTAGTTTAAAAAAAGGATCAGGAGGGACAATTAAGTCCCCATCAAGGACCCTGAAAAAAAAGGTGACAAAAATCAAACCCGGTCACAGATCCTAAAGTACTTGTCCAGTGCATTCTTAAACCCATTTACACTTCTTGGCATCACGACATCCTCAGGCAACCCATTCCACTCATTCACTACCCTCTGAGAAAAGAAGTAATGACGAATATTGATCCTACTTTGAAGCTTCTGGCGTTTAAGACAATGACCTCTAGTAATTTTACTATTAGCAAACTTGAAAAAATCAGAAAATGATAAACTATCAAATCCATGAACAATCTTATAGACTTGTATCAAATCCCCACGTAATTTTCTCAGCTCAAGTGAAGTGAGATTTAAAAGACGTAACCTGCTGTTATAGGGGACACCCTTGAAGGCCCTAATCAATCTAGTAGCCCTGCGTTGGACTTTCTCAAGTAACCCCTTATCTACAATAACAGCCATTTAGAAATATCTGACTTTACTAAGTCAATGTTAGAATGGCTTTCCCATGATACGCACGAATGTACTGGCGAATGGTCAGAGCATAAAATTTTATCAGTAAACGGGCAGCGATGTGACTTACAGGCGATTTTTCAGCAAAAGTAATAGCAAACTTAATAATGAACGTATTTTGATTTCTCTAACTTCCTAACAGCTGTGCGCCGGTTTTGCTTGGACTAAGACGGACGTACCGGTACACCTCAGGCTTTCATACATATACTGGTTGTACAAAGACTTCACAATTAAGCTATTAATCTTTCATGTAGAAATGTGATTCTAAAGAAACCGTACGTGATATAACTGAATGGATAACGTAAAGAGTTTTCTTTTTGTCACCTTGTTTGGTAGTTTCTTAATTAATTCAACATATCACGTACAGACAATTGGTACGTTTGTTACACGTCTTTTACTAAGTGAATGGACAGTCATGTCGCCCCATACCGGTCTACCTCAGCAACCGTTTAGCGGCTTCAAGAGTGAAATGACGCCAGCAAGACGATATCCTGCGATCTAGGGCCCTTAGTAGGAGTATTTTCATCTAAATATTGTTTTGAGCTGCACGCCAACCGAACGTAGCGTTCCGTCACATAGTAGTCCACAATTAGTAAGTGCCGATAGTACCCACTCGGGCAGTCCCCCCCCCCCCATAAAAAAAGAGAAAAATGCAGAAAGAATGCACCGCATCACCAATGGTCGTGTCGCTACATGAGCTGTCCCCCCCCCCCCCCCCCCCCAACCCGCCTGTTAGTGACAGTTCCTGGCTACGGAGCGGACTATGACCCGTAGTGCGCTTGAAGTGTTGCATGACTACCTCAGTGCTACTGATTCACACTCATGCTGTGAGGCAACTATGTAATGTTGTTATGCTACATCAAAATGGCTATTTACGTAATCAGGACCCAACTCTCGGATTTTATTAAAAAACATGCAGTTAATTTCGGCAGAAATCAATTTTGTTCTCAGCAGAACAGATTTTCAAGTAGACTGGTATGTTGCTGGGATGCAATTTTGGGATAAAACCTCATGTGTCCCTGAAAGTACATGAAAGTGAAACGATTAATTTTTGCAAGTACCAAATTCAAATCGCTTAACTAGTACTAAAGTATGAATATAGCCTAAGCTCTAAGTTACAGTAGTCACGCATCGTGAATGGATGAAACTCCGCACATGTACAGTAACGCGAAAACCTATGAATGTAATAATATTGTTTTAGCAAGTTTAAGTTTGTTTACCCTCGAGCCAATAAATTTACCGCTCGGCTCTAATTTAGAATCAGTGCTCGGAACTGACACATATGTCTTCCTACATATTTAGTGGAGTGTATAATATTAATAATTAATATATATATAGAAGGTTAACACAGTGTTATAGTTTTTACACTTATTGTGAAGTCCATGCCTACAGGCAATGAATCAGTTTGGAAATACTTGTGGTTATACCTTTTAAACACATTGTATGTATATATACAGTCAACAATGACTAAACTTCTTCCTTGAAAATCACTAGATTTTTTTTCTTCCAATAAAAAGGAAATGTGATGTAAAAAGGAGAAGACATAAATGGAGGAAACATCGGCATGTAAACTGAATAAATTGTAAATAGAATGGTAATGGCTGTAAATATGTGTAAATATTATTAATATTTCCTTTCCTACTGTAGTTGTGTATATGTGTACATATGTATAGATGTTCAGGATGGAAACAAAGTTTTTCCTTCAAAAAAAAAAAAAATTCACAACTTTAACGTACCGAGGAGAGAAAAATAATCTCGAAAAAAAAAGGAGAAAAGATAGAATGTAGACGATATACCAACCCTTTTAGTTGTCTGATACCTTGTTGACGCCACTTCCGGTCACTGATTCTAATTTCGTACCTAATTAACAATATAGTTGACCTTATCTGGTAATATTTGTACCTTGAAATCTGTTATTTTAACCAACGTTTAATAATTTAGCAATACGTTGTAAACCTGCCAAACTTCACGCACCTCAGTCATACTGTACCCTTACTTAGCGTGACAGGATTTCATTACGTAAAAGCTAGTCAGGAATGAGCCCACTGAATGCTCAAAACAATAACACAGAAATATGAAACATTTATTGGGCCTTTTCTGCAAATAGAGCAATTTATGGGTCTTACTGTAACAAATGCCACCCGAATGCCAACAAGACTGTGTGCAAAACAAGCAAATGCCAATTGGATTTGTGTTACAGACACGACCTATTCAGAAGTTTATTCCCGCAGCAATAGGTCGGCTCATAGTTTGAAATGACACTACAGTATTTGTGGGTACTAAATGGTGATAATCACTTAGTAGTAACTATGACCACCTACAGTAAACCATTGTAACTCCTTAAAATTTAGAGTCAATTTAAATGTATAGTGTAAAACATGTTGTTGTGCTTCTCAGAAATTGCCTAGGCTTAGTTCTAGCTCAAATATCTGTTTTCCGTGCCTCCATGCAACTCCATGTAATGTTTGCAGAAAAGACGAATGAAATTTAGGTTGCGGCACACTGCAGGTACATGTATTTTATAGACTTACAGGCTACATGTACGTTTTTTTCTTTGATATATTCTTTAATTATAGGCATTAAGGTATCGGCATTCGTCAGTTCATTGGAAATCAATTGGCATTCGATGGCATTCATACTCTGTAACTATACATGTATTGGCATTCCATGGCATTTTTTTAAAGGTTTTTCTCAATTTACCTCTCTTGAGCAAATGCAGCACAGATGTCATCTAATCAAGCAAGGACAATCTTTAAATGAATAGTGCTTCAGCTTTCCTTTAATTATGACAAAGTTGGATAGTCAAACCTTATCAAGCTTCTAAGGCCATTGCATTTTCAGACTTATTTTAGGGCTGGGTTGATTGATATAATTCCAGCTGATTTGAATCATGATTTTTTTTAAACTACATATTTAAATCATGACTTTTGCAAAAAACATAAACAAAAAAAATCACTGTTTTAGAGGTGCACAAAGTTTGACAGTGTGCCAAGTTCGATGTTTGTAGCATACATAGATTGACTTCTGTGCAATACTCAAGCAGGTACGAATGGACCAGCTCCCTGGAATGACACATACAGTACAGTAGCTGGCTAAAACTAGAAAAGGGAAGCCCTGTGAAAGGAAGCCCTGTGACTAAAAAATCCTTCATTTGCAAAAGTTTGTGAAGGGTATTTCAACACCTCTTGACCTCTTCATATTGAGTAATGCCTATCCACTATAAGGTAACATATCTTAATCAGTTTGTGTTTACCCTAGGCCAATAAGGATTAAAGAATGTATGTTGGAGCAACCCTTTTACCAGAGTTGTTACAGGGAGGGGGGGGGCAGCATCAAGTTTCTGCAAATGGCCACAGGTTCTCACATTTTGTTTTACCTGAGACAGTTGTGTCAGACAATGGAGTCACTTTCACAAGTTCAGATTAGTTGGAATGTTTTCAGAGGTCACAATTAATGTTGAGTTTATCCAAAACAGAAGAAATTACACCAGAAATTTCTACTTTATGGATACCCATTTATTTTTCTTCCAGCTCAATCCACAGTAGTCGGAGGATATCATGGGACTTTTTCTGAAAAAGGTTTCAACTCAGCCTGCTCCCCCCTACTACTACAGTAGTTAACTAACATTTCTATGTAGTAGGCCTATGCTGATGATATTGTACTGTAGATGTCTAAAGTGACCAACAATATTCTCCCTGGCCAAATTCACAGAAGAATAGAGGTTTATCTGCACACTCTTGAACTACCAAAGAATATCCCCAGTGCAACTTGCAAACATGCTAATCTGGCAAAACCTTATGATTGTAGTGGAGTGAGTGGAGTTCAAGTTGGTTTATGGGAAAAGTTTTTATGTGACATTAGTTTGTTTTTGTCTTTGAGTTCAGGATAGTGGTTTAGTATTCACATTTTTTTTCTTAGCGGAATATCACAGCTTTTAGCAGCTATTAACAAAATCATGATTTAAATCGATTGATTTTATTTAAATCACCCTTTTTTTACTTATATTAGGATTTTTTTTTAAGAAAATAAAAAAATTCAACAACCCTGGTAATGACAGACCTTGCCATGCAAGATATCTTTAAGTCCAAAGTAGCGTTGGTGATTTTTATTTCTTAAATAAAAAAAGAATATGTTTTAAGTCATTTATTTAAATCAAACAAAGTGATTTAAATCATATAAATCCATTTAAATTGTGATTTTTTTTAATTGGCTTGATAGAGTGATGTTAATGATAGAATACTGTACCTTGCCATGCAAGGTATCCTTAAGTCAAAGTAGGGTTGCTAATTTTTATTTCTTTAAAAAATATGATTTAAGTCATTGATTTAAATCAAACAAAGTGATTTAAAGCATATTTATCCATTTTTACCCTGGTTCAAAGGGCTTTCCCTCAAGTGGCTACTTTTCTCCACTTGCTTCATCGTGATGAATCTGTCCTTGTGTATTGCCACATTTTCCTGTGATGTACTGTATTGTTAATTCATGTTAGTGCATTGTGTGTCCATGTTGTGCTGTAGCCGGTTACACTGTGTACTTAGCTGATTGGAGGTTTTTCTAAAATTGTACCAAACTTATCATTTCAGATCTCAAAAGTTACTTTTGCTCAGAATTGTATTGCTCTGAGATTTCTGTGACTTTTTATTAGGCTTCTACAAATTTTCACATTATATTAAATTTTAGAAGAATGTTGCAGTTGGAAACAAGTGCTTATCATCAAGAATGTTTACCAGCCAACAAAATGAGAGATCCAGCAGCAGCCATGACTCATCAGAAAGCTCAGTATTTGGTCATTTCTTGCTCATAATTCCTGCTGCTGCATTTGGATTAGGCACCTGGCAAGTTCAAAGAAGAAAATGGAAACTGGACCTCATTAAGGAATTAGAAACCAAAGTAAATGCACATCCAGTACCTTTACCAAACGAGTGAGTTACGCACGTCACACAGTTCTTTTCAAATTAAGTTTTGGTATAGTTTTTAATCTGGAAGAGGGGCCCTAGGATTTGACTGGAAAGCACAGAAAAGCAATGTTTTTGTACTGGTGATTGGCCATGAGACTGTCATCACAAAACTCACTGTATAATGTGTATGTAAACTTAATAAATACTGAACCTGTATGTCTTGAGCTTGTGTAGACAATATTTAGCTAAGCCGTCAAAGAAGCTCTCATACATTTTGGGGGTTGTTATGAAAATCATAACCTGTGTATGAGTTCTTTATAATCTTTGTGTGTATTTAAATACAATATCTCAAGAATGGAAGCTTGGACTGATACCATACTTGGTACTGTACATGTTTGTGCAATTTGATCCCATATTGAGTATCAATCATATTGTGAACAAGAAAATTAATGGTTTTTTGATCAGATCAAGTGTCAGTTGAGGTCAACAGAGTAATATCTTGTATTTCACCATATCTCAAGAAAGGAAGCTTGTACAGATCTCATATTTGGTACCTGGGTGAACCTTATTGTGTACAATAAGCCTAATGCTTTGCTGGAGATCAAAGGTTATTTGGGATCAGCAGTGGTCAAATAGTGATAACTTTGTAAATACAATATCTCAAGAAGGGAAGCTTGTGCAGATTTCATATTCAGTATGTGGGTGTACCGTAGTAAATTCAGGAAGCTTATTGTTTTTGGTGGAGGTCCAAAGTCAAAATGTGCTTATCATTACAAAGGAGCGTTATTTCTTGATATTTTCAGTAGTAAGGTACAGTGTAATCTTTGTTTGGACTGTGAACATCTGATAGAAGTACTAAACTAAGTTTGTAATTTGCTGTTTCTTATGTCAAAATATCGGCCAACTCATTATGCTATGGCCGAGTCAGATGCACAGTTTCAAGGGGTAGACTTTGCTTATGTCAACTTGTCTTTGGTGCATCGATCGTGGCAACTTAGGAACAAACATTAACCCATGTAAATCTCCTCTCCACTCTCCAGTTACCAGGATAAGTAATGAATATTCAGTGCTGTAGGTAGAAATACAGTATATGGTAGATGGAAGTATGAATAAGTAAGTTGAAATTTGTATAAATCGTTTGATCATGAAATTCTAATTAATTCCAAGTACTACTGTAGCTGAAGCCTTTACTGTATGAACAAGGAAAGACTATTAATCAAGAGAGAATATTAAGCCATTAGTGGGATTCGAACCCATGATTGAACGATTTACAGTGCACTGATTTCGACTTACTTGGTCTCACTCAGATCTACCATGTACTTATATTTGTATATCATCAGTGTATAATGAGGTGACTGCCATGTTAACAAGAAAGATGTCGTGTGTGGGAATGATACCAATATTATTAACAATTTGAAGAAAGTGCGTGTTATTCTGTTGATAGCTACAGTAGGAATATTATGTAGTAGAGGGTTAAGAATATTATCAACATAATCAGAGAGACCTTTGGCGAGGTTCTCTATACCTGAAATAATAGGCCTACCTGGCACACTAATGGAATAGGGCTTAGCCAATTGGCAAATGTTAGGCATTAATAAGGTACAGAGATCAAGAATATGGTCACTAGGGTTACTCATGCAGTAGGGATAAATGGCTACGAAGTGCGTTATGAAGTTACTTTGAAGTGTACTTTGGGCAGAGTATAAAAATAGCCTATTTTAAGTTTGGAGGGGATGAGATCTCTTACCATCTCAGAAATCTGTAACGAGAGTCCATCCAAAAAATCCTTAGAAATACAGTAGAATTAAAAATAGGGTCAAAGTCAATTTTAACATTAAACTTAATGTCTGGTAACTGACTTTCAGTCTCAGCAGTATAGTTGCGTGTGTTGAGGATAGTTACAGCACCTCGTGTCAGCTGGGCAGGCGAGAATGGAATTATTCTTTGGTAGTTGTTTAATAGCAGACAGTTCCTTTGAAGAGAGATTGGTATGAGTATACTGTAGCTGGTGCATTGACTACATAGGAAATCTTCAAGATGTTTTCTTGTAGTTGTGGCTCAACAAAGACCTCGGTCTTCTTAGTCATTACATGTTTCATCAGATGCTTTAACCTTGTTAAGTTGCTTTGGTATCTCCTTGTGCATTGTTTGTCATATGTATTTACCAACTAGTGATTAATGTTACTCAATGTACTGTTTGATTTTGCTGAAGAAGGTTACAGACTTCCAGGGGGACTGGAAATTTTAAATGGATTTGTATATTTTGTACTCCTTTAATCAACCAGTTATGCTATTTTCTGCATTCTTTCCTGTTTTCTCTATATAGTTGAAAAATAAGAATAAAAACCAGGCAGACATTGCTTCCCAATTATGGAATATACTGTATTTTCAAGTTTTTGGCCTTATTGGCCTTCTTCAGGATACTACAGTAGATACAGAAAAAGAGATAGAGGAACTAAATATAAGTTGCAGAATGAAATAGCTATGACAGATATATATATATACTGTACATATGTAAGTTACTTTACACATTATGTGTTACTTAGTTTGGAAAGTAGAAAATGGAAAATGGTGTTAAAAGTAAAAAGGATGTAACTTACAAGTGTAGTAGTTGTGTAGTGTTGGATGTCTGAAGAGGTGAGTAGCGATTGGTTGTGTTGTGCATTGTGTTGTGTGTGTAGATGCAGTGTTGATGATTATGTGTTAATTTTTTTCCATCTATGTACGTTGATATCCATTGAGGCCTAGAGATTTGAGCTTTCCTATCCAGAAAGATTCTCAGCATAGAATTGTTGTATGTGACTTTTCTCGGAACTTACTCTAACCCTTAACAATTTCAAATTTAATGGTAAACACTATTTGCAAGTATAAGGCACTGCCATGGGAACATATATAATTGGACATCATATCCTCATGACATTAAAAGTTTGTGTCCCTCCTAGTTTATTACTAGACTCTTTTGATCTCAAACTTATGTTAATTGATAACAAATATTTTGTCTGGAAATATTATCAACTTTTCTTCATTCTAGTTTTAATGAAAGACATCCTGAATGGTCTCATAAAGTTCCTTTACTATGGCATGTCTGCTTGATAATAGAAACCCCAATTTCGTGTTTCTGCTTTCATCGTATATGTCTGTAATTTCTTTTTCTCAGTGTAACAGAGTTGAAGCAACTAGAGTACCGCAAAATCAACATTCAGGGAGAATTTGATCATTCAAGAGAACTATACATTCTCCCAAGATCTTTGAATAGTCAGGGTAGAGGAGGCGGAGGGTTTGCCCCATCAGGGGAGACCGGGGCTCATGTCATTACACCATTCTACCTATCAGATAGAGGGTAAGCGTAGGAATTTTTTCAATATGTTTTGTCATGAGCATGGCTTGACAGTAAGGTGAAGTATTATTAGATGCTGTTTGTTTTTTGTTTTTAATTCATATTCTGTTTGTTAATATTACCAAGTATTACCAAGCATCTGTCAGTGAACTAATTATTCTAGGACTTAACAAGATATCCTTTAGTACTACAGGTTAAAGATTCAGCAAGAAGCTGCTTTATTGTCTCTCAACATGTTGCAAATGTTCTCAAAACAAAATAATCAGTGTCACAACTGCTTAGTTCTAAAATGATTTTATGAAACTTTTGTGAATTCACATCATAGACATACACTGTACTTACCCTTTGCTTACACTATTGCATACATAGACTAACTACAGTAGCTCAGACACTGACTCAAAGGTAATCTTGCACCTTGCCCTCTGTGCCCTAGCTCTGCCTCGTTAGACTTTCGCTTTGCTGACTCACAGATGACTTTCCATAGGTTCACTTTGCCCTTGGAGAAGGAGTCTACAGTAAAACCCTCGAAATTAAAACCTTGAGTATTCTTGTATTTTCTTTTAACTTATTGTATAATTATTGTTTACTTTATTGTTTATTGTATTGTATTTTCTTTTATTGTTTATTCTGTAATCTTAATTCTCCTCAATTCTACTTGTCTTTTTATTCTACTAGTGTTTTTATACTTCTTGAGTTCAAATTCTATTTCACGCATAACGAGCCTAGGACAGTTAGCCTGTTGTGCCGTTGAATTTTGTTGTTGCGTAATGATTATTTGTGTATACAGTACATAGTTATTTAGTAAAGAATTCTCCTCATTCAAGATTTTTGTTGTTTCCCTTGTTAAGAATGAGTTTCACTCATGTTTCACTCATGTTTATGTGTTTTACTAGTTTGTTCCTGTTTCTGCCTCTGCCTAGTTTAATTCATAAATTTCCCCTGAAGGTACACACCCTCCTGTTAATTTGTCGAAGCTTAAGAGCATCATTTTTCTTTGTGTCGGCACCTCCTTTTGGATTTTTGGGCACGGACTCATTTTCCTCTGATGCTAGATGTGCTGTTTGCAATCAGTTTAGACATGGAAGGGACTGGGACATGCACACAGTGTGCCTGTTGTGCTGCTCGTGCATGAGATCCAACCCGTGTGAGCTGTGAATGATGTTTACCCTTGGGGGGCAGAGTTTCATTCTTGGCTCAAGAGCTGGCGAGAGCACCTTAAGGGGTGCCTGGATGCAGTTTCAGATCCTTCCTCCGGGCCGGCCCCTTGGGGACCTAAGTTCCCCCTGGAGTGGCCAGACCCAAAAAGTCCAAAAGCCAATCCAAAGGGAAAGGGAGGTCTAGGACTGCACAAGTGAGATAGAATACAGCCTTGTCAAGTTGAACCCTGGGTTCTGCTGTTTCGCAGGCAGAGGGTGATCCGGTCTCTTTTGAGACTGCTGATCCCGCTTTCCAGGTACCGTGGTTTGGTCCGCAGAGCCTGGCTCCATCCTGTCTCCATCCTGTGGGATGTTGGACCGGCTCTGCAGGTGCCCTCCCCGGGACACAGCGGAGGTGGCAGTTAATTGGGACGTCCCGCTGCAAGCGCCCCTAAAAGCATGCAGGGTTCTTGGAGCTCGACTCCCATGGTTTTGGCTCCTCAGGGCCGGGAGCCGTGCTATGCAAAGGTGTAAGCAAGGGGTAAGTATAGTCACTCTTGAATACCCACACTAGTGAGTTGTGGGGAGTTTGTAGTCATTCGCTGTGTATCAGAGACAAACTTGTCAAGATTATCACTTTCTGAATGTTAATGATTCTCATGCAAAGACATACTGTATGTTTTTGAACGTTTTTTGTTTTGATGAAATTGTAACCTTTGAAATCATGCAGTGGTGTGTGTGTTTGTGTTTTTGTGATGCCTACCTTGTAAACATGATGTCTCAAGAAGGAAAGCTTGGACAGATCTCATACTCAAGACATAGGTGTGCCACATTCAGTGCAAGAACTCTTTTGTTTTTGGTAGAGGTCAAAGGTCATTCAGGGTCAATTTAGGTCAAATTATGAAAACTTTGTAAACTCAAGAAAGGAAGATTGGAAAAATCTCATTTTATATCTTGCATTAAAGTATACCACTTTAAGTACAAGGTCTCTAGTGATTCTGGTGGAAGTTAAAGGTCATTTGAGGTCAAGAAGGGTCAAGCTGTGAAAACCGTGTAAACACTATATCTCAAGAAGGAAACTTGGACAAATGTCAGATGTGGTGTGTAATTGTGCCACATTGATTAAAAGATCACTTTCAATTTTGGTGGTGGTCATTTGAGGTCAACAGGGTCAAATTGTGAAAATGTTGTAAACACGATATCTCAAGAACGAAAACTTGGGCAAATCTTCCATTGGAATGTAGGTGTATCTTACTGAGCATACAAGAATTCCATTGTCTTTGGTGAAGGTCAATGGTCATTTTGGGTCAACAGAGTCACATTATGGAATTCTTTTAAATGTCATATCTCACGGACGGAAGCTTTGACAGTTGTCATATTCAGTATGTAGTTGTATCTCATTAAGTACGAGAATCATTTGGTCTTTATTGAAGGTCAAAGGTCATTTGATGTCAGCAAGGGTAAAATAATTGTTGAAAGCTTGTAAGCATGATCTCGAGAAAGGAAGCTTGTATAGATCTCATATTTGATGTGGCCTTTGCAACATACTATGCTACAGTGGCATATTCAGAAAAAATCGTTGTAATCAGATCATCGAAACCACAATGCATTTTTGCATTTTTTCTCTGATGTTTTTCCATTAGAATCTGGATTCTAGTTAACAGAGGTTGGGTGTCAAGGAATAAAGTGAATCCAGCAACAAGACAAGCAGGACAAGTAGGTGACCATTAACTAGTACTGTATCTTATCTTCTACAGATAAAAAAGAAGAGAAGTAATTTCTCTCTGAAATTTTGCTTGCTCTTATTCTAGAGTTTTGAAAATGTTACATGTATTGGAAAGTTTTTATGAGAATATTTAGCCAAAGTTCCTTAAATATTCAACTCTCACCTACAGAGAATTCAAAGTGGTATCGACCAAGATGTTTTCATTGCAAAGTCACTTTTTGTCATCATATCATTATTGCCTTTTTTAAATAAGGTCACATATTAAAATAATATGTCTGCATACAGTACATTTGGAATGTCATGTCAAGGTGAGACAATTCATTTTGACATCAGATGTATTTTGATTGGGTAACTTATTATTACTTCATTGTTTGTTTTGCAGGTAGATGGGAAGATTGATATGACTGGGGTTGTTCGTTTAACTGAACCAGTAAGAAAAGTCTTTTGATCTCTGCTCTGTGTGTATTGATAGCTATATTTGCATTCATAATGAAATTCATGCTCTGATGCCTTGTGACCTGAAGTTTTCTGATTTATCTCAGCTGAGGCACTTACAGTAACTCTGTAAAGTGTTATCTGTTGATCTGCTAATAAAATACATGTTGACCTTGGTTGAAGTTTCCCTAGCTGTAATAGAACACATGGTACACTCACCATAAAGCAATTTCTCTTTGTTTTTATCAGCAAACAATACTTGAAATAACATAGGCAAATTACTCAGCAGGCCACTTACTAATGTGGTAGCGAGCAAGTTAATACTGTAATAGTGTCACATTTTCATTTTGTGGCAATTTACTGATTTTCCTGGAAGCAGGTTATACTTATCTTATCTCTTGTTGAAGTGTTTTAAGGAGTCAAAGAAACAGATATTATGGATCACAAGCATTCTTTGTTGATAAATTCCTTCTCTGTGTTCATTCCTTGTTCTACAGAGGGCGCCCTTTATGCCAAAGAATGATGAAGTGAACAACAGGTGGCATTATAGAGATCTAGAGGCAATGGCTAGGGTGGCAGGGACGGAACCAATTTTGATTGATGCTGTCTATGGTGAGAATCTTCAACTTATATGTCCTGTCTGCTCAATCTTGTTTTCAAATACTCAGTAAACATGTTATCACCTTTAGTCCTTCCACTCAAAATATAAAAAGAAAAGGAGGGCAAAGAACTGGAAAGATCAAACAATACATCAATTGGAAAAGATTGGAAAGAAAAGACATTAGAATCATCATAAAGTGAGTAACATAAATGTGAGATAATGTTCAGTGCAAATGTATTGCTGTATTTCAAGGAAGGGCATCTATTTTATATTGAGTTGCATTGATGAAATGCAAACTTTGTTCATACTTCAGATTAACTTATTTGCAATATGTACAAGACTCTTCAGGTGTCACAGAGTGATTACCAACAGAAAGAAACGAGTTAAGCATTGCAAAGTACTGATGGCTGAATTGGAAGTAAAACAAAGCAATTAGTTGAACAAAGTTATTTATGGTTACTTTCCTTAAAAGTGTGTCGGTACATTTGTTTTCAGACAACAACCTTACAGGAGGACCCATAGGAGGTCAGACGAGGGTATCCCTACGGAACGAACACATGCAGTACATCATTACATGGTGAGAAAGACTTCACTATGTCGTTTAAGATTCGAAGTATTGGTTCCAAGTTTACGACTGTATGCTGAAAGTCAAAAATCAAAGTAGCATGGTATAGCAGTTTCTAGCACCGAATGTACATGATACAGATTTCATATAGTAGGAGTTCTTTGTATGCACCATTCTGTGTGTAGTCAAACATAGCAGAGGTGCCAAGTCTCACATCCTTGCATTGCAGCACTGCATGTATTGCAGGTTTGTACTGAGCTGAACCAGTGCGCTCTTGGTGCACCGGTACAGTACCTTAGTAGGCCCACTGTATATGAAGCAGGTAAACGCTGTTCTCTAAGTGTGGAGCACATAGTCAAACTCTTGTTCCATACGTAGCTCTCTCATAAAGATTGATATCAAATGTCACCAGTTGCCAATAACAGATGTGTGGTACTATATATCATAAATGAATACAACCATTGCCAAGTTACTCAAGACTAAAGCAGCCACGCAGACAAAAAAATAATAAATACCATAGAAATGCAAGGAAAATGATTGTTTCATGGTATAAAGTGTTTAAGATTAAAATGTTTAAAGTAAACTAAGGCATTTGTTTCCCAGAAAACAACCATATTTTTAATACCAATGTTTGTGATTTAGCACTACTATTCCTTGAAGATTTTAAAGTGTTTTTTCTTAACACCTCGGGTCAATTAGAGGGTCATTGGTGTTTATGTTTGATCTTAGGTCAAAGTGAAACATTTTAAGGGATCACAGACTATTTTTCAAATGTTTCTACTTCTAAAATGAAGACATTTTTCTTTGTTGTTTTTAAATTTCAGTCTAAACTTTGTTTTAGATAAATTTTTAAAACAGAAAAGAAAATTTTGTCTTAAACAGTATGTCCCCCCTGTTTATTGAATAACTCTAAATTAGATAAACAAAGAGCATAAAATAGCAATAGCAAATAACACATGTACACACTTCTTTCATCAACATTAAGCACATATAAATACAAATGGTTTCAGATATATTATACACACTTATGTTATAAGAATACAACATTTGGTTATTCTGAAATTCTATAGTGGGAGACTGTTTAAAACACTTGTGAAAATTCTTAAAACAAAAGGCAAATTTTTTAACATTTTTCTTAAAGTTAAAAAAAAAACAACAGACTTTTGTTTTAAGATCTCACTTGTAGCACAGGATTATTACAGGATAAGCAATTTCTCATTTTCTCAGCAATTTTGTACACTTTTTGTGTCACAGGGATTAATTTGTCTCATCCCAAAAGGCAGTAATTTATGATGGAAATGCAATGCATAAGGACATGTTTGAAGAGTTTTGTCTTCGTATAATGATATACAATAATTCTTCAATGTAAACCCATATCAGTATCATTTAATGTAGCCCTGGAGGTTAAATGGAATGAGTTTGAATCCAGGAAGCGTTGAATTGTAATTTAAAACCAATGCCATGCTGAACTAATGTATGTCACATTGCAGAGAACTCCTCAAAGCTTAGAGTTACCAGGGCCCTAAGGCAGGCCCTGGACCCAGACCAAGGAGGCTTTGCACTTGTCATGAGTCACTGTCAATTATCTCACTCCCAGCAACTTTCTCACCTTGACATCTCTGCCAGAGTTTGAAAAAGAAAGTATTTTTGTATAATGTACTGTAGAGTTAAATGCATTTATAGTATACAGCACTGTTACATATTAAATTATTCCTCTTTTGGAGATGAAGTTTATTATTTATTGTAGGACTGATAGAGGGCAACATATTGTGATTTGGTTACTCTGCTTCAACTTGGATAAGATAAATCATTTTAATCCTTGGTCCTTCCATGCATGAACAACGTTACTGTACGTCTTTATGAAATGGCACATATGGGGTAATCAGTCAGTATTTTCTTGGAAATCAAAGGTCATTTAAGGTCAAAATAGGTTCAAATCAGAAAGTCTTGCGTACACTTTATTTCAAAATTTGGAAGTTATTGCATTTACTTTACATGTGGTACCTCTGTATCCTTGGCAAGAAGATGATTGTAGGTCAAAAGACTGCAAGGCCCTAAAAACATGCAAGCATACAGTATACTGTATATCTCTCATACGTAAAACATATATCTCATATGTGAAAGTTGATTGAACTTCAAAGTGAGTGGATATGCATGAATTAATTTAACCTTGTTGAGTAGAAATGAGACAAAGCATTTATCAATGTCATTTGAAATCGACATTTGCCAAGGTTAGAAAACTTCATAGACATCATTCCTGAAGAAGTAAATGTTTGTTTAATCACATTCAATAGAAAGTAGATGATCTTCATTCTCAGTTAAGTGAGGTTCAAGCTCAAATAGGGAAAATGTGTACTGTATTCTTTTGAACTTTTGTTGAGAACTAAGATGAGCACTTGCCAATTACACTTCCAGCCCCCCCCCCCCCACCTTACCATGTATGGTAGCATACAATGTTATCAGCTATACAGAATATTAGCAAAATCTTGTAGCTAGTTTTCTCTTGTAAGGCTGGAAATCACTGTGTTTTGCTATCTTGTCATCTTTTCCTATTGCATCATTTCAGGTATAGTTTAGCGCTTCTGACTGGTGTTATGTGGTACTATGGAATTTTTAAGAAAAGGAGGAACATGTTGAAATGACCTTGAATAATGTCATTGATGTCAAAATGAAATCCAACCAGCAGCCAACCAATCACAAGATGCCAGGCGATATGACATAATAACTGCAGTATCATAGACAGGTGGATACTGGTTCGTAAAATGAACCAAGTATGTGTGACTTTGAGGATTAATGACTCCCAAAGGTTAAGAAATACGATGCCTTTGAAAGGTTTGAAGAGGAAGAGGTGTGGTAATGAAAGGGACTGAACACTCAAAACTTTCTATCGTCTTCATGTGTACAGAAATAAGTTACAAGAAGTATTTAATATTAGAAGACTTGGACAATGAGCCTCTCTGTAAGGAAAAGTGTTTCATGTTGTTTCTCTTCCTTCTTTCTTACAGGAAAAGGAAATAAAGGACATTTATTAGTTAACTTTTCGAAGATTTGGGTACGATCAGAAAGTAAACAAGAACATCTACCACTGCAAAAAGCATTAGCCACCCCCTCAACTGGTCCAACAAAATAGGTAACCGCCTCAGCTACATGGGTCCCCTTAATTTGATAAGAGTTTTGTGCTAGCTCTGTGATGGGAATGCAGATCATGTTCATTGGTAGTTCATGCTGCTATGTATCTGTGATGAAGATAATCGACCAACTGATCGTTGCGGCTAATTTGTGACTTCATTTCATGAAATTCATGAATGTTGGCTGTGGGATTTATTCAAATGCATTTGGAAGAGGTCATGTTGTTATTGCAACCACAACATTACCATCTATTATCAAGAACTCACCTAACTACAGATGCCAACTACATTTTGGGCAAATGCAGTAGAACTTAAAGTATAGTTTTCTGCTTTCATTTATATTGCTAGAAATGTGGCATAATGTTCTGTACATTCACCAGAGGACCCTGTTCAGCTTAAATTATTGTTTGACTAAACATTCTAGTTGCATGGCCAGTCACAATTGTAAGTGTCAGGGGTTAGGCTACTTTACGTTGTACATGTACATTTAGTGACCATTCAGAGTGGTGTAGGAGCACGTAGGTACTTCGTAAGGTTGTGGTGCCAATAACTCACACCTTCTAGAAATATTCACATGACAATTTAAGAGGTTCTTTAATGAAGGATGTGAGATTTCACTGCAGGATACCCAAACTCCTTGCTAATATCTTGATTAATAACTCAGAAAGGCATCTCTGGTTTAGATGATTCCTAGGTGCCTTGACATTACATGTAAGACCGGCAAAGTAATGCAATAAGTCTTAGTTTTTCTTCTAAATTGAAGTGCTTCTTTAACCATGACATTTTATACCAGTGAAAATTTTGATTGGGTGTATTGCAGATTGACCTTAAAATTGTGGTCACATTGCTTCATACACTGGTATGCTTGTTTTGTTCACAGTTCTCAGTGGGACTTTACAGATTTTCCATAATGCAATGTACCTCTTTGAATTAAGCATTTCTTTAAAAACCTATAATTTTCAAGCCGAACATGTCGTCCAGTTATGGTTTCACCAAAAAGGGGAGAATTTCTCTAAAAGCCTTAACCAAGTTTCAATTTTCCTCTGTGACCGATCCCTTTCAGTCATTGACTTATACGTAAATAAAAAAAAACAAAACATGAGTATGCTACTTGTGCTCACTGACCATTGTACGTTGAGAGCACCACCCCTTGGCAGAATGTACAAGTTCTCCGTTACCAGCTACATGACGGTGTTTGTTATCTATTCTTATTATTAAAGGGCTACGATATAACAACCATGTTTGCATAAAGTGATTGTGTGTTATTTGTCTTAACTGGTTAGTTCCTAGTTCAATTAGTGTTATCATGTTTACTCTGCAGATGCTAATAAAAGAGGATATTGTACAAAGAGATATTCTAATGTCTTCATATATTTTGATAGTTAAATTATATATTCATACTTCAGTTCAAACACATCAAGTGTAATATCGTTCACTCTAAATCTGCTTATTTACATGCTGGTAAACATTGTCATTTATAATACACCTTTATTGTACAATATAAAATACACATGAGGTGATCATATCTTATACAGAGGTACATGAAGTTATATTACAGCATATACACAACTATTTTTAATTGGTGTGCTTCTCAAACTTTGGACAACTATATTATGTTTGGACAACATTAACAAATGCAACTGATGCCCTCTGTTTGCACACACTACCTTTGACACCATCAATATGGACTATATGAAATAAGAGATGCATGTTTCGTTTTGTTCGTCCTTTTTACTTCTTAAGCTCAAAAATACATGCCAAAAGTGCCAACAAGAAGTGCACAAACAAAAACAAATCTGTTTCATACCTTTTTGAATATCAAAACATATTGCTCAACAGATTTAAAGAATAAACTTCCTCATAATTCACAGTTGATTCAACATAATGCAATGTCATATTATGTCTATGCATGATAATGAGAGATGCAGAACAGTTTGAAACAAACAGTTTGAAACAGTAGGAAAGTGGTCTTAAACAATAAAATGATATTGTTTTTAATTTATTTTAAAGCTGGAATATGAGTTGTACTGGCAATTGCCTGGACATCTACCTTAGTTCTTCATCAGTGTTTCAGGGAAGAAAATAAAAGTCGGGGAAAGGATCACCCGTCAGAGAATCTGAGAGAGATCCATGCACTCATCTTCCAGATATCTGAATATGAAAATTATCTCAATGTTTTTGTTGGCTCTACAAAACTTATATTCTCCAAGAAAGCATAGCAGTCAATCACCAGTACTTGAAACGAAATAGACCAATCTCCTAGTCTTCACAAAATACACATAATGTGCTAATATCATGTCTCAAGAAGACTTTCTGCATGATAGAACATTGTGTGATATCCAGATATACCATAGTGGTTAGGGTATGTTGCTCTCGAGAAGGCATAAACATGTATGATATCATATGAGGATTGGCTGGACGAATGTAAATGGATGTATGCAAAAATGGGGTTGAAACAATGTTTTTTTCTTTTGCAGTAGCTATGACACATTCTGCAGTATTTAACTTTTAACTGACAAATTTTTAACAAATATTCCAGCTTAAAGGCTCTTCACTTGTTCAATGAAGTTTGGAAGACAAGCTCACAAACAAGAAGAAACTTTCTTACTCCAAATATCCTCTCAAAATGAGATTTGCATGAAGAAAGCTGTCACATCCCAAAGAGGACTATTTATCTGGTAGTCTCCTTTTGTCATAAATGATTCTGGGTGATCCATTAAATCTCCATGCACATACACCTTTTTTCACTATGGTGTTCACTGTTCTGTTCATAGTTCACACTATAGTTAGATTTGACAGGCTTGGGTTCTCCTGACTGAGACTGCAGCGAGACTATAAAGAATGTTAACCTTATTGACTTGTTTTATGAAATTCGCTAAATTTTCCTAAACCTGTCAAGTTTCCTTCACATGCTTTTGACAAACGGCCAAACTAGGAGGATCCCCATGTGATAAATACAACATTAATGAGTGAGTAATTAACTACTCAATTTGGTTTTTGAAAATTTGTGACTAGACACTTTTCACATTAGTACTAATTCATGTGCACACGGCCAATACAAGTCAGGGTAAAAACTTTTTGAGTTTTCATTACTATTGGATGTTAAACTCCACTGATTATGCCAATTGTAGGCACTATCATGTGTGTGTACCCTTTAACATCTTCCCAAATTTATCAATATCAAATCAATAAGCCCCTTTAAAAGAATTTGGCAAACAAAATTCTGCTAAACCATTTGAACCACAGAGATGGCGACAGAGGACAAGTATATTAAATACCTTTACAAAGAATTAGTGACTAAATGTTTTCGTGCATTCCTACCAAATGGTTTCAGTTTCTACTGAGTAAACAAGGTGATTAGGCAGTAGTAAACTTTTATCTCTTTACAGGGCTATTTCCTCTAGTTTTCTTCATCAAGGATGGTTTTCCCTTTTTGCTGGCATTGTCAAACAAGCTCCGGTTCACAGACTTTCTGCTGGTCCCCTTGGATTGTGCTTTACGTGGTCTGTGGGTGGAGGAGTTAACGCAAACATTGAAATACCTGGAACGTCAAAGTGATTGTTGTTGACTTGGATACGAACATTCTTCAACAGTCACATGATGGGTGTATTTATCTTCTATAGTATAAAACAGCAAGTTTGTACTTAAAAAGTGAATACAAACTAGCTTGATATATGGCAGAAGAGAAAGTCAAGCTGATGGCAATATTCCCAATTAATTGACATGTTTACATTCAACTCTCACATATGATAGATCACTTCAGGCAGGAACAACATTAATCATCCACAACAAATAAACTCCTTACGAGCAATAACGATAACAGAAACTAACCATAGCACTCAAAAACAAACACATACTTATGGGTGGGGAGGGGAATGAAATAGGGTAGGCAGATCTGTTTGAACAATTGGCAAGAGGAGGACACATTGAAAGGATATCACAGAGTCACTGAATAACAGAATGGGACAAGGGGGGGGGGGGGGGTAATATGTACCATACTTAAGGCTACCAAAGATTCACCCTAATGACATTTCAAAGATTGACACTGAAGTGTGCATACAATTAATTAAACTAACAAAAATGCTTACCTCTGATTGTTTCTTGGTTCATTTGGGGAATTCCTGTCTTTGTTCGAAATGACTTCAGAGAAGAACAATAGATATAGTGCAGGAAGCCGAGCCATGGACCATGCATTCAACAGAGTAAAAGAACCAATGAAATGTTTTAAGCTAGACATCAACTTAACAATTTACTTGAGTAATGGGGTATTCCCAGAGAGCAAATCAAACAACTCTACTATATCCCGGAAAAGAATGCAAGGTTACTGACAATAAATATCATGGTAGGAAGTTGTCAGATTGAAGTTTTAAGTGCATCATTTAAATCTTCACAGACTCATTCCATATAAGTTACACAAGAACATAAACATTTAGTATTGCTCAGGTGCAAATAATTCAACTTTCATATTCTTTCAAGTTTTGCCAAGTTTTCAAATCCATCACATTTAAGTTTGCTCAGGTGTCACTTTGCTGGATATCACTAAATAAATGGCCCATTTGAATATTACTAGTGGCCAGCTAGTCATATGACACCAAGAGTCAAAGCACATTATGCTGGAAGGGAACTGTCATGAAAGCTAGAGGAGTTGGATGGGCAATACATAAAAAACCTTGGAAGAAACTATTTCTCAGTTCACAAGGTTGTTGACATGGAAATGACATTTTGGAATATTGAATGTATTAAGAATGTTGAGAATAGAAACAGTCTACCAAAATCCATTGAACAATGACAATTTTACAGGCAAATTCCTGTCTTATACCTACATCATAAATAAACATCGGCTCAGTAGGCCAAGAGAGAGACTTACATGGGGTGTCATGTTAGCTTTTGTTTACTAAACCTTTATTTCTAGGACAACTGAAAATATTTTATCGGCCTAGGGTTACTTTCTTGCTTACAAATTTTGGCATCACTTACCAATGTGAAACCCAGTAATTAAGAGATAATACACAAAAGAAATACTGACCTTGTGCAACACTCCACATCATCATACTTGCATTTCATTGAACTTTGAAAAGTCATATCTCAAAAATGGTAATAAACAGAAGCACAATTCCAACGGATTTTCATCACTGCTTCACTTTTCAATTTTTGAATAAGCCAACTGTTTTCTAGATGCCTGTTACACGACCGTTGCAGGAAGATTGACAGGTGTGAGAAACATTAAAATACCACAGTTTTTGCAGTTTCACTCCAAAGGAGCAATAAAAACTATTCTGGAAATAGTATAGAATGAAACTCACTGAATTGCAAAAATTTGGCAAAATTTTGGAAGAAACACTTTTTTTTAAGTGTGCCACCTACTGATGACAGAAGTTCAAGCTGAAACTGATTAATGTCAATTAAAGGAAGGGTGGTTTCGATTTAAACCAAATAAACATTAAGTGAGCAATCCACCATTTTTGTTCATTATTGGAGGCTGGGCATGTTTGTGTCTCTCACAATTGTCTCCAATATCTGTAATTTAAGTTCAATTTAAGCCACTACAAAAGGCCCACAGTCAAAACAGACCTTCCTAAAGGTTTTTCAATTATTGAGAGTTTCTTACCAGAGATTCAGTTCACACACCCTATAAGGAATTTTGGGTTTGAATTTCAACTGTCCAATTTGCTGTTACGGTAATCCTGAATCTACACATGATGTTTGTCTAACTGTTCATTTTAAAAAAGACCATTCCTCTTCTAATACAGACATTTTGCCATACCTTCTCGATCAGACTTTGTCGACACCGAGCTTGGAGAATCCACTCCTTGAGGGAAACTGCCCCCTGTCTTGTCACTGGAGGTCGGGCTATCGACGGAATAAGCCAGTAAAGAGGAGATGAATGGCATAGCATTCCCTAAGCCATAGAGATCTCTTTCTGCTGCATTTAGGGAATCATTTATTGTTTTGTCTTTGCAGTCTGTTCTATCTTGCATGCTTTTCATATCATTTCTGTTGAGTTTAACTAAATTGCTTTGACTTTGTTCATTCTTATTTAAACTTATACTGATTTCCTCCTGCCATTGCTTTCCTTCAGGGATACCTCTGACTCCCAAGCCTCTGAAGTCGCTTTCCAAGGTCCCACTTTGGTTCAGACTGCTATGGTCCTTTTGATCGTTTTGTCCATATTGTGTAATTTCTAAGTTTCTACTGACTTCACTGCTCTTGGTACTTTGTATGGCCTGCCTCTCGTCCTCCAGGATTTTCCTGTTAACGTAAGACAACATATCTTGAAAAGATGCGATGTTCAAACCTTCCACGCTGTCTCTGACTCTCATCTTGGCGTGATCTTCCATCAAATTTGCTTCCTCCACCTCTGGAAACTTTTTCAGATGGTCATTAGTCCACTCCTCCCTTATTTCAAGAGGTTGCTTAAAATAATTTTCAGAGCATTCTAATCTTTGAGGATGTGTTGTTGATCTTCTATTGTGTTTTGCAGAAAATACTTGAGAGTGGTTACTTGACTCCAAGGTGGGATGGTATGCATCATTTTCCATATACAGATCCCTTTGCTGTACGGAATCGGACATGCTACGACAAAAAGGTGATTTCTTTGGTGAAGCATCTGCTGATATGACTGAGGATTGAGATGCATGAGGTGAAGAGAGTTTGGACAGAGGTGAAAAGTTCATCCTTCTCGTGGAGAGAGCTCTTTCATAACCAGATATCTGGGCAGAGAGTCTTGCGCATTCTGCATCCTGACACAACACATGCAGAAATAACATAAAAAGAATGAATCAGAACTATGGAAACTGAATTACCTGATTCAACTGTACTTTGAAGGTCACAAGTGAATTTGCTTATGGTCAATTAAATTTTTTATTTAGTAATCAAACAAATCTATATAATTTGTATGCTTTATTCTGCTAATAGCCATGTTTTTGTGAATGACTACTACAAGATAACTTGATGACTGACGGTACATTCCAACACTTACAGAGTTTCTTGCCCTGGAAGGCACCTTGTTTAATTTTTTGTGTCATATTTTCCAAATGAGTCCCTGGAACTTTGGAAGACTGTTCACACAAGTAGACGTGACGAAGACTGCTGAGTAAGAGTACTGCTGTTTACCCAGTGGACTGAGGTAAGTTGAAAATTGTTAGGGTACCTCTATTTTACTGAAAACCCTGTGTAACTTGTGTCTTCATACCCACTAGTATGGATTAACCTTTGTGACACTAAACTGCCTCATAACTTATATCTAGCTTTCATTTGATAAAAATATAGCTACAGACTTGCTTCCATACATGTGACAACTTTGGCATCTAAGGTCATCCTCTGTGTGGTGACATGGGCTTAATGGGTCTGTTTGTATTGTTGTCCCACACCTCGTGAGAATAATCAGTGTGAAACATGCTACCAACTTGTTTGAGTGTTTTGTTACGACCGGACTCAAGTTACGACAATCCGGTGTTTAACCATTTCTACATATCAGTTGATGTCAAGGATGCATTTACACTGCATCTGTCCACTGCTGTACCAGCAGTTAAACCTTTGGTTTCAGTGTCCATGTTATCAGTCACGTTACTAGTTCAATTTATACAACGCTGATACGAATTACCAGCCAGTATCTCTAATACCTCTTTAGTACCTTCAATACCTTGCTTATACTCATGTTTCATATTATACCTAATTTCAAATGCTTACGTGGGATTTCGACCAGTGCTACATTTCCAGCTAGTTTCCGTAACCTATCTTTAGCCTTCAGATATTCTTTTCCTTCATATAATCTTCCATCATTTTCTGAAAGTGATTTAGTTCTTACTTTAATAACCAGTGCTTCATTAGCAGCCTGTAACATTTCATCCTTGGCTGTCAGGTGATCTTGTAGCTTTTTTTCTTGTTCTTGAAAGTATTTTATCTGTCCTCTTAATTTCGCCTCCCTATCCTTCAGACAGTTTAGTTCCGCTAGCTGTTGATCTTTCAACGTTAAGAGCTGAAAGTGATCCTTCTGTAAATCAGCAAGCTACCAGGAAAAATAAAAAATGTAAATAAAGTGATCATAACACCACCTTCTTTCCAGAACAGGATGCAAAAGCTCTGTCAACACAAAAATTGTTTGCCAGTTACCATAAGGTGGTGGCTTACATGAAGTACTAGCCTTTCTTCTTTCTATGGCTTTATAAACTTGTTGAGAACCTTTAGAAAGACATTCCATATTAACCTGTGCTAGACACTGTGAGCTATTTGACACCTTACACTGTGCTCTTCACACATGACTAGCATTATGACATACTGTTACAGAGACGTATACACCTACTTATCACAAAAATAAATAATTGCAAAGGATTATTTTATACCATGATGAGAAACACACATAATGTACCTACATGGTAACAATACCTCACAAAGGCATATATTACTGCATAATTCATGACATAAACGTGTATTACAATAACAGAATATGAATATATGAATGAGAAACAAATATCGATAATGATGAACAAAAAATCTCTCTTTCGGTCACTCTTTTGGGGTGGAAGGGGACTGCGACCACTGGACAATCTCCGAATAGCATTTACTTGTTAGCACATATTATCTATTTACACATCGACAGTTATACAACACAATGACATTGTATAGAATATTACACACTCTACAGAAGCATAAAAATGGACATATTGAACAGACCTGACAAAATCATTCATAAATTTGACATGTTGGTGTGATGGTACCATATCAATACTTTCTAAAATTGACATTTTAATAGGATGACAGATCTTGTCTGTGCATCAGTATTTACAGTCATAAGAATGTAAAATTGATGTTTTGCTGAGATGACACATCCAGCTTAATCGAATATTATTCAGCAAATTGACTTGTTTCTTAAAGTGGCAAAATGCTGAAAATTGAAATTTCCAAAGAACATGAGATCAAGTCAATGCACTAGAGGACTGTGAACTGACAAAATGCATAGTTGTAAGTGTCTTATGCAAACGGCAAACTTTTGAAAACTGACATTTTGAAAAGATGAATGATTCTAGCAATGCATCAATTTTTTGCATAAAGGAAGGATTACAAAAACAAAATTAGATTGACAACAAAGAAATACTGAGAAATGAAGATGGTCACAAATACAAGTAAACAATTTTACTTGCCCTTGGGAGTAAAAGTTTCAGAAAAAAATATGTTATATGTACAACTAAAATGTACAGCTGAGAACCATATCCAAGAACTCATTTGAACGACCAGAAAATTAATCTTGCCATATTTGGCAGCAACCAAATAGATAACTTCACAATATTTTGAATCTCTATGAATGGCCCACCTCTTGTTCCTTCTGCTCCAGCTCATAATGCTGTTGTTGGGTTACTTTGGACATTTCGCTGGTCAGCTGTGATTGGGCCGTAACTTCCCTGGCTTTGGCCTCTCCGAGCTGTCTTGCCAATCTGGTGCATTCACTATCCTTGCTTCGACAAGTCTGTGATAGCTCCTCCAGTTGCTTTGATGAGTTTTCCTGAGACAGTAAATAAACAGACATTTGAGGAGGCTGACAAAGAAAGTGGGTAAACATTGATGATCATACTACAACAACAACAACATGTGCTATCTCATAAAATATTACCCATAATTATGGTAATTTACACTGTGTTCAAAAAACTAAAGAAACACCTTGAGGGTTCTCATAACAAAATTAAATTTTGAAACAAACATGTTGGTAGCAGGCAAAATGATTAAATTAAACACTAAAGTGGAGATTTACGATAACAGAAAAATGCCAAAACGTATCGAGGTTTTGATAACACAATTAAAGGTCTGATAATGCAATAGTTATTAAGACATTATACAGGCATTGAAGATATACATCATACATGGTTTATGTATTCTAATCACATTTTTCTTTTTCTTTATACTCACTTATTCTCGATACTAACGTTTAAGGTCACTTACACTCACTTTTAAGGTCACTTGACTAACTCAAATTAAGGCGTTTACCACCTCCATCCAGCTATTAACTTTTCCCCACCCTACCTCTCTGTGATATTTTCCTTTTATTTGACATGTGATACATGATACATGGGGACAAGGCTTAATTATAAAAATAAAAACAATGGATCTCACAAGTTCTGACTGAGCCTCAGAGAATTCTTTCCTAAGTTTTATCAGTTCTTGATTAGCCCTCTGGTATTGTTGGTGGATCATCTCCAATTCTTGATTCTGTCTCTTGTTATTCATCTTCTCTTCTCTGAGATTTTCGCAGATTTGTTTCATTTCCTGTGATAATTAAAAGTCACATTACATGAATGTAAGTATGAATGTAGCAACAAAGGGTGTCATATAGTATGTCCAATATTATTCAAGGTAAGATGACCTCAGTCATTTACCATTGTTAGGTTATAAAAGCCCACACATTTAAATCTAAGGGCAGTTCCAAGTGTTATATCACGATATTTTGAAGGTTTTCTCATGAGCCAACTGGCAGCTAGCACTCACACTTTAGTATAGATTACTGAGCAACGAAACAACATAATACGTGAAGCTATGGTCTCTCATAATATGAGAAAAAGTTTTGAATTATCTTAAATATTTATGACATATGGATAATAAATCATGGTCATTATACCGTGAAGTGAAATGGATATGATATTTTTACCGAAAAATGCATGCTCAAAACTCTGTGAAGTTAAAAACTTGCAGATTCAAAAATACTCTAGTCATTTTTACATCTTAGTGACAATATGAAACCTAACAAGTGATAATTGATTCATCACTTGATTAATTATGTAATGAAAACTCAACAACAGAAACTGTTATACTGTGGCTGTTATACCATGACAAATGAATCTCCCTCACAAAGTCTGAGTAAAATTATGTCATGGATGGCAACGATTGAATTATTTTATGTACCAGTGGTCTTGGTGGTCTAAAGTTTCTCACATCTGTCCAACAATACCTATAATGAATATTCAACATCCCTTATGTGAAAAGACAATGAATTCCTGAATTTTATGGCATAAAAATAAAAATAGCACTACATTATACTGTGACACAGTAGCACCACACTGCATACGTCAATGAAAGTTTCCTGTCATTAATCTCACCTAAAAATTATTTCTACTTTATAAAATTTCACATATTAACATGTGACAATGTATTATATACCTAAAACTAAAGGTTTAACCTCAAAAACTTTATACAAAGTGTAAAATCAACAAGAGAAAGAGTAAGAAAATATACGTGAGGCTTGCAAGACTTTCAAATATAAATTAAAAGTTTTGGATCAACAGGTAAAATTAAAGTGCAATCAATAAAAAGGAGGATTACAAAATACAAACTATCTTGCAATAAACTGACTCTCAAAGAAGGTAAAAGTTTCGGAGTCATCTCTGAGTCTAGTCACAATGAAAAAGATAAAACATAACCAACAAATTGTGATGTTTTCATTAATTTGATGAGTTTTGTAAGGGCACTTTATTGAATCCCCACTTCAATCTTTATTCCTTTCCAATTTAACTTTTTTGAATGGAACACAAAGTCTATCTTTGAGTTAGAGCAAATCATAACTTAAAGGAGGCACTATCAGAAAAAAACAGAACTTTAAAACTTCTTTGGGTTGCTTGTTTCTTTTCTGGTTTGAGCATAAAAGGTCAGACAAAGTGGGACCGTGGACATGTCACTTCCTTAGCTGATCAGAACATGCAACCATCCGCCCTGAAGTTCAGTGAGACTACCCACAACCGACTTCTCTTTTTGGAGGTCAAATTTCTGGTCCCCATTTTAGGAGGTCTGTGCTCAATTTAGTTTGAGACCTTGTCGGAGAATAAGAAGTTGGATTTTCCAAATTTGTATGCAGGTTAATAGAAGTTTGTCACGGTATGACATTATTCATTAACTTAAATTAGTGATAATTAATTAAAGGGAAATAGATGAACTTCAACTGTGTATATGTTTGTAGGGTATTAATGTTCTAGATTTGTAAACAAAAGATCACAGCAATTTGTTGTCTTTTGAAGGAATTATTGGAAAAATATCAATATTCACTGTTCTGACGTGACAAATTTTTAGGAAATTTAACAGGGGTGAATGAACGTGAACAATTTATTTTACCCCAACAATGTTGCTATTTTGTTACTCTCTGGAGTCATATTAACACATACCTACATAAGTTTCAAAACATCTTTGTTGATAATCCATGTGAATAACACACCCCATTTCTGAGTATTTTCTGACAATAATTTTGTCATTATTGTTATGACTAAGTAAGTATGCATGTTGATGAATGAGTTATATTGAAAAAAATTTAACTTGATGAATGAATTATATTGAAAAAAAATTGCAAAAACATTCATGCAAATTATGAATATTAAAATTCTTAACTTACATTTAGTACCAAATTTGTAATGAACAGGTGAATTTGAATTTCTGGGGTTATGTCCTGTTTCGCTGGGAACTGTCCATAAGAAAAGCTGATTCCATCATTTGGTAAAATTTAAAATGTTGTTGATTCTACTTCATCAATAAATTAATCAATCAATACATGAAGATAATCTGACCTGTTCCATGGTGTTGATCCGAGTTTGTTTTACTCCAATTTCATCATCTTTGGTCTGAAGAGTCACCTCAACATTCTGCCTCTGAAATGATTGAAGCTTCAGTTCTTGGATGTGTTCAAAGCATCTCTGCTCTAAATCTGATTTCTGCAACAAAGAAAAATTCTCAACTAAAACCTTTGATATATAAGCAGGGAAAATACATTTCAACTGCAATATAAGCAACAGTTAAGTTCTCCTGACTTCCATGGAAAAAGAGGTGTGGGGGTTTCACAGGTAAAAATGGAAGAATTTCATGAAAGGTAGCTGAAAACTTCTTGTCCAATGCATTGAGGTTTAGTTAAGTTTAATAAGAAACTTTTTAACATCATGCAAGTATCAAAAACATTCTGCATTACCACTGTAAGCAAATCACTTTAGTAACAATCCCATAAGCGGTCATTCCTTAGAGAAACCATATGACCAAAAACCCCTTTTACCCTGCCCAAGTTTTCCTTCTTGAGAAATCGTGTTTACAATATTTCCAAAATTTGACTGCTGTTGATCTCAAATGACCTCTGACCTTCACCAAATTAAAAAATGACTTTGTAATCAGTGTGGTACACTTACATACCGCATATGACATTTTTCAAGATTCCCTTCTTGAGATATAGTGTTTACAAGGTTTTCACAGTTTGACCTTTCTTAACCTCAAATGACCTCTGACTTTCCACCAAAATCAATAGAGATGTTGCACTTAACACATCACGTATGACAATTGTCCAAGCTTGCCTTCTTGAGATATCGTGTTTAAAAGGTTTTCCAAATTTGACCCTTGTTGACCTCAAATGACCTTTGACCACCACCAAAAACAATAGGAATCTTATACTCAATGTGGTACACCTATGTACTAAATATACGACCTGTCCAAGCTTCCTTTTTTGAGATATTGTGTTTACAAGGTTTTCACAATTTGACCCTATTGACCTCAAATGACCTCCATCAAGATCACTAGGGATCTTGTACTCAACATGGTACACCTACACACCATATTTGAGATTTGTCCAAGATTCCCATTTTGAGATATTGCGTTTACAAGGTTTTCACAATTGACCCCTGATTACCCCAAATGACCTTTGACCTCCACCAAAAAACAATAGGATTCTTGTACTCAATGAAGCACACCTATGTACTACATATGAAATCAGTCCCAGCTTCCCTTTTTGAGATATCATGTTTACAATATTGGCTTAACAAACACACATACACTGCCACATGGAGACAAAGGTTACAATCCAGGTGATGGGAATAATAATAAAGAGGAATTAGTGAGAAACGTCATCCCCCAACAGCAACAAACTCCAAAAACTTCACTTCTACGTACAGAATAACAATACGGTTCTTCTTCTTAATGTGAGACATCCATGTACCAAGTTTGAGAAATGTCCAAGTTTCCCTTCTTGAGATATCACAATGGGCATCACCTACAGACATACACACACCCATACATACACAATCATGACAGCATAGGTTTCTCTTTTCATTGGAACCAATAAAAAGCTGCTTTTAAGTGAGTAAGATCGCATTGTTGTTTGCATACCTTCCAAATGACCTTTGATACGTCTCACTTACAATATTTTTTACACATTGTTCTCCATAGGAGGCACGAGTTAGGGGTTAGGGTTCATTGCTAACATTACAGTCTCTTTCCTAAAATAGCAGCTCCTTCTTAAAAATCACACACACGTACAAAATTTCTGCTCAACAAAGGTGACAAAGGCTACTGCCATTTCAAACGAAACAAACAAGTGGCTGAAAGTGGCACCATTTTTCATCATTTAGCATTTCCATCATCAAAAATTTCTGGCGGAAGAGTAACACCGCACCAAGGTGATTGCTGTCCTTCACATGTGGCCACCCCTCTCTCTTGAAGCTGTGTGGGGGCCACTGCTACATGCGTTAACAATTGAACAAAGAGCCATATTAGTTTGAGTGATTTTTCATTTCCTTTTACCTTTTCAATCAATTGTTGAACCTCCTCTCTGCTTTGGCTCAGCAGGGCCTCTAACTCCTTGACTCTTGCTTCAGTTGTTGTCTGGTGCCGTTTGACAACATGGTCAAACTGGTTAACCTGGTGACCCAAAAAAGACAGTGTGTCTATTCTTAGCATTATTCAGTAAGATACATGACAGACAAAACAAAAACAAACAAGTGGATGAAAATCTCAAAACAGCAAAATGTTTGGGTCTATACACTGAAAGGACGATTTTCAAATTTCTGATATTCAAAGAACTACCCTGAAAATCTTAAGCAGGATTTGGATTTAAAAATAACACAGGCCATTCAAACTGATAGGCAGACAACGATTACTCTTAACTATTTTGGTACGCACTGAATTCATCAGTTTACCAATTTGTCGGTCAAATTAATTCAAGAGAAACATTTTTTCCACAAAGTTTCTTGTGAGGTTTTTTTTTTTTTCATAAAATTATAGATTCCACAAACATCAGTTGCAATGAATGGTCTTATGATTTCCATTTATACATCCTGGACATGATTTTAAATTGGCCTGAGACGTTAAGGAGTCTGAAGCAATATACTTTAAGCAATATGAACAGAATTACAGTAGTGCAACAAAGAATGAACTTATGCAACCATCTACCTAGCAAGGGCAGAGATGGCACAGAATGTATGTGCCACATCAACCTAATCACTGGAAACGATTGTGTAGAATACCAAACTTGAGTGTGAAATTTGATAAAAATGTAGCTTTATGTGTATTAAGGTCTTCAGAATTGACAATGGAAACAAACTATGAAGTAGCATTTCCAAATTTTTTTCACACTTTGGCTAAGAAAACATATTACTGACAAAAACTCACATTATTCTTTGCATGTTTGATAAATGCTTACCGGTAAACTTCTGCGAATGTACTAAAAATAGACCAAATCAGTATTTCTTCTACAATTTGAGCATTCTTTTGATCCATACCATTAATTTCTATGAACGTACTAGTTTTATTCACCTGTTTAGTTCTCTCTTCCAGTTCCTCGTGGCTACTCTTGAGGACTGTCTCCATCTCACGTAAATCATTCTCCTTACTCTCAAGTTCATTTTTAGTTTCCCTAAGAAGTCAAAGAGAAAAAATCATGTGCACAAAAAGTTTGGATTAGCAAATATGTGACGAGCACTGTTTTGTCGAGCAGCAGGGCTGTAGATTGTAGGGTGGAGGATAGGGAATGGGGAGATGCATTTGGTAAACTCCTTTTGATGTGCAAACATGCTTCTGTCATGCACTTTATGGGAAATTGACCAACACTTGCAACAAGTGTAAAGTTTGTCAGAATAAATTGCAACCACACTCTTCTACACCTTCTCTTGTACCACAGTATATCCTGGATCACAAAATAATGTTATTAAACTAAAGTGAAAGGCTAATGAATACCAGCAATTACACAGCAGTCACTTACGCATGACTAAATAATAGACGTGCCTCTACTAATTTTCATGTTCACATATAAACTGCATGTTGTCAAAGTACATGAACATGTATCCTAACTTTTCCATTTAATGAACAACCTTTCACTATGGTAAATTCAAAGTCAATTCAAAGGTGCTTTTAGGAAATTATTAAGTGGTTTAACAGGGTGCTTGCAATCTTCTTTAATGAAGAACTTTCTTTTCAATGAATGGGTTGTGGCTAGAATCCTGGTTATTGTTACATCAAACTCTTCTCAGTCACTGAACCAACTACTGCCACCATAGTGTCACTCTTCACTATCTCAAGTTTACTTGCAGTGAAGTTGTTTGTGGTAAATCTATAGAATTAAGTTTTCATTTTTTAAATGAAGAATCATTTACTACAGAAGTTGTAGATTTACCTGAAGTCCACAATTAGCCAAGTAATATGCTGCTAGGGCGACAAATACGACTAACCTCAAGTATACCTTCAGTCAAGGTGCGTTTAATGTTACCAGGATACAAGACTAACCTCAAGTCTACTATCAGACAAAGGGGTGACACATTGCTAGGATACAAACAAGAGTTACCTCAAATTTACCAATCAGCCAAGGAATGTAATCTTGTTAGGATAAAAACAAGATTACCTAAAGTCTACCATCAGCCAATGATATGTTGCTACGATACAAAGGTTACCTCATCAGCCAAGGAATGTTGTGTTGCTAGGATACAAGACTTACATCAAGTCTACCATCAGCCAAGGAATAATAAGTTGTTGGATAATTCAACATTTACCTCAAGTCTTCTTTCATTTCATTGATAAGTTGTTTCTTCTCCTTGACCTCTGACCTACTCATCTGCAGTAAATGTTGAAGTTCAGTTAATTGCCTAGAGGCCTCTTGTAGTTCTCCTCTAGCTCTGTTTAATTCTACATCTAATTCTTTTGAATGTGTCTGTTGTTCTGTCTTCTCCTCATCCTTCTGGCAAAGAGCTTCCTTTAAGTCTAACACTAACAAAAAGATGAACAAAAAACATTTAGGTTACATAATAGCAACTAAATGAGTAATACCACTAATCTCCACCTGCATCATGGCATTGCATCATATTAAAACATATTCTATTACATTCTCATCATAAAGAGAAAGGCCAATTACTGCTCCTACTACGACAATATTAACTTTGTAGTCAATCAAATTCAGTAGCTTTTTAGAAGAGCTGTTCTCATGCAACCATCGTGAAACAGGTCTTGAATGAAAGGTATTAATGATAACCTGAGACGCCAAGAGCAGCGAAGCCACTGAATCTCAACACTTCTGGTTAATGTTTAATGTTCCTGAATCTCAATACTTCAGGTTACTATGTAATGTTCCTGAATCTCAATACTTCTGGTTAATGTTTAATGTTCCTGAATCTCAACACTTCTGGTTAATGTTTAATGTTCCTGAATCTCAATACTTCTGGTTAATGTTTTATTTTCCTGAATCTCAACACTTCTGGTTAATGTTTAATGTTCCTGAATCTCAATACTTCTGGTTAATGTTTAATGTTCCTGAATCTCAACACTTCTGGTTAATGTTGATGTTCCTGAATTTCAACACTTCTAGCTAATGTTTAATGTTCCTGAATCTCAACACTTCTGGTTAATGTTCAATGTTCCTGAATTTCAACACTTCTAGCTAATGTTTAATGTTCCTGAATCTCAACACTTCAGGTTACTATTTAATGTGCCTGAATCTCAACACTTCTGGTTACTATTTAATGTGCCTAAATCTCAACACTTCTGGTTAATGTTTAATCTTCCAGAATCTCAAAACTTCTGGTTAATGTTTAATGTTCCTGAATCTCAACACTTCTAGCTAATGTTTAATGTTCCTGAATCTCAACACTTCTGGTTAATGTTTAATGTTCCTGAATCTCAACACTTCTGGTTAATGTTCAATGTTCCTGAATTTCAACACTTCAGGTTACTATTTAATGTGCCTGAATCTCAACACTTCTGGTTAATGTTCAATGTTCCTGAATTTCAACACTTCTAGCTAATGTTTAATGTTCCTGAATCTCAATACTTCTGGTTAATGTTTAATGTTCCTGAATCTCAGCACTTCTGGTTAATGTTCAATGTTCCTGAATTTCAACACTTCAGGTTACTATTTAATGTGCCTGAATCTCAACACTTCTGGTTAATGTTTAATGCTCCTTTGTAAGGATGCTCTGAATATGTTAGAATCAGTTCAGATGTCATTGAAGAGATTGACAATGAAATACAGAGAAGTTTGAACCTGGTCGATGTATCTGGTTAGTGAATCTGGTTAATTCTGATTGACAAAATACTGGACTTTGCATCTTCAGTTCGTTTGCATGACATCCCTTGTTAACAATGTGACTAGGTAAATGTGGTCAATTAAGCGTTTGTTTCAAGTTTTGCCTCAAGTTCTCTGAAAATGTGGATGGCTTAACACCTTACATCACAGCATTGTTTTAATTAAGCTAAGTGTGTGAGAATTAGGTGACTTTAATGATGTTGCTATGTGAATGATATTAAATTGGAATTGCCTAATAAACTAATCAAATAACTTTGAGCTAATTAAGCAGCTTATCTTTGCTCTATTAGATGGGTCCTACAGAATTAGCAGTAATTAAATGCACACATGGCATCTGAAATTCTTCTTTTGTACTTTTTGAAGTTGAGAATACACGCAATTGTGTTGAAAACCTCAATACTACTCTGTCTTTTACTATAACACACTTCAATCACAGCAAATTGAAGGAGGAGCCCAAAAAACTACTGCCCATGGGACACCAGTCCAAAGAAAGGATGGAAACGTCTATAATTTATGCAAGTACCGTGTGCAAAACTGTGGGAGAAGATCTACCCTTCGCAAATTTAAGCCACTTTTTTGGCTAATGATTTGCAAAAAAGACTTACTATACATATTATCTTCACATCTTAACTAGTAACATCTTTGTTTACATGCAAAGAAACATGATAGAGAAGTTGGATACACACTGATAATGTATCCAGACCCTGACATCATTTTAAAAGAATATCAGAATGTCCAACTACAGTGACAATATCTCTATACATGTAATGTATTTATGGTATGTCTGCAGTTCACAGGTCTAATGACATGCATGTATCCCCAATCAATGCCCATCACAAGCACACACATACATGCCATCACCATTGCATAGATTACTTGCCTGCCTTTGGAAAGAAAGAAAAAAAATTATCAGTAAAAGAGGGTGGAAGGGTATAGAATGGACTAATGCATGACAATACATGATAGATCGGTTTGAAAAGAGGGAGTGAAAATGGTGGCAAGGGTTGGCAGGATGAAGGAAAGAGGGTGGCAAAGGTTGACAGAACAGGAGCTGAGGGGTGGCATATGTTGATATGATACATGGACAGATGGTTATTATGTTGATAGGATAGGTGGAAAGGGTATGGAGAAAATAGGACGGGAGAGTATCATATTGCTGCAAGAAACGGGAGAGATATACAGAAAGGATAAAGTGTAGATTGTAATAAAAGAAAATGAGAGGAAGAAGCTGATAATGAGGGAGAATAGAGGATATGCAAAAATGTAATTTAGAGTGATTGGGGGGAGAGATGTGGGGGGGGGGGGAGAGAAACAGAAGAGAAAGGCATTTAGAAGTGATATGAGGTGACAGCTTAAGATGTTATACAAATCAAGGGAGACTATAGGATGTGTAAGGATGAATAGATATATAGGAGGAGGCGGTGGTGAGTGGAGAGGATGTAATGAAATAAGATTGTGACTACAAAATTTGATATTGCTTGATTATTAAAAAGAATATATATACATGTATTAGATTCACAAATTTTATACCCACCTTATGATGAACATTACCTTTTTTATTTTGGTCTGCAAGTTCATTTTCTGTTGTCTGGAGTTTCAACATGGTGGTTGCTAATTGGTCTCTTTGTTTAGATTCATTCCTTTGAAGATTAGCCAACTCAGATTCTAAAGTACATGCACACTTTTTTAACTCGTGTAATTCTAGTTTCACTTTACTGAAGGAAAGAACAAAGCAAAATAGATGAATAACTAAGATAAAATAAATATGAAACAATCGATGACCATCCTTCTTCGTTCAGTTCTGACAAAAAGATTTCAACAGGAGTTATAGAATAACAGTGAAGTACAAGCAATTACTCTCCCAAAAAAAGCTAGACTTACTAAGTTTCATTTGTACCTGGTAATCTTGGAACATTTTAAACTTGACAAAATTTGAGGGCATTTCAGGAAAAGTACAGAGTAAGCATGAAAAACTGTCATTAACCTACACAGTACTGGGTAACACTGGACATAAAGATGAGAAAGATTGTGCCATCTTCTTAGTATTTCCTGACGTAAAGTTGACTCAACAGTTTTAAAGGAAGACAAACAACTCTGACATGGCTGCCATCAAAAAGTTTTACCCCAGTCACTCCATATCTTCTATTTTGTCCTAACTTAAGCAGCATTCTTCCATTTTGTTACCAAATTTACAACTTCTCCATCAATTTGCAAATCTTTCTTCCAGTATCTTAATTGTCGGTCACACCGAAGACAGTCTTGGTTGACATTTTCCAATTAAATATTAATTTACCGAGTTAAACTAATCTGCTTCTTTTCTATAAATAAATTGCACACCTCGAAATCAACAGAAACAATAAAACAGACAGTTTGTGGCTGATTCATTTGTAATCATTACAGGTTAAAGACGTCAGCTATTTAGTTGTGTTCACTTAGGATAACAAATTCTAAACTGCAACACAAGAAGGATCTTAAATGAAACGTTAAATAGTTCAAACTGCAAAACTGTTGATAGTATCATGTTCAGAATGTTTTTATCCCTTTAAATTTTACAAACCACCTTTTGGTTGCGTTGGGTGCACCAGAGTAGACGTGGAGTATTTAATAGCAACAGAAGCAGGGAGACGTAGAGGATATGATTACAATAAGAGAAGTTACAGAACATTGTAACACAATGCTACAACAGCCAAGCCAACCCACCCCCGCCCCCTCTGTTTATTCCTTGCATGTGGAATGCATAGTCTGATACAAACAGTTGCTTATATTTACCCCTTGACTACTGTCAGATATAATATTGTAATTAAAGCTCAAGGCGAATGAATCCATATTATAACCACATGATACAATAAGAGAGACCATGAAAGCAAATCCATTAATTTCTGACATACATTCTACAATTTTCATGTAAATTGTGAGCACAAAGTACAATGAACGACAAGGTAATTGAAGTTAAGCCAGCTCCCTCTAGTGTGAGGTGCAGACGGCCTGCATATATAATGGTACCACTCTTTCAAACCATATGGTGTTTAATAACTATTCATTTTGCATAAGAACTCCTGAACCATCAAGGGTTCAAATACCTGTGATCTTTGTTCAGTTCCTGCAGTTGATCAGTCTTCTCCTTCAGTTTAAGGGAAACTAAATTAAGTTTTGATTCCAAATTTGCAGATTCTTCCATGTTCTGTGCTTTTACCTTGGTCAACTCTCTCTCCCAATATCCCACCTGTAAGAGAGAATCAAAAGACATATGACAGGGAATCACAGAAAGAGAGGTGACGATTTAAAATGGGTTAGTGGCAGCACCAACCAAGGATTAGGAAAAACAAATATTAGTGTCAATAACACAGGTAAATATAGAAGTCAGTAGTCACCAGGTTCACTAAAAATGAACTCTTTCTTCATCGTGTGAAAATAATGCTTAAGTATAAAAACTGAAGTTTTGAAGCTGCATGAGAGAAGAGAAAAGGTTTGCAACATGTTTACAGCCAAATGAAGATTACACAGACAATGTGCTATCTTGGGTCTTAGATTTATTCCATCTTGCAGACAGCTTGCATCAGACCAAATTTCAAAGAATTTTTGGGAATAATTTCCACATTCGACAAAAAGTGATAGCCTTAGTATCAGCAAATTAAGAAAACCTGAGGTAATAATTTGATTATTTCAGAAAGACATAAAGTTGTCTTTCTCTTTACCATATTTATGTGAAATTTTACCGGTGGATATTCTCCAAATTACTGCCAGATATAATAAAATCCCCCAAGTAAGAATATCTAGTTTATTAAATACATCATATTGAGGTTACTACTACAAACCTGCTCTTCCAACTGACTTTCTCTTTCTTCCAGTTCAGAGATTCTTTGAGTGCTTTCCTGTAACATCCTCTGCCTCTCCTCCAATGTCCTCTCCAGAGTAGCTGTCTGACTGGACTTCTCTTCAATATCCTCAACAGCATGCTCAAGCTGTTTCTCCAGTTTCAGAACCTAGAAAAAAAAATATATAAAAAACCAGAATGCATATGTTCAACTGAAATGTGTTTGAGGATCTGCTGTGTTGGATAAACTCTCATAACATGTCATCTATGGAAAAGTTTCTAGAATAAGTGATTGACCTAGCAGGGTTGTGAAATGAACTAAGAAGCTACATCAGGAGATGAAGCAAGATGGCTGACCAACTATGGCAATTAATGACCTGGTATATCAACCCCACTTATAACATGATCTTGAAGATGTCGGGACCAACTGCGGCATTTAATGATCTTGTGTATTATGATACTTCTTTAATATGATTCACCAACTGTGTTCTTATAATCTGGTTTACCAGTTCCAACAAAATCATTTCATAAGCAATTTGCACATGACATATATTTGTACCATTGTTATCAAGAAATTTGCATGGCAAATAATTTATTCTCAAAGTGACACACACAAATAGTATGACTCAATCCTCTCTGGTTAAATAATTCTTACTAAAACTGTTCAATAATTGTATGAATACCATTCAAAACAGAGAAAACAAATATCACAAAGTAGAACTGTAGCTTTGAAAACGAAACAAGTGGATGATCCACATGTAAATACAACAAGCATACTACAAGCGCAGATCTCTGATGGAAAGTGGCCTACAGAGGGGCACATGTTATCTAATTCAGTGTACAATCTCTCCAATTAGAGAGTTTTTTGCACACATGATACACTCTGCCATGGTAATAAATCGATAAGAGGTGAAACAGGGTTGGAAAACCTTGATGAATTTCCCGCGAACACAACAGAAAATCCACCGATTTCCCGCTGACATTTGTGTAGGGGTGGAACCCCTTGTGGGGGGTTCAGGGAGCAAAGCCCCCGGAAGATTTTGGTTCCTAGCACATTGAAGGGGTAAAATTGTGCAGCTGAGCACAAAGAATATAACTGAAAACTCGTACAATATTTGGAAAATCAATCACGAAAGCTTAACGTTAGGCTGTTTGCATTGTTGCAATATACGGTACCTTTTTAAATGTGAAGAAGTGTCACTTACAAAATGTCAAAAACGAGAGAAACTTGAGCTCGATATTACGCTATGTAGACGTGCAATAGGCCTAGAATAAATGTCTTGATCATAGAACACTATACACTCTCAACTATACACGCTGTGCTACTTACAAGCAGCTCTGCGAGTTTGCCGTAAAAAATCCTGGCATTTTTCCAAGAAAAGTTTTTAACTGCAAAAATGTCAACACCTGTCCCAAAATGGACATTTATCGCATAATACTCAAATTCAGTCAACTGTTGCAGCTACGCCATTTGTACCGAACTTTTTTATCCCTGATAAATGTGGCAGTAGAAATTTGCAGCAAAAAAAAAAGTTAAAAATAAAAGTTGTCCCCCCATATTTCAAAATGGTTTAATCGAGGCAATTTTTTACTGTGTGTAACACTGTGTTTTCCAGAAAGGTGTTTGGCGCTACCATTGCATCTGGGTGTAAGACTGTAAACGAAGAGAAGGTACAAGGGTCACGCCATGCTGCATGGGTCTGTTTGCGCCGCTACTGTATGCACTGTATGCTGAAAGCACTCAGTATCTCATTCATTGCACACAGAATCTTAAGCTGAGTTCAGAAAAAGTAAAAAACACTAAAACCGCCGGAGATGAAATTGTGCATGAGCTCTGCACGAATCATCCTGGGGCGCTGGGATTCAGAGGGTATGTAGGGCGGCTGAAGTGTGCCTAAAAGCAAACTGGCGATAATTTTTGGTTACTTGCGTGGTCGTTGGGGATATACTGGACATCGTGGTTTATCAGCATAGAGGTAACATGCGCTATATGCCTGTGTGTGTATCATAAGCAGTAATGATCAACAGAGCTTCTTTTAAATATTTGTTTAACAGCATTTTTCCCTGTTCTCCCTCATTTATTTTGTTTCTCTGAAGATTTCCTGGTTTTTCCCCCATTTTTTAATAAAAAAAAAAATGTGTCCCGACATGAGGGATTTCCCGCGAGCGTCGCCGATTTCCCGCGAACCAGGTTCGGAAGGTTTGCAAGGTTTCCAACCTTGAGGTGAAGGGGGCCTTTAAATCTCTACTGCTCTCTGCACACCTGACCATCTCTTGAGTTTACACCATGGGAGAGCTGTTTTATGGGTTGATGGCTTAGGTGTATAGCAAGTAATAAAACGGTTTAGTATTGCTCATTGTAAATACACTGGCCTTTTCAATGCATAGGGCTATTGAGGTGAAGCCTCTCACAGTGTAACATGCTAACTTGTGAGGGTCAATACAGTGAGTAGGGCTTTGATGTCTCACTTTTGGTCAACTTTTCACATACACAACTGAACTTTACAAATACATAACAGAAGTTACTCGCACACTGTTTAGAGATACCTCATGAGCTTTGGTGGTTTTCTCCAATTCATGTTTTTCTGTGATTTGTTTTAGTTTGGTGAAATAAACAGACAATTCTTCCTTGCAGAGCACCAGGGCAGCTTCCAATTGTGCTGATTTACTCCAGCCTTCTTTCATCTGCCTCTCCAGGGTATGTCTGGCCATATCAAACTCAGAGTTCTTCTGCTCCAGAATCTGAATCAAACAGAGAAAACACCAAACTGTTGTTTATGATTAAAATCATTAAAGTAACAGCAATGATGGTGGTGTTGATGGTGGTGGCAATCATAGTGATGATGATGATGATGATGATGATGATGATGATGATGATGATGATGATGATGATGATGATGATGATGATGATGATGATGATGACGATGATGATGATGATGACGATGATGATGATGGTGATGATGATCATGATTATGATGATGACAATGATGATAGTGATGATCATGATTATGATGATGATGATGGTGATGATCATGATTATGATGATGACAATGATGATGGTGATGATCATGATTATGATGATGACAATGATGATTGTGATGATCATGATTACGATGATGATGATGATGATGATGATGATGATGATGATGATGATGATGATGATGATGATGATGATGGTGATGATCATGATTATGATGATGGCAATGATGATGGTGATGATTATGATTATGGCAATAATGATGATGATGATGACGATGATGATGATGATGGTGATGATCATGATTATGATGATGACAATGATGATGGTGATGATCATGATCATGATGATGATGATGATGATGATGGTGATGATCATGATTATGATGATGACAATGATGATGGTGATGATCATGATCATGATTATGATGATGATGATGATGATGATGATGATGATGGTGATGATGATCATGATTATGATGATGACAATGATGATGGTGATGATCATGATTATGATGATGATGATGGTGATGATGAAATGATGGTGGTGAGGATAGTGGTGATGATGATAATGGTGGTGGTGATGATGGTGGTAATGATTTTAATTAATTGATGCTGATCATTATTGAGGTCACAATCATTAATATGATGATAATGGGGGTCATGGTGATGATGACAATGATCATGATACTGCTATGAGCAGTAATGGTAGCAGAAACTCTTATGGTGGTGTAGCTTGTCGTCTTTCTATTTCATATAGCACACAAAACAAATCTTAATTGATGGCTTCATACATGCTCCAACATACAAATGCAGTTTGCAAAATTCTTACAGAGGAATACTCACCATTTGAGTCTGATGTAGTTTGGCTTCAAGTTGACTGATGTGAACAGTTTTTTCAGTCACCTGTTTTTGGCAACTTTCATTTCTTTTGCTTTCATCTTCAAGAGTTGCTTTTAATTTAATAACTTCATCCTGAAGCTGATTGAAAAGAAGTCATTAGCATATTATAAATCATTTACATACCATGACTTATAAATATTCATAGCTTTAAGAAGAAATTCATCATTCACCACTTAATGCTTTAGTTTTCAGGATTTTATTTACTGAACAGAGATGAAGTTCAGCGGTGGTTCTGGCGTCCGAAATACCCAAATTCTCTGCAAGACAACCAAATTTTGGTTGTCCTTCAGACAACAAATTTAGTTTTTGCTAGAATAAAATTGAAATTTTACTAGCAATATCTGAAACATTATGAGATGAAATATAGTGGTGAATTATTAACAGCACAATGGAAGTGTGTTTCTGGTAGACCAACTTCAAATTATACACTGTAAATCAAGACGTGATTTTTGTCATGACAACTTAAAGTTGAAAAGGACAACGTCACTTTACATTTCAGTTGTCCTTTGGACTACCAAATGTTAACCCTTCAACATTGCTGAAACATCTTTCACACAGTAGTCTGTTTCTATAACCAGTACTGTCTTCCACATTATGAAAATTAAACTCTTCAAATTCTGTATTTTCTGCATGTTATGAAAGTTGAGCAGACTATCCTTCTCAACTAAAATATTCTGCACACTATGCAAGATATACAGACTGACTCTTTCAACTGCATTATCCTGCACTTATACAATATTTCAAATATGCTAAACACTAATAACATGAATGTGATGTGCATGATTGTACAACAGAAGAAAGGGTTCATGAAAACCAAACAAAAACTTGATATATTCTTTCCTGTTATTGTTTTTTAAAGAAATAGCTATGCTAGTTGCTTTCAACACAGAATTTTTTCACTTGTGATGGAGCATGAACATGCTACTGTACCTTAAAATTGTAAGGTTCTTAGGTTCTTAAGTCACTTCCCCATTAATTAAAGGAGTTGAATTAAAGAGCTAAGACTGCAGTGTTCAAGAAGAGATTAAGTACTGTAAGTGAGAGGAAACCACACTACAGTAGAGCAGTCTATTATATCTAATAATGAAACATAAATTTCATTATGACTATTAATAGACAAGCTACTAAAAGACTTTAATACATTAAAGTCTCTTTTTTCTTGACGGAGGTTCACAACAAAGGTCATCAATAGACCAGGCTTCCTCAAATGTGGGTGCATGCACCACTTTTGGCGGACAAAGTGGTTTGGAGTGGCCGGCAAAAATTACTGAAAGTATGTTGAAAAGTTGAACGTATTTTAACCATGCTGACAAAAATTATTTTGTCTCAAAAATAGGTAAATCTGTCACTTCTTACAGACTCACTTAAAACCCAGTTATAACATCTTACTTGGTCTCACAAGGGTGTAAAGTTATCCATCAATTCCTAAAAGCAGCATTCACAAGTTTACATCCATTATGAACAAAACATACCATACACTCAGTACTTTGTTAACTCACAGATACTGTGAGACAAGTGATATTGTAAATATGTTTCAGGGAATTCCATAATAACTAGCCCATTTTATGCCTAGCACCTACTAACCTTTACATGGCGTTCATCGATATTACCAACTTACCTATTCAGTACAGGAGTAATACACATCTGTTCTGTGCTCACCTTCCTTGTGTCAAATTATGGACTTAATACGTACTAGTGTTTTCACTCCGCTTGACTGGACATTTTTGCACAATTGTGTTCAGCTCACCTACGCAGGCCTAATCCATTTCAAAATGATATGACATCCCGTCCATTAGTGCATTTATAGTTTGTTTAGGGGTTACACCTCTAATCACTTATTACAAAACAAAAGAAGAAAATCCAGCAATAATACCTTGTGAAGTAGGCCTAAAACACTCAATAGTTTATGCGACTACTGTAGAGATATGGGCTGTGAATTATTTTGTGAATTGAAGGCTCAGGCCTGTACGATTTCAAAGCCACATACAATGTCTTACATTGACAATCCGATACCCGGGTAAACGGGTAATGATGTTTGGGTACCCGGGTACAAATTTTTTACCCTGTGAAAACACTAATATGTACATTCATTGCAACATGAGTCATACAGTTCCCCATGGATATTCAAGCACATGGACAATCCATTTCTTGATTCATTCACTGTAGTGCTCTGGTTCAGTGAGCAAAATTTTACATTTTACCAAAACACTGAAAACATTGTGGAAACTTTTGGCTGAAAAAATTGTACTATTTGTACTTTGTACTATTTTGCATCTGAGCCCCTTCTAAAATACATCCCCTCCCTTATACCCCTTCCCAGGACAGCAATCAGTGGCGTATTATATCGAAAAAACATTTGGCCATGTGGCGCTTCGGCAAATTTTCAGGGAGCCTGTTTTGGACCAATGTTCATTTTTTAAAGCATTTATTATTTTTTTATGCATTTTTTATACTTTTCCATTTTTTTATATAGCATTTTTTCTATTTTTTACACATTTATTTACGTGTTTATTAATACTAACATTTTAGAATTAGATGTTTTACAGAGATTTCATGAAACTCACTCACACAATCATTGTGAAATACTGTTTATTTTTTTCAAAGCAAGAAAATGCAATTTCACTGTACCTGGCTTATGTGATGTTGTAGTTCTTTACATTGTTCAGCGTGTAATGATTGCTCTGCTTCTAACTGTTCAACCATTTCTTCTAAATGCTTAGATCCCTCTGTGAATTTCTTCTGCATAATGGAGACAAAAAGTACACAAAAATCAAACTTACAAGTTTCATTATATTTTGTTTATTTACAAGCTTATATCTTGTGTCTGTTCTATATCAAGTACACATTCACAACAGAGTTACATGGTTTCAGTTCATAACTAAATTGGCAATTGTTTCTTTTTTCATGTATGCCACATGAACTTTGAAATGTAATAATTTCAGACTCACAAGGACGAAACAGCATTTGGGACGATCGAATTCTAAAATAGACTGCAAATTCTTTGGTCCCATGCATTTGATGGAGAAGTTCACAACTTCCAACTAAATAAAGTCACATAATTAAGATACATCCCAGATGTAACATCATATAAACAGTGCTTCCGTGTCAATCAGGGTGGTTCATTAACCCTGATTACTGTTTTGGGTGGGGGGGGGGGGTAAATACCCTCTGAATGACATGAGAAACATCTTTAAACTAATTCAAGCCATCCTTACTACCTTCTATTATCTACTTAATTGAGAGCAGGATACTTACCTTCAAACTCTCAAACTGGTTATTCTTTTCTCTAAGTTTGACATCAGCTTCTGATAAGGATGAGAGCTGTTCTTTAAAGTCTCTCGTTGTTTTATCCAACTGACTCTCAAGACTCACAACCTGCATGTCCTTCCTTTGAAGCTAACAGAAGAGTCATGAATAAAAAATAATCATGATGATCCAAATGTCAGGCTAATATTAGACTGGAAAACAAGCAAACTCAGTTTAAATCTACAAAGGAGGATAGGTAATGCTGTCAATGTCAGACTGCAATGAAACACTTAGCAAATAGAGTACCCACAACCATATACAATAACAAACAACGCCATCTATGTAAGATGATGTTACACCACAGAGAGGGAGAGAGATCTCATAGTAACAATGTTATATGATGCTTGTTGGACTTGTATACGTGCAACAAATCAAAAATTTAATTCACATCCTTATAAACATATGAAGCTGTCAGAAAGAGGAACAAGATTTACTTCATGGATCAAATCTGAGAGTTTGCTCGATTTCTCTTCCATGTCTTTCTGAATCTGCCTGAAATGAGAATCTCGTAGCTTGTACTGTCTGTTGAGAGCATCCTTCTCTTCTTTCAACTCTTCCAGCTGATCTTCAAGGGTTTGCAACTTTTTCACCTCTTGGTTTCTCTCAACATCCATCTTGTTTATTATTTCTTGCAATTTAGATGATTTTCTGGCATCTGTTGGTAAAAAGGGTTATCAAATAATATTGTATGTCACAAAAATAAGATATCAGTAAAGCAACAACTACTTAAATTACAACCAAATATTCATCCACAAAACTGTTGATCTGCATTTCCATTATGTCATTCACATTCCATAAGATTTATCCTCTTTATCTTCAGGCAGAATGTACATGAAAACCTCTCTAAACTGGTTATCAGGACAGTAAACAGAGAAGTTGAACCAAATATTTTGTGATTGGTATTTAATAAAAGGAACACATTTACATTTGAAGTCATTTAAACATTCAAATTTTACAGGCTTAGTCTCCTATTTTCCCTGATGATAAGGACAAAATGTAATGTACATGCTAGTAACAATTTATTTAGCCATTAGTCGCAGCAATTATCATACTAAGAAAGTCTTACAAATTGCATTTTATCGATGAGATAATAACAAAATTATAAGAGAATCCCACTAAGAATAACCATTGACTTATGAACAAGCAGCAGGGTAAGGAGTGGAACTTTTCCCCTGAAAAGTTGATGATGAGTTACTTCTCAGAATGGTGAGAATTATACTCAGCATACCAGACAGTAAAATGTAAATATTTGTTGACACATTAAACACCACAAGACAGCAATAAATTGGGTCTAATAACAATTGTCACTCACCAATCTTGCTCTGCTCTACGATTGCGAGTAGTTCTGATCGCAGCCCCTCCATCGCTCCCTGATTGGTGTCTAGACCTGCCGATCTCTGCTGCCATCTGGCACGATCCCTTTGAAGCTCTGCATTCTTGATGGCATTCTTCAATCTACAAGAAACAAACATAGAGATAAAACAAAATTAGAGTATGAGAAAATTGACAGTATTAGGGTGAACTCAACTCTTATTTAACACTGACTTAGAATTAGGAGACACACAAAGCTATCCTGTTGCAAGTTGCACATTAAGAACAAGTCAGCTGCCTGGATATGAAATCTATTTAAAGGACAAATGCTACATTCTACCTGGTCAATGTTTTCAGCCTCTTGGGTGTTCTAATGGCTCTAAACTGATAAACTAAGATTTGAGGACTCTAAAACAACCTTGACTGATCCAGCCCTTGGTGTGATTTTCTGTACTTCACCACAGTAACTCCAGTAATCTGTCACTCCACTTAATGAAACCACACACATGATTATGTTACCTTAATTCAGCAGCTGCAGTTTTTGGACTTTTCATTTGATCTGCTTCTAACGTTCTCTCCCCAGAATCTTCTTCCTCCCGTGTCTCAGCTCCAACTCCATCTAACCTGGCTGATTCTGGAGATAAGTAAAAGTGTTTCTCTTCCGCTGGTGCTGAGTGGCTTATTGTACTCAAACTGCTTTCACTGGTGATGCTGTAAACTCTCTGTGATTTATTACAGTAGTGACGAAAAAGAGAGGAGAGTAGAAGAAAAGAATCAGACATAAACTGTGACACATTCAACGAAAGTAAATCTTTAAATGTATTCATCAGAGTGACAAAACTGGAAATTATAGGCCCAGACTAGATCATGACAGAGCAGACAGTTTGACCAACCATAAAATTCCCAGCAAATTAAGTTTGTATGTTACTGAAGCTACCATGTTCTCCATCTTGTCTTGTATTCAAACATTATCACCATCTTTGTATTGCTCTCCTGAGGGGAGTTATCCATTTTTTTCAGTCTCATGATCAAATACATAATAAGGATATTTAAGTTGTTGATACCTTCCTTTGTTCCTCTTTGGTTTGTCTGTGGACATCATCATCTCTTTTCTTCAAATCTTTTTTAATCTCAATCAACTGTTCTCCCTGTCTTTTGTTTGTGTCCTTCAACTCTTCATTTTCCTTCTCAGCTTCCTCTAGCTTGTCTCTCAACTGATGAAGTTGATTCTCCTGATTTCTGATGACTTCTTCTAATTCTTCGCTCACTGAATGAGCAGTAGAGAGGCGGTCAAAGTTCAGTCTTAATGATCTGAAGAGCCAACAAATATATGTTAATAGACACTACTACAATTAGCAATGAAGAGAAATTAACAAAACCAAAGTGATTGAGTGGCATTAAGTATAGTACTGCTATGATCAGCAACACTAGACATTGCACAAATCCACCAGTAACAATATCATGAATCTCAAATCACCCTCATCGCTGATACCAAACAAAAAAAGATATAACAATCAATAACATACACTAGAATCACTACAGCTATCAGAAATACAAGATATTTAACTACTATCAACAATACAATTAAAGTACTCTCAATGTAATCAATCCCAGGAATTAGACAACATCATTATCAACATTACACAAAGAAATCAAATTTTCATCATCAATATTAATCATAAGTGAATATCATGAACATCAATACCTGGCATTTAATTATTACTATCATCAATCTGCTCTCTTTATAAAGTTATGAACACTAGTGAATACCACTGTATTATCATCAGTGTCTGATGTTCTAGCAGCTAGTTCTACCTCGGGTCTATGAAACTACCATCAGTAATCAGAGATAGTCTTACTTGCTAGTCCAGCAAACGATACAACTATCATTAATACCTAAAGGCTGCGTCACACGAGCACGATACAACACACAATTCAACTGTCAACTAAAATTGCACAACTTGAATAGCCGTCTACATAATGGATCCAAAATATTAACTTGGAAATCCATTCATCCATTCAAGACAACCACTACTGAAAGAAAACAGGGTGTTCTTCTGAAATGAAAAAAATTCTCCAATCATCAAGGGCTATCAATATTAAAAAGTTGAAGTTACAGCTGAGATATCTTCCTTAATAGAATTTCATACTTTGAGCTGTGGTGACCTCAAATGATATTTGACATCCAAGAAAAACGATAGGGATTATTCACTCACTATGGACTACTAACACACCAACTTTGAAGTTCAAACACCTTTCCCTTATTAAGATATTGTGATATTTTTGAGATAAATCAATATATTAGACACATCGACATATTCTTCAGATATTCTTGAAACATATTGTATATATTACAAGGCATGGCATCACATATACACACAAAGGCACAAACACACATGCTACCACCATCACATAGATTCCGCAACAAGAAATTATTTGGACAATTTTTCGGTGTGATCTAGAGCTGTATACAAAGAACAAAAGAATCAATCACAAAATGTAACAGACTGAGCTTAACATTAAATGCTGTGAAACATAAAATCATGATTCATTCACTATGATTCATTACCTGACTTCCTCTCTGGCTTTCTGCAAGTCATCCTCCAGTGATGTTGCTTTCTCTAAAAGGACTTCCCTTTCTTTATCACAGTGCTGAAGGCTGGTCTCAAGATACTGTTTTGTGTTCTCTTGCTTCAGAAAAGGAAATGGAAATGCATTCTAACACTAATTACAATCAATGTAAATATTAATTAAAAGAAGTGACATCACAATACAGTAATTATGCAATAACCAACTGCAAAATTTCCTGGACGTTTAACTGTAGCCTAGTGCTGGATTATAAGGATAACTCTACTTCACAAAGAAGTGAATGACTTGTGGCAAAGACGCTGGGAAGAAGAGTAAGAGGAGTAAAGCGCCCTCAATCAATGATCGATACAAATTAATCCCAAGCTTGATGAGCAAGGAAAACGTTGTTTGGATTTACAATGAAATATAACTGCTGATGTAATTTACAACTAGAGCAGCAAAGCTGCTGAATCTCAATACTTCTGACTATTTATTGTCCCTATGTAAGAATGTCCGGAAATGTGATGTATGATGTTGATGATTTGATGTACCTGGTGTTGACAAAATATTAGACTTCTGCCATTCCACTTCATTTGCATGCCATCTATGGTCAACAATGCAACAAAATAAGGTATTCATGTATAACCATTAAACGGTTGTTTTGAGTTTTGCCTCACCTTCTCTGAAACTGTGAGCATCTAAACTCCTGGGATCAAAGCAATGTTCTGAGAGAGCTAATCATGTAAGGATTAGTGGACTTAATTTAGGCAAATCGAAGGAGTAGCAGAGGATCAACACATCTGTAACTTATGCAAGTACTGTGTGAAACGATCTACGTTTTCCATGTTTCAGGAACTTTTTGGTCAATGATTTGCAACAAAAGACTTATTATATGTATTTTCTTCACACCTTAACTAGTAACATCTTTTGCTTACATGCAAAGAAACATGATGGAGAAATTTGATACACATTGAAAATAAATCGAGACCCTGACAACATTTTGAAAGAATATGAGAGTGTAGCTAGAATGACAATATCTCTATACATGTAATGCATTGAGATAAAAAAAAGTGTGCATTTCTTCATATGACTGATACTGTACTATCTACCTCCTTGAGTTGCTTGGATACCATCAATTTATAATCCTTTAACTCCCTACTCTTGGAAAGCAGAAGTTGCTCCACATCAGCTTTCTCTTTCTCAACTCTGAAAAACGAAACAATGAAATGAATTTTCTTTAAAGAGTTAAATGAAAATTATGCATTTCATTAAAAGGATTATTCAAAACATATCCTGTCATCACAGATTGATTGTTTACAGTCACACCTCAGGGCTGATTGATAGTTTATAGTCAGCCCTCAGCACTGATTGATAGTGTACTGTACAGTCACACCTCAGTGTTTATTGATAGTTTACAGTCACACCTAAGTGTTTATTGATAGTTTACAGTCACACCTCAGTGTTGATTGATAGTTTACAGTCACCCCTCAGGGCTGACTGATAGTTTACAGTCATACCTAAGTGTTGATTGATAGTTTACAGTCACCCCTCCGTGCTGCTTGATAGTTTACAGTCACCCCTCAGCACTGATTGATAGTTTACACTCACAGTGTTGACTAAACTGACTGAGTGTTGTTTTGGTTAGGTTACTTAAAGATTTCAATGCCCACATCTGATCAGAACTCAGTGGACATGATGGCGGTATGTTTGCCAGTGTGTACCATTTGGTATATGACATTTTTATTCAAAAGATAATAGTTTGGTTGCTTACTGTTGTCGAATATCAGCTTCTGAATTCAGGTCACTTCTGATAGAGTCTGTTTCTTTTCTGCTTTCACTGATGAAGTCTTCCCATTGTTGTTTCTGCATCAGGCTCCTCTCTAGTTCTCTTTCCACTGACCTTTATGTGAAATTAAATAACAAAATATTCTGAAAATTTATAGTCTAAAAAATATGAGAGTACCTTTTGCTTCTAATGGGGGGTCTTCAACTTTCAGAGCAATGATCGAGCAAATATTCATATGAAATTGCTAGCAAACTATGAAGAGCACAAATTAAGAAAATTCATAATGTAAATACAATAATAACAAAGTGTGCAGGACGATAACATTGTGACTAGTTAAGCTTACGCAAGTCTGCAACACACAGAGATAAGTAAGCTTATTGGAGAAGATAATTTCTGGTTTATGTGTACGGATATATTGTCCATTTTGGCATTCCATAGCTTCATTCTAAATCTAATGTAGATGATACACATTTCACACATGCATTGAGAGTAAATACAATGTTTCCTAAACACAACCCACTTTTGGTGCTAGGTTTTGTTTTTTCTTCAGAAGAAAAACAAAATTTTTACAGTTCAGATAAAACTAAACTGAACACTCCAGGAAATTCTTACTGAGCATTTGAAAAATACCGAAATGTAAATTCTGTTCACCTGAGATTTTTGTCTTTAGCCCTTATCTCACTCTTTAGTGTTTTAACTTCTTTCTTTAACATATCCACATCATTCAACTGCTGAAGTGCCTATCAACAAAAGAAAAGAGAAAGTTGAAAAAATAATATCAAATTAACATAATGTAACTGCATCAGCAAAGTCAATGCTAATGACAATCAATTGATCAATTAGACTGAAATTGTTGGCAATGCCTGTTTCATATTCTAATGGTTTATGTTTTTTAGCAGTTGGGGAACTAGAGGATAGTTTTGAAGTTACCAATATGGTACACAACAAGCAACAAGCTTGGATGGATAACATCACAAAATAGTGAGATTCTTCAGATCACCACCAATTGGAAGCACTTCAGTAGATGAAGGGTTCCCAAGGGTCCCAAAGGCCACAGTCTTTCATAAAGGCCTTGGTGATGCATTTCAGTCTTTTACATAGTAATATAGTCTCATTCCTGCCAACTCATGGGTTTAAGACGACAAGCTTACCCACTATAGGAGACAAAATTCTTATCCTGCAGTTCTCAGAAAGGTTGGTTCTATAAAACTAGGTTATTGCAGGGCTATTTTATTCTTGGTAGTCTGTGTGGCAGAAAACATTAACAGGAAAATCACTGCAACCATCCAATGTTAACATCTTGAATATTCATGGATCAACAGTTCAATCTGGGTATGTGTTGTTTACAAGTACTCACGGTTCTTATAAACAATGCTGATAGATTTGACTGGTACATGCTCTAACACAGGTTTTAAATAAATTATAGAGAATGTACACCCTGTATACATGGAGTTATCAAAACATCTGGCAACTTTAATTTGGTTACTAAAGCTGCTACCTCAGAAATGTAAATATTTAATGACAGATAATAATGCCAATAAAGCCACATGGAAGGGGCTATTTTAATTACGTGTTTTCTGCAGCCATTCTAAACATAGGCATTTTTCACTGCAAACAGTAAGAAAGGCTTCCAACCTGAGATCAAAGTAAAGCAAATGACCGCAAAGAACATCAAATCAATGCTTAAATTTTTTCAAATTCAAATACATCACCATGTTAATAAACTACATAATGATGTGAACTGAAATGGACCTTTTAATCTAATGAAAATTTTCATCCAGAAAGGACAGCAGTATTTTTCTGAAGGTACAATCTGTAGAATTCCAGAACATGAGCGCATGTTCAGAAAGCAGTGTTACAGTACTAATTACTAGGCATGTATACAGTAACATGTGTGATGTTCCCAGAGCAAAGTCACAAAACTACCCTTGCAATTGTGTTTTCACAGAACAGTGATAAAAAAAATTTGCTATACATACTTGCAATTTTGTGATGTTCACACAGCAGTGTAACAATCATTTGCTATACTGTATATGCTTGCCATTTTTTTTGTTTACAGAGCAGTGTTACAACAATTTGCTATATATACTTGCAATATTTGTGATGTTTACAGAGCAGTCTTACAATTATTTGCCATATATACTTGCAATATTATGATGTTCACACAGCAGTGTTGGAATAATTTGGTATACTTGCAATTTGTGATGTTCACAGAGAAGTGTTACAATCATTTGTAGTATAATGTGCAATATTTGTGATGTTCACAGAGCAGTGTTACAATTATGTTATATATATACTTGCAATATTATGATGTTCACACAGCAGTGTTACAATAATTTGCTATATCTACTTGCAATATTTGTGATGTTCACAGAGGAGTGTTACAATTATTTTCTATATATACTTGCAATACTGTGATGTTCACAGAGCAGTGTTACAATAATTTGCCATACTTGCAATTTTGTGATATTCACAGAGAAGTGTTACAATATTTGCCATATATACTTGCAATACTGTGATGTTCTCAGAGCAGTGTTACAATAATTTGCTATACTGTATGTACTAGCAATTTTGTGATGTTCACAGAGCAGTTTTGTGATGTTCACAGAGCAGTGCTTCTGTACAATTATTTACCTGTGCTATAACATCATGTTTGTGGCACAGCATTACAAATATTTACCTTCACTTGTGATGTTCGGAGGGCTGTGTTAGAGGACTCTAATTCATTCTGCAGCTTGTTATTCTCTTGAACCAGTACACTGTTTTCTTCTCTCACTTGATGAAGTTTGTCCATGAGTAATTCTTTATCTTTTACTTCTGCTGACTTCTTCGTCTATGAGAATCACAAATTAAAGGCCCCATTTTTTAATGACTTTAGGATCACACAAAGATGAAAGAGGGATGTACAAAACACAAGCAAGTTTACAATTCATATTGGAACAAAAGGATTGTTTATACGCTATTAAAGAGAGCAATTCAGTAGAGAAAGTGACCTTCAGTTCATTGGAATCCCATCCATGGGTACAGTAGATAATAGTACATAACAGTGAACAGAGATAATTTCACTGTTAGTCATTCATTCTACACATTACTAAACAGTTAAACTATTTAAAAGACGTGCATTGATGTAAAAGCTGTTGCAAATTACCCCTCAATTTTCAAAGATAGGTTTTCCTTCCTACTGCAGTGATGCCTGTCAAACAGGGCCTACAGGCCAAATAAGGCCTAACATGATAATCTGATTGCATAACTACAAAGTCACTTTATACAATGTTGCTAGAGAAGCAAAATGACTTAGTTTACCAGGAGGCAATAAAAATCATTCTTTATTTGGACAACTTTAATAAAATAACCAGAATGCAAAAATGCATTGTAGTTTCGATGTACCCATTACAGTTTCTTTATTAAGCTTGTTTCTCAAATATAACTCTAAAGCTAAGAATCAAAGGTTTATTTTTGGTGCAAAGATTTGAGGTCATCACCTGAGGTTAAACACTGGGAAAACACTGAAAACCTTGTGCCTGTCATATTTCAAGAAGAGAAGGTTTCATGCCATGTGTTAAAATGCCTTACATTTAGTACAAGAGTATCCATCACTCCCATCTGGAGATATCATGTGCACAAGGTTTTCAACTATTTGACCTCTGGTGACCCCAGATGACCTTTGACCTCTGCCCAAAAGACAGGGTTTTTCCTCTCAATACGCGAAACCTACACACCAACGATGAAGAGTATCCATCGCATGCACGAATTTTTCACTATTTGACCTCTAGTGACCCCAGATGACCTTTGACCTCCACCAAAAACAATAGAGTTCTTCCTCTCAATATGGCAAAGCTACATACCAAGTATCAACAGCATCCAACATTCCTATCTGGAGATATCATGCACACAAGCTTAGTGTCACAAACACACACACACACATACACACACCATCACGATCGCATAAGTTTCTCTTTCATCGAAACTAAAAACATCTTCATCCCTTTCAGAAAGACCAAAATATCCTGCAATTCATAATTTATAAGAGACAAGTGGTCCTAAAATAAACAAAAAAAAAACATACTTGAACAAACTACATTCTTTTACATACGAATCCATCTTCAAAGTGCCTCCAAGTTATTCATTTTCATTGCTTGCTTAGATGTAACTTATTAATTATTATTTTAATTCCTGTCTTACATCACAGCACTCATATAGCAGACATCAAAGGGAACTACTGTGTTTGTTTTACAGGAAAAAATTAAAACCAATATTTATGGACCCAGAATGATAGACTGTAAAAAAAAAATAAGATACTGTACGAGAATAACCTTCTTTTCAAGATGGAAGTCACATGGAATAGGTTAAGTTATGTTGCTCAAAAATTATTTGTTCACTCAAACTAAAACATCCAAGCAATGCATCTTCCTCATGAACTCATGTGATGTATACTTTTAGGAGATGACAATATTGCTGATATATTTTTTTTCTCGTTAGACTGAATGGCTTCACAGTTGACACCGATTAAAGTTCTTATATTTGTTTGCCATGTTGGTTCATTTCCAATAGTTCCTTCTAGCATAAAAGTAGTACTTACTGTAAAAGTAAAAACGGTAATACTTAGAGCTAAAAACAAACAAAAGCAAATAATAAATAAATGTCATTGATCAGCAATAATTACCAACTTGGACCAGCTTCTACTTTCTCTGTACTTTGAATTTGATGAATTCTCTCCCCTGACTGAATTGATTGATCTTCTTGTTGAAGAGTGCTGCTCATCATCATCATCCAGATCTCTCAATGAGAGGAGAGACAGCAAGTCATGAGAATCTGATTCGGTGAGTGACCCATGTCTGGAAAATGTCCAAATAATAACAAGACCCATAATAGTAATATCTGAAACTGACATTTAACACTCCGTGTCAAAGGGGCTTATCAAGTTAATATCCATAATTTTGTGAGGTTTATGAAGGCTACAAACACATGAAAATGATTATAATTAGCTCAACTGCGCAATTTTCATATCCTGTAGTTACGGAAAACTGTCAAAAGCTTTGAGCTTTTTACCCTGACTTGTGTGCATATGGATTAGTACTAATGAGAAAAGTGTCTGGTCACAAATTTTCAAAAACCAAATTGAATTGTTAATTACTAACTCATTAAAGGCTGTATTGCATCACCCTAAGCTATATTTTTACCTCCCTGAAAGGAAAATTCTCAACTGGTTCTAAGTTACAGTACTCTTAGATTGCCAGCAAATTCGAAAGATGCAGAGCAGCTCGTATTACAGAGCGTACACAGGGATCCATTGTTTGGATTACACATGTGGAGGAATTTAAGACAGGCCGAGGGAGGGACTAGAGGTAGGTTGTTGGGAGAATTGGAACTGTCTGGGGTGATGCCTTACAGCCTTTAATATTTCTTTTTATGTGACACATGGAGATCCTCTTAGTTTGACCATTTGTCATTAGTATGCTCTCCAGTTTCCAAATTTTTCAGTTGTTGTTGTAGCTTTTTAATTATTTTTTTTTTTTTTTGTAGTAGGCAGCATATCATACAGCACAATACCATGTGCTCACATGTTGCTTAATCAAGCCGGGAGTTGGAACTTAAGATGATTATGCAATTATTACAAACACATTTGAAGTCAAATACATTATTTGAAAAACATACTTCAATGCAAGACATGATTATGCATCACCATTGCATAATAAAATATAAAATAATTAAATTGATTTCTGTGTCTGCTTGGTTTATTGTTGCATTAAATAGTTTCAACTGCTTACACCCAATTTCATAATATCAAGAAGGGTGGACAAACTTCATGTTCTACAGTATACATTTCTTAATCTGCTTCCAAGGAATAAATAAGATAATTACCTTAGTGCATTCCAAGTCAAAATTAGAGGATTTGGATGCCCATCATAACCAAAAAGATAGGAAAATAGAAAG